>JARQOC010000003.1:689984670-690060475 GCA_033576535.1 Allobates femoralis | reverse complement strand
TGTCCTCCCCAGAGGGCAGCCCGGTTAGGTCTCAGGGGGTCTTCCGGTCCCCGTCAGCCTCTCCTGCTGCTTCGTCCTCATCAGATGATGAGGGAAAGTCCTGTTTCCCCCTGGACGGGGTGGACAACCTGGTCAAGTCCATCCGCCACACGATGGAAGTGCCTGATTCGAGGGAATCTCGTTCAGCGCAGGATATCATGTTCACCGGCCTCTCGGAAAAAAAGAGACGTGCTATCCCGGTGGTGGCGGCCCTAAAAGATCTGGTTTATCGGGAATGGGATAAGCAGGACAGACGGGGGGCTCTTCCTTCATCTTCCAAACGGAGATATCCCTTCGATGATGAGGACTTAGCTACGTGGTCCAAGATTCCGAAGGTGGACGCTGCGGTTGCCTCCACGTCTAAGCGTTCCACCCTCCCGGTAGAGGATGCTGGATTGCTGGCTGATCCGCTAGACCGAAAAGCCGAGATGTTGCTTAAGCGCACTTGGGAATCCTGCACAGGGGCCTTTAAACCCGCTATTTCAGCTACATGTACTGCCAGATCCCTGTTGGTCTGGGTAGATCAGCTTGAGGATCAGATTAGGTCAGGGGTTCCCAGGGACCAGTTGCTGTCATCTCTTCCATTGATCCGTGGGGCCTCGGCTTATCTGGCGGATGTGTCTGCTGATTCCCTGCGCCTGGCAGCGCGGTCTGCGGGTCTGACCAACTCGGCTCGTCGGGCCCTATGGCTTAAAGGGTGGAAGGGCGATTCTCAATCCAAGTCCAAGTTGTGTACGCTCCCCTTCCGTGGTGAGTACCTCTTCGGCCCTGACTTGGATGACATTCTGGCCAAGGCAGCTGACCGTAAGAGGGGGTTCCCTAACCCTCCTGTTCCATCTTATAGGAGAGCCTTCAGGAGACGTCCATTCGGCCAGAAGAGGTCGTATAGGGAGAACCGAGACCGTTGGGAACCCAAGGAGGGTAAACAACGGGGTGCCCTGTTTGGGGGGTCCTCCTCCTTTAAACCTGGAAAGAAGTACCGTTAGGTCGGATCTCCCAGTGGGGGGTAGGTTGTCGGTTTTTTCTGATCGTTGGGCTGTTATCTCCTCTAGTCCCTGGATTCTGAGGTTGATTGCCTCCGGTCTTACTCTGGACTTTGCTCGTTTTCCTCCAGATTCGTTTGTCCTTACCTCCCCTCCGTTGCATCATCAGCGTGCCCTGGTTCTGGAAATTCAATCCCTGTTGTCCAAACGTGTTCTTGTTGAGGTTCCGGTAGGCCAGGAAGGAAAGGGGTTTTACTCCCCCTTGTTTCTGGTATCTAAGCCAGATGGTTCATTTCGGACCATAATTAATTTAAAGAAATTAAATTCCTTCCTGGCGGTCCGGTCCTTCAAAATGGAATCTATTAATTCCACGATCAAATTATTATTCCCTCGTTGTTTCATGGCTGTACTGGACCTCAAGGATGCTTATTATCATGTCGCCATCCACGTCGATTACCAGCAGTTTCTGCGGGTAGCAGTCGTCTGGGAGGGACGGACTCGACATTTCCAATTTACGGCAATGCCTTTTGGTCTTTCAACGGCTCCTCGTGTCTTCACCAAGCTAATGTCCGAGGTGATGGCTTTTTTGCGGCACCAGGACACGCTCATTGTGCCGTATTTGGATGACTTTTTGATAGTGGGTAACTCTTTCGAACAGTGTCAGGCCCGTGTGCTTCATGTCATCTCATCTTTGCAGGACTTGGGCTGGATCGTCAACTGGGGGAAGTCCAGACTGACTCCCGTGACTCGTCAATCTTTTCTGGGTCTTCTTCTGGACTCTGTAAGTCAGCTCTGCCTCCTTCCAGATGACAAGATTTCTCATATCAGGACTAGGGTCAGCCAGGTTGTTGCTCACCCTTCCCTGTCATTGCGGGAGGCCATGTCCCTGTTGGGTTCCCTTTCGTCTTGCATCCCGGCAGTTCAATGGGCGCAGTTTCATACGCGGCCATTGCAGCAGGCGGTTTTGCTGGCGGAGGTTGCCTTGCAGGGTCGGCTTCAGGGTCGTCTTACCTTGCCTCCGGACGCTGTGGAATCTCTTACCTGGTGGGTAGACCCGCTTCACCTTTCAAGGGGGGTTCCCTGGGTAGTTCGGCCTTCTAAGATCCTTCTGACTGATGCCAGTCCGGATGGGTGGGGGGCTCACCTGGGGACCGGTTTAGCTCAGGGGCAATGGTCGGCAGAGGACTCTTCAGATTCTTCCAACGTACGGGAGTTGAAGGCTATCCACCTTGCTCTCCTTCATTTTCTCCCACAGCTGCGGGGGTCGCACGTCCGGATCTTGTCAGACAACACCACGTCGGTGGCATATATCAACAAGCAGGGAGGTACTCGCTCCCGGACGCTGCTGTCTACTGCAATGGCTATCCTCAACCTGGCAGAGACCAACTTGTTGTCCCTTTCGGCCCTCCACATCCGGGGGGTCGACAACTCAACAGCGGACTTTCTGAGTCGCCATACCCTCCATCAGGGCGAGTGGGCTCTCTGCCGTCGGACCTTCCGGAAAATAGTTGCCTTGTGGGGTCTTCCGGAAATAGACTTGTTTGCTACCAGGGCCAACAGGCAGGTCAGCCGGTTTGCCTCCCTGGATTTCACGGACGAGCCAGAGTTGTTGGATTCCCTCCAGTTCCCTTGGGACTTTCGGCTGGCCTATGCGTTTCCTCCCATGAACTTGCTTCCAGTAGTCATCCGGAAGATCAGGGACGACGGGGCGAGGGTGATTCTCATTGCCCCATTTTGGCCCAAGAGGCCGTGGTTTTCCTGGCTCAGAGCCATGTCAGTGTCCGACCCGTGGCTACTTCCTTCTGTTCCAGGCCTGCTCTCTCAGGGTCCTTGCCGTCACCCTCAGGTGAAGGGGCTCCACTTGACGGCTTGGAACTTGAAAGGAGCCTGTTAAGATTGCGTGGGTTTTCAGAACAGCTTATATCCACCCTTCTCTTGAGTAGGAAGGAGGTTACAACAAGGATTTATGCTAGGGTCTGGCGGAAATTTCTTCAGTTCCATACTGCTCCTTTTACTCCACTTGTTCCCATCCCTTCTATTCTGGAGTTTCTTCAGAAAGGTCGGGAGTTGGGGCTTTCAGTCAACACCCTGAAGGTCCATGTTTCGGCCTTGGGGGCATTGTATGGATCAGATGTGGCGGGTGACAGGTGGGTGTCTCGGTTTATAGCGGCTTGTGAGCGTAGCACCCCGGTTCATGTTGCTCGGTTGGCCCCGTGGGATTTGGATCTGGTCCTTGACGCCCTGATGGGGCCCCCCTTTGAACCCCTTGAGGCAGCCTCCCTTAGGTCCCTGTCTCTCAAGACGGCTCTGCTAGTGGCCCTTACTTCGGCTAGGCGGGTGGGTGATCTCCAGGCTTTGTCTATAGATCCTCCATTTTTGTCCGTCTTGCCTGATAGGCTTGTCTTGAAACCGGATCCTTCCTACCTCCCTAAGGTCGCTTCCCGGTTTCATCGGAGTCAGGAGATTTTCCTCCCTTCCTTTTTTCCTACTCCGGGTTCTCCTGAGGAACAACGGTTTCATACGCTAGATGTCAGGAGATTAGTCTTACACTACCTTGATAGGACTGGGCCCTATCGACAGAGTAGGGCTCTGTTTGTGTCCTTTCAGGGTCCTCGTCGGGGGTTTGCTGTTACTAAGAGCACGTTGTCTAGATGGATCCGGGATGCCATCTGCTTGGCCTACTCGGTGACGGGACGCGATCCTCCGGTAGGTGTGCGGGCGCATTCTACTAGGGCTATGGCTTCTTCGCGGGCCGAGCGCGCTGCAGTCTCTATTGAAGCTATTTGTAAGGCTGCCACTTGGTCATCCCCTTCTACCTTTTATTCCCACTATCGTTTGGATTTGTCTTCTGACTCTGACTTGGCTTTCGGGAGATCTGTCCTCAGCACGGTTGTCCCTCCCTAGTCTTGCTCTCTGCAATTCTCTCATGTGGGTGCTGTCGTGGCGAGAAGAAAAGACATGATTACTTACCGGTAATTGTGTTTTATGGAGTCCACGACAGCACCCACTCACTTCCCTCCCTTGTCACGTTAATTGGTGTGTGTGCACTTTACTCCTTGGGCCTTGCCCGGGGTTTCTTGGGTTTGTACGTGTGATGTTTCTTTGAGATGTGTTATGCTTCTCTTAACTCTGCGGTTCCCCTCATACTCTGTAAACAAACTGAGGGAGCGAGGGGGACCGCCCCTTTTTATCTGTAGGTTTCCTGTCCTGGTGGGCGGATCCCCTCTCTCATGTGGGTGCTGTCGTGGACTCCATAAAACACAATTACCGGTAAGTAATCATGTCTATCGCTCACACTGCCAGGATACTTCGGTGCTGGCTGTTTAATCGGGCAGTCATATGACCTTAAGCTTTCAAAATGCATACTTCTGGCCACATTCTGACTAGACATGCATGGTCTTGCCCATTTCACATGTATTGAGTGAGGCTGCACACATCTAGTTGGAATGTGTGCAGGAGTAAGCATACCATATGCTTGCAGTAATATGACCGCCCACTCGTAGCACTGAAGAATCCAGACAGTGCGATGTGAGGATTCACAAGTCTGCAGTCAAATGATGACTGTAGACTTTGGTACCAAACTGGGACACCCCGTTTAAATTGCATATTGTTATATTAGTTAAGAGAGTGAAAATATGGTCATGAAAGAAGCAACATGTACAAAATTCCTAAAAGACATCTGAAGTCCTTTCTTTTGCTGGTAATGTTAACTAGATCCTGGACATCCAATATAAACTATACACTGTGTGCAGAATTATTAGGCAAATGAGTATTTCGATCACATGATACTTTTTTCTTCAGTAGATATATTTTTATTAATGATTTTAAACAATAAAAAGGTATATTGATTCCACATTAAATACAGTGTAATTTTACATCTTACACATCCAATTCCAAAAAAGTATAACACATTACACTTAGTCACCTTCTATAGAGCTGCTCCATTATTATAAAACAAAACAATAGTTTACGTACAAGTTAGTACAGATCTCCAGTCAAGAAAGATCTTAGTGCAATACCAGTTCCCTCCTGTTATATCCACAGGAGGTAAAATCTTACCAGTATTTAAACCATAGGCCATCCAGGGGAAAGGAGTACAAGGGATGAGAAGAAACGAGAAATAAAGGTAGTTATAAATGCTAAGTTGTGTAGCTCAAAGATTTACATCCAATCATTAAGGTAACACGATAGGGACATTTATATGGAAGGCTTAATTCTGACTTAGGAGAACAGATCATTAAAGTTAGTAGCATTAAACAGGATCCATTCAGACCACGTAATGGTGAAGGTGTTCAGCGTTTGCAATAACCCAGCCGAAATCTCCTCCATTCTACATATTGACTCCATCTCAGAATACCATTCTATGAATGTGGGTGGGTTCTGATCTTTCCAGTGACGAGGAATCACAGCTCAAGCCGCAGAAAGGCAGAATCTCAGAATATCTTCCTTTTGGACCTTCACCGAACCAGGGAGCAGAGAAAGCAAAGCCATCTCAGGGCTGGCCTACAATGTGCTTACTATAGTTTCGGAATACATTCTCCCAGAAATTCCTGATCAGGGAGCAGTCCCACCATATATGAAGCAGCGTACCCTCGTCGGTCCCACATCTCCAGGAGTATGAGGATGTAGCTGGAAAACATCTGTGCAACCTGTAAGGGGTTAGGTACCATCTAAATTGCAGCTTATAGCACTTCTCTTTAGCTTCACACGACCCAGTTTTTGGGCCATTTGGAAACATCTCTGCAATTCCCCCTCAGACAGGGATCTTCCCAAATCCCTCTCCCAAGCAATCTGATATTTGTGTTTATCACTACTCCCAACCACTGAGAGAATGCGATACAGGGTGGATATGCCACTGGATGGCGGAGCATCTCCTGCAAAGATTGTTTCCATGGGTGACAGGCTGAGGCTAGGGCCCCCTGACTAAGTGACTGAAGGAAAGACCTTAATTGCAAGTATTCCCACCATTTCAATTTGGTATCTGGTGAGTTATTTTGCAAAACAGTATATGAGGGGAGTTCACTCTCTCTCAAAATTTCACTGAGACGGATATCATCACTAAACTTTCATCCTAGGAAGGTGTTGCTCTGTAAACCTGGGGAAAAGCCAGATTACGAAATAAGGGGGTTAAAGAGCTCACTAACTGTGCATCACCCGTCTTGTCTATTGTAGCTTTCCATGCACTCAATGTCTCTACAGTGAGAAAAGCAAGATTCCCATAGTGACTAGCTGTATGAAGATGTACTGCAGGGGTGTTCCCAGTCCCTCCTGTTCGATTTGTACCCACTGTTTGGATGTCCCCCTAAATTTCCAATCCAGGAGTCTAACCAATACGGCTGCCTGACAATATTTAAAAAAGTCAGGAAGTCCCGCCCCCATTATGACAAGGAACTGACAGGGTCCCATATCTCACTCTCAGCTTTATACCCCTCCAGATGAATCTAGAAATCAGAGAGTGGAGTTTGTTAAAAAATGCTCTGTGTGGCCAGATAGGGACAGCTTGAAAAATGTACAAAAATCTTGGCAGAATATCCATCGTAATAGCGTGGATCCTGCCTAGCCAAGACAATTTTAGTGGTCTGTATGAATCCAGCAAGGACCCCACTTTATCTAAAATGACTTGGTTCAAGTGGAATGCTTTTGTCAGGTCATCGGGGAGGTTCATACCCAAATAGGAGATCTGACCCTGTTTCCAATGAAAGCGAAAATCCCTTGTTAGGGAAGCTACTTCCTGCGGAGGTAATGACATGTTCATCGCCTCAGTTTTTCAATAGTTCACCTTAAAATTACTGAAAGCTCCAAACGTTTCAAATTCTCTTAGTAGTGCAGGGAAGGTAGTGACTGGTTGAGAGATATATAGGAGTACGTCGTCCGCAAATAATGCCCCCTTGTGGTGAGTTTCACCTACCTTCAACCCCTTAATACTGTCATTGTCTCTAATAGTTTTAGCCAAACGTTCTATAATAATGACATAGAGTAATGGGGATAACGGACACCCTTGCCTCGTCCCATTCCGAATAAGGAACGGGTCAGACATGGTCCCATTAATTTTCACCCTGGTCGACGGTTTGGAATACAGAGACAAGATTTTACCCAAAAAATTATGGCCCAGACCAATATGCTCTAGTGCCTCCCTCAAGAATCCCCAATGATCTCTGTCAAAGGCCTTTTCCGCGTCTACAGACCACAAACACAGAGGGGACTTCCACATCTTAGCCCTGTCAACAAGGAGAAGGGATCTAATAATGTTGTCCTGCGCCTCTCGGCCCTTGACAAAGCCAACCAGGTCTAGATGAATAATAGAGGGTAACACCTTAGAGAGTCTGTCAGCCAAAATCTTGGTGAATAACTTGACGTCCACATTTATCAAATAAATTGGTCGATAACCTGCCACCAACAGAGGGTCCTTATTGGGTTTAGGAATCACGCAGATATGCGCCTCCAAGGCCTGTGGGGCAAAATTGTTTCCCTCTGAGATTGCATTGAAAGTAAGGAGCATTTGGGGCAACAAACTACCGAGCAAAGTTTTATAAAAGATGGGTGTGAAGCCGTCAGGCCCCAAACTCTTAGAAATCAGTGTGCCCTTTACCACTTCAGACAGTTCCCCCTCTGTGATGTCCTCCTCCAGGAAATGTAAATCATCCTCTGCCAAAGTTGGGATCTTTATTTTTAGTATGTAATTCCTAATTTTAGATTTCAATGTGGAAGGATCCATGTCCGAGAACTTCCGTTTTAAGTTGTACAAATCTTTATAAAACTTTTGGAAACCCTCCGAAATCTCCTCATTGCTATGAACCACCTTGCCCGTTCCTGAGTTTATCGAATAAATGAAAGTGGGGCCCATTCTGGGATGTAACAGTCGCTAACGGTCTACCACAAGTATTGGCCTTTTTATAAAAATAAAACCCCGCCGTCCGAACTCTGTCTCTCTGATGTTGTTCATCTAGTAAACTCTTTAGTTCAAGTCGTTTAGCGGTCAGTCCAATCAACAGCTCGTGAGTGTTAGCTGTTTTATATTTCGCTTCCAGGAGGCTGATCTGTGAAAGTAGATCACCAATCTTTTCATTCCGTAATTTTTCAGTCTGGCCCCATGTTTAATCAGGGTGCCTCTCCTTATGCATTTCAGAGCCTCCCATTTAATGGGTTGGGATGTAGTGTCCGATTCGTGTGTCTGCATAAAAGTAGCTATATCTGCTTTTAGGTCCTCCAGACAGGTGGCATCACATAAAAGATTACTGTTTAATCTCCATGACCCCTTCCTCCTCCTAGCCAGCCTGGGAATCTCCATGGAGAGAAAAATAGGGCTGTGATTAGACAGTATAATATTGCCTATCTTTGCCTCAGGCTTCCATGAGAGAATCCCTTGACTGACCAAGAACAGGTCTATCCTGCTATAGGAATTGTGGGTCCTGGAGAAAAAGGTATAATCCATACCCTTAGGGTTCAGGATCCTCCACACATCAGTAAGTTGAAGATTATGGAGAGGCTCCCGAAGAGCCTTCATTCGCCTCGGTGGGACCGCTCCCTGTCCTGAAGAGGAATCTGCAGTGGGGTCGAAAATAAAGTTAAAATCACCTCCAATAATAATTTGACCTTCCACAAACACTGCTAACTTCATTAGGAGAGATCACATGATACTTTTTATACATGTTGTCCTACTCCAAGCTGTATTGGCTTGAGAGCAAACTACGAATTAAGTAAATCAGGTGATGTGCATCTCTGTAATTAGGAGGAGTGTGGTCTAATGACATCAACACCCTATATAAGGTGTGCTTAATTATTGGGCAAATGCCTTTCCTTAGACCAAATGGGTCAGAAGAGAGATTTGACGGGCTCTGAAATGTCCAAAATTGTGAAATGTCTTGCAGAGAGATGCAGCAGCCTTGAAATTGCCAAACTTTTGAAGAGTGATCACCGAACAATGAAGCATTAAAAGTAAAGGGCAGAGAGCTCCACTCCGACTCAAACGCCAGCAAGGTGGAGGTGGGGAACTGGTATGGGCTGGTATCTTCAAAGATGAACTTGTGGGACCTTTTCAGGTTGAGAATGGAGTGAAGCTCAACTCTCGGACCTACTGCCAGTTTCTGGAAGATAACTTCCTCAAACAGTGGTACGGGAAGAAGTCGGTATCATTCAAGGAAAACATGATTTTCATGCAGGACAGTACTCCATCACATGCATCCAACTACTCCACAGCGTGGCTGGCCAGTAAAGGTCTAAAAGAAGAAAAAATAATGACATGGCCCCCTTGTTCACCTGATCTGAACACCATAGAGAACCTGTGGTCCCTCCTAAAATGTGAGATCTACAGGGATGGAAAACCGTACACCTCTCGGAACAGTGTCTGGGAGGCTGTGGTGGCTTCTGCACCCAATGTTGATCGTAAACAGATCAAGCAACTGACAGAATCTATGGATCATAAAGAAAGGTAGCTATTAGGGATGGGCGAATTACTCGCTACTATTCGGGACTCGCCCGAATAGTAGCGGACTCGGGGGACTCGCTACTCGCCGAGTTTCCTTAGGAATTACTCGGGGGGTAGCGAGTCCCTGTACTTTTTCAGTGTATCTATACAGATACACTACAAAAGTACCCTAAAAGTTAATCTAAGGGGTTAAAAACCATAAACATTAATACTCACCTCCTGTACTCCGGGACCGGTACCGAAGACCTCCGGCTGTTACAGGACCTCCAAGACCTCCGGGAGAAGATGGGGAAAAGGACCTTGCAGTTCAGCCAATCAGCATGCGGCTAGCGTTCACATGGGTTTTTCATGTGGCCGCAGTGCAGCCGCGTCACAACCCATGTGACCGCTAGCCGCATGCTGATTGGCTGAACTGCAAGGTCCTTTTCCCCATCTTCGCCCGGTGGTCTCGGAGGTCCTGTAACAGCCGGAGGTCTTCGGTACCGGTCCCGGTACATAAGGTACAGGAGTACAGGAGGTGAGTATTAATGTTTATTGTTTTTAACCCCTTAGATTAACTTTTAGGGTACTTTTGTAGTGTATCTGTATAGATACACTGCAAAAGTACAGGTTACTATTCGAACTCGCTGGACTCGCAACGAGTACCGAGTCTCGGACCCGGACTCGTTAGAGTCCAGCGATTCTGAGTATTTCAGGATTCGCCCATCCCTAGTAGCTATATTGGTCACTGAGTTTTGGGGGTTTTGTTTTAGCATGTCAGAAATGTTTATTTCTAAATTTTGAGCAGTTATATTAGTTTACCTTTGTTTTTTTATTAAGTTGCCTAATAATTCTGCACAGTAATAGTTACCTGCACAAACAGATATCCTCTAAGATAGCCAAATCTAAAAAAAAAAAAAAACACTCCAACTTCCAAAAATATTAAGCTTTGATATTTATGAGTCTTTTGGGTTGATTGAGAACATAGTTATTGATCAATAATAAAAAATAATCCTCTAAAATACAACTTGCCTAATAATTCTGCACGCAGTGTAGGTGGGAAATTTTACCAGTACCCTAATTTCTATTCAGGCATATGTTTATTTTCACACATGAGGAAAATGGATAAAGTTTCATTAGTTTGGTGTGTTTCATCAGTTTTTCTCATTTGTGAAAAAAAATATAGATCTGAACCTTCTCCTCGCTAAGAGTCTGTGAAAAATTAACAGTACTCAGATGTCATCCGAGTACGATCTGATTTTTTTTTCAGAAACATATGGACTTGCATTCCAAGTTTGATCCAAAACTGATTAATATCGGACATGGTTTCTGTGATTTTGAGTGTTGCGCCTGAGCCGGAAAAAAAAAATGACAGACATGTGACCTGCTCCATAGAAATCATAGGAATGATATGTAAATGAGCCCTTATTCACGATAAAGGTTTTTTCACCTTGCATGAGTCATGTTCTACTTTTTTTGTTATTTGCATATGGCTTCTCGCCTGGTATTTCATATTTCAATGTCTTGTCTTGTGCTACTTTAGCTGGAGGGAAATAACTTCAGTTAGGTCAATAGAGATTTAGTCTGTGAAAGCTTCTTCTGTATTTGCTATGGAAGTTGCAGATATGTGAAGCTTATTCATATCTGACCTCGGGTGATCAGCATACAGAATTGAAATATTACCTCAGAAGCTCTCAGGATTGTAGTGGTGTTCAGGTCACCAAGTCCTTAGAGTGAACCTGTCGGCTCAATGTCCTCAACAAGAAAAGGGCATCAGCTAATAAATTCCATTGGGTATCTTCATATGTGATTTTCATGTCACAAAGTCCCAACTCTACCTACAACAGTATAGTCTCATATATATGGAAGTATTCTGGACAGTTTTTCTATCAATTTATAAACTACTAGATGGTGGCCCGATTCTAACGCATCGGGTATTCTAGAATATGTATGTAGCTGACATACTGTGACTGACAGAACTTGTTCAGTCAACATGAGTAAACTAATATATATATATATATAATTACACATATAGCAGCGCTATGGTATATGGTGGTACATTAAATTACATGTATAGCAACGCTATGGTATATGGCGGTACAGTACATGTATAGCAGCACTATAGTATATGGCGGTACATTACAATAGATGTATAGCAGCACTATGGTATGTGGGGGTACATTACAGTACATGTATAGTAGCACTATGGTATATGGCGATACTCCACTCCCCCCAGCTCCCCGCTCCTCCACAGTAAAAGTAAAAAAAATCCTCAGTGAGGATACTCACCTGTCCGCCGGCTCGCTCCACCTCCGTCTTCTAGGTCCTACAGGCCTTAAGGACCTGTTGTTGCCTGGGAAACCGATCAGCTGATCGGTCACATGACCGCTAACTGCCGGGGGGGCATGATGGAGTAGGGGGGCAGGATGGAGCGAGCGGGGCAGGATGGAGGCAGGATGGAGCCAGGGGGTAGGGCATTATGGAGGCGGAGGGGGGAGCAGGATGGAGGCGGAGGGGGGGTCAGGATGGAGGCGGAGGGGGGGCAGGATTGAGGCGGAGGGGGGCAGGATGGAGGCGGAGGGGGGCAGGATGGAGGCGGAGGGGCGATGGGGCGGAGGGGGGGCAGGATGGAGGCGGAGGGGGGCAGGATGGAGGCGGAGGGGGGGCAGGATGGAGGCAGGCAGGGGGGGGCAGGATGGAGGCGGAGGGGGGGCAGGATGGAGGCGGAGGGGGGTAGGGTTTGGATGGTGGCGAGCGGGGGCAGTGGTGGCAGGGGGTAGGGTGGATGGTGGCGAGCGGAGGAGGGGATGGTGGCAGGGGGTAGGGTGTGGATGGTGGCGAGGGGGCAGTGGTGGCAGGGGGTAGGGGTTGGATGGTGGGTGCGAGGGGGCAGGATGGGGTGGCAGGGTGGGTAGGGGGGATGGGTGGAGGGGCAGGGGTGGGGGGGTCAGGGTGGTGGGGGGGGATGGTGGTGGCAGGGGGGGTAGGGGTTGGATGGGGGAATGGTTGCGCAGGAGGGATGGGGCAGGATGGATGGAGGTGGCGGTGGGTAGGATGGTGGCGAGCGGGCAGGATGGGCAGGTAAGGAGCGGATGGGGAGCAGGATGGTGGCAGGGAGGCAGTGAGCGGAGCGAGGATGGCAGCTGGAGGAGCCAGGATGAGTGGCAGGATGCAGAGGTGAGCGGGGCAGGATGGAGGCAAGCGGGGCAGGATGGAGGCGAGTGGGGCAGGATGGAGGAGCAGGATGGTGGCGGAGGGCAGGATGGAGCGAGCACACCTGAACACACATGCATCATGCACACAGCACACCTGCACACACATGCATCATGCACACAGCACACCTGCACACACATGCATCATGCACACAGCACACCTGCACACACATGCATCATGCACACAGCACACCTGCACACACATGCATCATGCACACAGCACACCTGCACACACATGCATCATGCACAGCACACCTGCACACACATGCATCATGCACACAGCACACCTGCACACACATGTATCATGCACACAGCACACCTGCACACAGCACACACATGCATCATGCACACAGCACACCTGCGCACACATGTATCATGCACACAGCACACCTGCACACACATGCATCATGCACACAGCACACCAGCACACACATGTATCATACACACATGCATCATGCACACGGTACACCTGCACACACATGCATCATGCACACAATACACCTGCACACACATGCATCATGCACACAGCACACCTGCACACACATGTATCATACACACAGCACACCTGCACACACATGCATCATGCACACAGCACACCTGCACACACATGCATCATGCACACACATGCATCATGCACACAGCACACCTGCACACATGCATCATGCACACATGCATCATGCATACAGCACACCTGCACACACATGCATCATGCACACAGCACACTGCACACACATGCATCATGCACACCTGCACACACATGCATCATGCACACAGCACACCTGCACACACATGCATCATGCACACAGCACACCTGCACATACATGTATCATACACACATGCATCATGCATACAGCACACTGCACACACATGCATCATGCACACATGAACACACATGTATCATACACACCTGCATCATGCACACCTGCACACACATGCATCATGCACACCTGCACACACATGTATCAAGCACACAGCACACCTGCACACACATGCATCATGCACACAGCACACCTGCACACACATGCATCATGCACACTGCACACACATGTATCATACACACAGCACACCTGCACACACATGCATCATGCACACAGCACACCTGCACACACATGCATCATGCACACACATACATCATGCACACAGCACACCTGCATCATGCACACAGCACACCTGCACACACATGCATCATGCACACAGCACACCTGCACACACATGTATCATGCACACAGCACACATGCATCATGCACACACATGCATCATGCACACCTGCATCATGCACACATGCATCATGCACACAGCACACACATGTATCATTCACACAGCACACATGCATCATGCACACACATGCGTCATGCACACACATGCATCATGCACACACATGCATCATGCACACAGCACACCTGCACACACATGCATCATGCACACATCACACCTGCACACACATGCATCATGCACACAGCATACCTGCACACACATGTATCATGCACACATGCATCATGCACACAACACACCTGCACACACATGTATCATGCACACAGCACACATGCATCATGCACACAACACACCTGCACACACATGTATCATGCACACAGCTCTTTAACTTGCCGCTCCCGTTGCCACATGGATGGATGGACGGTGTGGCCCTGGGCAGGGGGAGCCGGGGGAAACCGCAAGGAGCGGAGGGGGGCAGGAGGGGCGGAAAGGGGCAAGAGGAGCGGGGGGGAGCGCGGGCAGGAGACAGGAGGAGCGGGGGGGGAGCGCGGGAAGGAGACAGGAGGAGCGGGGGGGAGCGCGGGAAGGAGACAGGAGGAGCGGGGGGCTCAGATGAGAGCTGTGCAGCGCGCAAATTTTAAATTCACGCGCCGTGCAGGTGTTTTGCATACGCGGCGCTCATTGGCCACCGTGTCTGCCGGCGACCAATGAGCTGCCTGTGTCTGTCGCGCGATTTCGGTTACAGACACACGCAAAAAACCCTTAGACAATTATATAGTAGATAGACCCCAATCCAGACCCTCTGTACACATTAGACTAAATGTGACCTCACCTGTCGCTTACACTGTTCTACAGCCAAATTTGTTCAGAAACAAAATCAGCTGAACTTAAAAGGAACCTGTCGCATTTAAAAAATGCTATCAATCTGCAGATATGGGGTTAATCTGCAAGGCAATAGCGTTTCAAACCTGCTTGGCGGGACAAGAACTTTAATCCTTCCGGAAGCATTCTGGTATCAGTTAATGGGGCGGCGCCGTCCCTAACACAAGTTCAGTCACCACTCTGTGTATAGAGAGTGAATGCTGTAACCACGCCCACCGGTATCAGTTAGGGGCGTGTGATCACAGCTGTCGTTTTCCATACACAGAGAAGTGACTGAACCCACACCAGCGCCGCCCCTGAAACTTAAACTGGTATGCTGTTGGAGGACTAAAGTTCAATGTGCAGATCAACCTCATACTGTATCTGCAAGTTAATAGCGTTTTTAGATGTGACAGGTCCCCTTTAACTAATTTTGTAGTTCTCAAAAGAAATATGATGCCTAAATTTGGCAATAATTTTCAAGATCCAGAAGAGGTTATAATTAGTGATAGGTGAACCCAAACTGTAGAGTTCGGGGTCCATAACAGACACCTAGTGGCCTTGCATGGGCTATGAACACTTACTTTGGTTTGGCCCCCTGCATAAAGCATTGCTGAAATGCTGCAGGACAGTCAATCGGCAAGCTTTACTGATGCAAACTGGGGATTACAACACAACAATTATACTTACCGAGTTTCCACGTTGCTATCGCACTGCTTCCTTGTGCATATTCCCTGTTTCCCCTGCCCACCTTCTGTGACAGCGTTTATGATTCGTTGTAGTAAGCAACAGCCCCCACCATCTGTGCCATGGTCAAATTGATTGCCTTACACATTAGTCTAAAAATAAATAATTGAAAAATTAGTGTGGAGTCTCCAGTATTTTTACACCCAGCACAGATAAAGCAGACAGCTGGAGGCTGCAGACCCCAGCTGTGTGATTTATCTTGGCTACATAATCAAAATACGGGGGATACCACATAGGTTTTTAATTCTTTAATAAAATGGTATGGGATCTCCCTCAATTTTGATGCCCAGCCAAGATAAAGCAGACAGCAGGGGGCTGGTGTTGTCTGCCTGGGGAGGCCATGATTATTGGGCCCTCTCCAAACTTAAAATAGCAGCCTGCAGCCGCCCCAGAATTGGTGCCTTCATCAGATGTGTCACATCCTGACGCTTTAGGGTACAGACACACTGGCGTGAAACTCACATGACTGCAATGTGAGAAAAAATCGTATTGTAGTCGAACCAATGTTATTCAGTGTTCGAGAGCACATTTCCGAGTGTCGGCCATTTTTTTCTCATCCGCTTCATGGACAACAAAGCAGTTGCAACATGCTGCGACAGTATGCGATTCACGGCCGAGACTCACCAATGCAAGTCTATAGGTCTGACAAAAATCATGGACCAATTGAGAGGCAACCAATTTTTCACTTATACATTATTATCATTCTGTAGCGGAGACAACTGTAAAAAATGTTCCTGTAAAGATTATACAGTAAATAGCTGCTGAGAAAAAAAACTGATTGCACACTGACAGCACACGGAAGCCACACTGACCAAAACTCTGATGATACTCGTACGGCTCTCGGATACATCAATCGGACCGTTTTTTCACTCGCCAGTGTGTTTCCAGCCTTACCTGGCTCATCATCCTCATTGTCTTGGTGCGGTGGCAATCTGGGAATATAAAGGCCCCGTTTCACGCAACAATATCATTCACGATATTATTATTACAACGTCACCGGGTTTGTGACGTTTCAGCGACTTCGAAATGACATCATTGTGTGTGATATTTGCCAACGACCAACAATGAGGTCGTTTATCGTTGATCATTTGTAAATGACCAGGACTATTTTTTGATCGTTGGTCTCCTGCATGGCGGCCAGCATCGGCATGTGTGACAGCGGGAGTCCAATGATCAATGACCTCCCAACACCGCACAGCACACACTGGGAGCTGGTAACCAGGGTAAACATCCGGTAATTAAGCGCAGTGCTCTGCTTAGTTACCTGATGTTTATCCTGGTTACCAGCGTTCTCGCTGGTCGCTGATCGTGGTGAGTCTGCCTGTTTGACACACATGCATCATGCACACAGCACACACATGCATCATGCACACACATGCATCATGCACACAGCACACATGCATCATGCACACAGCACACCTGCACACACATGCATCATGCACACAGCACACCTGCACACACATGCATCATGCACACAGCACACACATGTATTTTTTTATGCTTTTTTTCCCCATTTTGGATTTTACCATGAAATAACGATTCCTCTTTTTAAACATTGGAGCTGGATTTTTCCTTTAAGGGCTTCGACACACTCTTCTAGTTTCATCCGAGTTTGATGGACGAGACTCAGAACAGGCTGGAGCAGTGACCCTGAACGGCCTCTCCCTGTCTGGACGGGGAATGACAGCTGCCTGTATTTCTGTGCTGGATCGCATTCCCCGTCCAGAGAGAGAGAGAGACCATTCAGGGTCACTGCTCCAGCCTGTTCTGAGTCTCGTCCGTCAAACTCGGATGAGTGTGTCCGAGCCCTATCACAAATAGTGATGAGTGAGTAGCATAATATTTGCACTCGCTATATTCGTAATGAGTAGTTTTTAATACTCGCATATTCGTCCGAATAGCGAGTCTAATGTTAGTAAATTAGTGATAGGCTCCGCCCACACACATGCGGCTATAAAAACAAGTCTTTCTGGGACAGGGCGGGAGGGTTTGCTTTTTTCAATGTCTGAAACACCTTGCTGTGCCCCCAGAAAGAGCCTAACATTCAATCTGCTCTCCCTGAGGTGCCGACTCCCTTTATGTAGTGAAGGGCGCTGTCAATTTGTGTCAGATCGATCACGATCGACACATCACTCACAAACAACAGCAGTACTCGCCGAGTAACGAGTATTGTGAATACCGTACTATTCGTGCGAGTAGAGAGATTGGCCTTTCCAGCATTCAATTCAGCCAGGGGGTGAAACTGTCCTGAATCCAGCATTTGTTGACTCACATAAGATGTTGTTACCATGGTTGGATATCAAGTTGTGCCTAATGAAGAACTTCGTAAAGGCAATGGATAAACATGTAAAAGTATTCAAGTATCTCATTAATAAATTTCCAAGGTTGAGTGAACCTAGGATAAAGGAAGGAGCCCAGATTCATAAGCTTCTTCAAGACAAGTAGTTTCGCCATTTGTTTCAAGGCAAAGAAAAGACTGCATTGGTAGCATTCGCATTAGTGGTAACTAATTTTTTTCGAAAATCAAAAGCATATGACCATGAAGAGTTGGTGGAAAATCGATATACCCCTTCTCCAAACTGCAAAGCAGTGAGTGAAGAGTAACGTGAAAGATTTCACCAAGATATTGCAGCAGTGGAGAAAAGATACCAAGGAAAATGGAGTTCATCAATGCTTGCAGATTACTGTTGGACAATTGTGAAGGTACCGTTACACGGTACAACTTACCAACGATGTTGTTTGTGATCTCGGGAGCGCACTGATTTTTTTCACAGCTGTTCAACATCGCTGGTGAGCTGTCACACGTCCAGATATCGTGGACAACTCACCAACGATGTGAGCAGGGATCATTCGCAAACACCATGAACGATCCCTGCTCACTGCTGTGAATGGGCGAAGTCGGCTGTGACATCGCTATTGCGGTGTCACACAGAACGCTGCCGCAGGTTGCTTAAATTGAAGTTGACAGGTTTTCCTGTATGCAGGTAAACCTGTCAACTCCAACTTGACCAACTATTGTTGTTGAATAGTGCGTTTACACACAACACTGATGTCGTTTCAACATCGTTCCTGACGTCACTTTTGAACGATGTCAGGAACGATATTGAAAGGTGTAACGGGGCCTTAAGAGATAATCTAATGCAGAAGTACAATAGACAAGGGAAAAAAAGTGTAGTCACTGAATGAAGACCAAATTTTATAGTGCATTTTTTGTAATAGTTTTTAATTCGTAATAGTGTTTACACGTTTGCTAAAGTTTCCTCTAAATAAATATCAGAAAATTGGCATAACAAAATATTCTGCATCTTTATATTTGCAAAAGTAATAATGTTTCAAAGTACTGAAACTTTTATGCATTAATTATATGTAGTAGTATAAGGAAAACTCTTTGAAATCATTGTCAGATTTGATTTCAGTAAGTCAAAATCAGTAGGATATGGCTCATTACATAACTGAACCTGACAACTTTTGAAAATATTTAGAACAGTGCTATCGGCTATTGATGGGTCTGGCTGATACTCCAATGTGAATGGGGGTGCTGGGCGACTACTTGTCAGGGGAGATGTAGATAGGGTATGTTCAACTTTGGACTGCTAGTCACTATGGTCTCCTGAAATAAGCAGCTAGTAGTGATGTTAGGCTGGAGACACACTATGTGAGATGCATGCAAGATACTTGTATGAGCCTCGCAAGACTCACTCACAACGGCCGCCAGATCTCCTGACGGGAGTGCATTAGTTGTTTGTGTTTCTATAGAGCCAATCCACTCCCATTCAGAGAGGGGGAGGCTTATGCGAGTATCTGCCATGCATCTCATAGTGTGTCTCCAGCCTTAAGGGCCCTTAACACGCTATAATATCGTTGCAATGTCACGGCTTTTGGGGCGTTGCTATGATGTCGTAACTACGTTGTTGCGTGTGACATGTAGATACGATCAACAATAAGTCGTTGATCGTAGGTTTATGAACATGTCCATAAATCCGACGTTCGTTCAACCTGCAGCATCGGTGTGTGTGACACCTCTCCAACGATCTCGTTTACGACTTCGCCTATTCAGAACTGAAGCACGTAGGTAACCAAACGACTGGAAGTATCGTTCGCTTGTCGCGGAATCATTGCTGCGTCATTCAATATATCTGTACGTGTGACACCTCAGCAGAGATCACTAAACGATGTCCCAGTGATCTTGGCCAGGTTGGATCGTTGGTGGGATCGCTGAGACATTGAAGCGTGTAACGGTCCCTTTAGCCTGCAACTTTTGTGGTAAATACACAGGAGTACTTAGGCGAATGAATGCAACTATGTGTGCGAGAGATGATTGTCAGACAAACAACCAGCCAAAGCATTCTTTGGCCAACAGCCTTCTAATGTGTTTGGTGGCATTAAAAAACAAACAGAAAAGACGAAAATCTTATTATGCTCTCCAGAAATGGTTTTGGCTTATAAGTACTCATGCAGAACATTGACCAGAAAATAGCAGAAACATTAGAAAACTATACTATTGTGAATCTTCATGACTATTCATAAGTTCAAAGTTTCTCTGCCCTCTCCAGTATGATGGTGGGTTAAGTACACCGTTTGATATCTCTGTTGCAGTAAGGCTACGTATTTGGCAGTGTCGTTTTGCACACGTTTGCGTGAAAAAAGCATGACTACATGCCGATGCTGCGCTTGTCTCGGCGCACTTTCTCTGAGGCCATATTAACAGGTAGCCTATGGCGAAAGTGCACCGAAAAAAGCGCAAAGAATTGGCACAACAATACTTTTTGCGCGCACGCTTTTGCAGTGAAAGCGCAAAAATACTCGTCAAAATGCGGTGTCTGCACGCCTTTCAGCAAAAGCCATAGTTTTTGCTGAAAAGCGTAGCCACCTTTGTTTTGCACTGCTTTTACGCGAGCGCTCCAAAGCAGGAATACACGGCCATTATGCCGTGTATGAACATAGCTTAAGGCTAATATGTGCTCATGGTTCTAGCAAGCTATTTTTCTTTGTGCTACTGGCAAATTTGATTTCTACATATTGGGGGAATTGCCCATTCTCTGTTCTGGGATTCAGCAGAAATATACAGTGCAGGATTCTGTATCCACTTGACGCATTGTTTTCATAGTTTGTCGGAGTATCCTGAGTTGTTTCAGACTACCATCATCATGGTATACCGCACTGAGCCCGGGGTGCACCAAGAAATGTCAGAAGGCGGGCGTGAGATAAGATTTCCAGACACTGCAACAAGAGCTGCATATAATGTCATGTATTAGGTTGTTTTGCAGTACAAACAAAAGTGATGACAAAAGTGTCATTAATACATTGCTAAAAATAGCTTTTATTTACATCCTAAACCCCTATGTAATGTATGAGGTTACGTCTTCATGGTGACTTGGCATTTAAATGTTCCTATTGATTTTGGACTTATCTTTCAGTGAGATTAACAAAGGAGGTGTCATTTTACACATCATATGTCCTAATTCAACTAATGGGAAGCATCTGCAAGGGACACTGTCCTCAAACTATATACAGGTGCATCTCAATGAATTAGAACATCATCAAAAAGTTAATTTATTTCAGTAATCCAATACATAAAGTGAAACGCATATATTGTATAGAGTCATGACAAACAGAGTGATCTATTTCAAGTTTTTATTTCTGTAAATGTTGATGATTATGGCTTACAACCAATGAAACCCAAATGTCTTTATCTCAGAAAATTAAAGTAGTGAGGATGAACGGTCTGAGAGAGAAAATATTATGTAAATAGGTATCAGAAGCTTCACCTTGTGTGGTCTAGAGTCACAACCACTATAAAAGCATATCATGGCTGCTGCATATAGAGTAGTGAGGGTGAAGGGTTAAAAACCGCACTGCCGTATTCCACGAGACATCTAAGGGTGAACTTAATATTGATTTATTAGTCAATTAGCGTTTCAGAACTTACTGGCCCCTTCCTCAGGACAAATCAATATCCTATTGCCTTGTTTCAGGGAGGCCTGAAATGCATTGACTAATAAATCAATATTATATTCACCCGGTGATGTCTCATGGAATAAGGCAGCATGGTTTTAAATGGTTTCATCCTTCCCACTTTCATTTTCTGAGATAATGACCTTTGGGTTTTCATTGGCTGTAAGCTATAATCATCAACATTTACAGAAATAAAGACTTAAAATAGATCACTCGGTTTGTAATGACTCTATATAATGCATGTCACAAATTAATGCAACTCTATGATAGCCTTGTTCTTGCTTTCATAGACTAACATTGAACATTTGTCACATAATTTCTCACTGGAGCGACACTGTAAAGAATAAAAATGCCGGAGAGTAAGTATAAGGAATGGGGCTTGGGTTTAAAGCACCACTGAAGCATTGAAAAAAAACTACTTAAAGGGAACCTGTCACCTCCTTTGCGCATTTTAAACTGTGCCCACCAACTTAACTCCTTGCTGACACAGGACGTTGTTCAACGTCCTGAGCCGGTAAGGGGGCTTTGATGTGAGCTCCAGCGCAGAGCTCACATCAAAGCACCAACATCTCAGCTGATCTCATCAGCTGAGATGCCAGGGTAACAGCACCGATCGGATCCGGGATCCGATCGGTGCTGTTAACCCTTTGGATCCCGCCGTCAATCTCTTACAGCGGGATCCAAGGCGGCCACGGTGGGGAACAGCCTGCTCCGGAGATCCCGCGATAGTATCGCGGGATCTCCGGCGCTCACATGACAGCCCGGGGGGTCCTGGCTAGACCCCGGATGCTGTCACAGCGCAGCTTCCTGCTGTGGTTGGCAGGCGCTGCCAACCACAGCAGGTCCGCGATTCTGGGAGCTACAGATAAGCTGCAGCTCATCTGTATCTCCCAGAAGCGATCGGACTGTGCAGCAGGGTGCCTCTCTATGGGGCAGTGTAAAAAAAAGAATGATTTGATTAATAAAGTTTTTAAAAACCTGTAAAAAAAACCCAAAAAACATAAAAGTTCAAATCACCCCCCTTTTCCCCCAATCATAATAAAAGTATTAAAAAAATAACAAAAATACACATGTTTGGTATCGCCGCGTTCAGAATCACCCGATCTATCATCCTATTAAATCCGTTAATGAGAGCCGTAAACTCCGTAATGGAAAAAAATGGTCCAAACGCCAAAATTCAGTTTCTTTGGTCACCGCAACATTGCTATAAAATGCAATAACGGGCGATCAAAACTGTGGATCCCCCCAAAAATAGTATTATCAGAAACGCTACGTCAAGACACAAAAAATAAGCCATCATGCAGCCCCAGATCCCAAAAAATGAGGGCGCTACGGGTCGCAGAACATGGCGCAAAAAGTCTGTTTTTGTTTTTTTTGCAAATTTCTGAATTCTTTTTCACCACCTAGATACCAGTAAAGGCATACATGTTGGGTGTCTACGAACTCGTACCGACCCAAGGCATCACGCCGTCATGTAGGTTTTACAATATAGTGAACATCGCAACTAAAATACCCAAAAAACAAACGTGTTATTGCACTTTTTTTGCAATTCACTGCATTTAAAATTTTTTTGCAATTTCCCTGTACACTATATGGTAAAATAAATTATTGCATGAAAGTACATCTCATCCCGCGAAAAAACAAGCCGTCATATGTCTATATTGACGGAAAAATAAAAGTTATGGCTCTTGGAAGCAGGGGAGGAAATAACAAAAATGAAAAACAGAAAATCGCCCGGGGGTGAAGGGGTTAAACATGATTTAAATGAGGTTTTTGTAACCCTCTATGTGCCCAGACATCCCCCTAATACCTAAGAAATTAACTTTTATTCTCTACCTCGCTAAACCTAAAAGGTTCGGGAGGTCTGCTCTCTGGTCCCGGTGTATAAGGTCCTCGCCACACCCTTGCCAGCAAAACCCGCTGTCACATCGCCATTGGACTCGGTGGCTGGTGTTCCTGCCTCGGCCACTGGGAAGCACCTGATTCCTTCGAACGATGGTGCCAGTGATAGGAGGGCATTGTCCTCATATGGACCTGCTCCTTCGACGTCTGCCTTTGTCGCTGAACGCCGCCGTGTTTCTCCTTTGGGTGATGTTGAGATGATGTCGCAGAGGAGCGGGCCCTGCAGAGGTGTCTGATAGGCGCAGCCTTCGTTCTTCTGTCAGAAGTGGGGTGGTTGGTGCCAGTCGTGCATCACCATCTGGTCTGGTTCTAGGGGTGATCAGCAGGCTGTGATCTCCAGCCTATGGGAGGTAACCGCACCCTTCAAATACATTGGAGCCTGTCTTGCAGGCCGCCAGATATAGTTTTGGTTCCCCAGTGATAGTGTGTGTTTAGTTTTGTCTCTGACCTTTGCCTGGATTTCTGACTCTGCTACAGCCTGTCGATTTTGTGCCTCGCTGCCCTCTTGGTTTTGACTCAGACTCCTGACTACGTTTTTCGGGCCCTGATTATTCGCTTCCTGGCGACCTTCCTGCGCTGCTGCTCATAATAGGCAGCTACCCCCTGGGCTCCGCTGTAATTCCAGATCCCTGTATAGGGGTTAAGGGTCTCGGGGTTTCTCGGGGTGCTGCCTTACCAGCAGCTCAGCCTCACAGCGGATGGTCGTCACACCCGCCTTGCATTTTCAAAGTTGCCGCCCCCTCCTGTGGATGGCCGCTGAGTGACAGGAGCACTCGGCCGATATCCGAAACAGTTCTACAACTCCGGCACTAGGAGCTCCAGTAGCACGCCTCCACCTGACGTGCTTGTACAACCCCCACACATACTCATTCACACTCAGGTCTGGACCTGTACGTTTATTTACACACATGCAGGCACAGTCAGAGGGTGCAGGCTTAGGTAGGCAAAGTACCAGGTGCGTCTCTCTGGACCCCAGTACTCCCTCCCTTGGGATGCACAGTAGAAACAACCACCCTTCTCCTGCCCTCTTCCTAGGACAATGCCCAGAGTCACCAGGAGTCCGGAGCGTGGAGTGCACTCCACCCCATCCCCAGGTAAACTCCTAACCTCCTTGAGCAAAGAAGTTGGTGTAGAAGTCACCAGCACAGCAGAGATAGAAGTACCTTGGCAAGTACCCTCGCAGGCAGTACCCCAGCGAACCACCTCCTGGGCTCGCCAGTCAATTACCGGGTTGTGTATCTAAGCCAAGGGAGACCCAAGACAATAGGTGTTGGTAAGTTCTCCAAGATGTAAAAAGAGAGGAACTCCTGGTAATGACTTCCTATGCTCAAGTTCACATTATGCACAACTTGGGATATCACCTTCTGGCTGAGCGGAACTGAGTCAATGGCGGAGACAGGAATGGGTCTCGCTAAGGCGCTACAGATGAAGCCATGAGTCTGCACAGAGCAGGGCTGATGAAGTGGCAGATTTAAAGCCACGAAACGCATAGGCAAATAAACCAGAACCTGATTAACCCTTTACTGGACTGGAAGTTTCTTGAGGTCAGCGCGGACTACAAAGCCCAGCTTTTTCTTCGGTTGAAATCATTTATCTTCAGTGGGCTCCTGCAGCGACCATTACCAGGCTCTCTTAGTTTGTTGTGGCTCTCACAACCACCGCAGGTGAGTCACACCGATTGGGGGGACTGGACTATTTATTAAGGCGATAACGCCCTATGTGCGCTCCCTATTTATCCTTTAATATTAAGAATTGCCAACTCAGGTCTCAGTTCCACTATTAGCAAATGGAAAACAAGCGGTGTCAGAGATTTGGAGCGCTAAAGAAACCACGGGTTGGTGATTAAATTACCGATAATTTATTGCACGAACAGCACGGGTCCAGTATGCCACAACGCGTTTCGACGCACAGATGCGTCTTTCTCAAGTGGAACACTTGAGAAAGACGCATCTGTGCGTCGAAACGCGTTGTGGCATACTGGACCCCTGCTGTTCGTGCAATAAATTATCGGTAATTTAATCACCAACCCGTGGTTTCTTTAGCGCTCCAAATCTCTGACACCGCTTGTTTTCCATTTGCTAATCTCTTTCTCCCTTGTTGGGAGTGCGGTGTGTGAGCTGCTCTAAGATCCACAGTACCTGGCAGTACATCATAAAGACCCACCCTTGAATGATCAACTGATACACAGTGTGGAGCTGGGACGGAAGCCAGTGCAGCGAGTCTGCCTCTTCGGGTGGAGGAGTGAAGGAGCCCACCTCCATCTCCAGAGGAACCAAGGAGCCGACCACCAAGCCCGGAGTATCTGAGGAGGAGGGAATATTGGCCCTTGTCACTACAGTGATCCACATTAAGCCATCAGTCTGGTTGTGCGGGGTGTTGCACAACCAGTAAAGGTTAGTGCAAACATAGTATAACCGTGTATTAAGTTCCTCCAGTTGCAGTGTGGCGCAATATCTGTTTTTTCAGTTCCACTATTAGGCCGGCAACCGAGGCGATTAAGTTAGAAATAACCCTCCAGTATAATGCAGCGTATGAACACTTTCACCACATATGGACCAACATCCCCCCTCTTACCACACATCCTCCAACATAGATCCGAGCTGTACCTGGACATCCTTAAAGGTGTGTAATACCACCTATGATGAACTTTCTTTAATTGTTCTAAGTGATTTATGCACCTAGATGCTCTCTGGGTCCACACTTTCCCACTCCTCCATGGATTCCCGGAATTGTAGATCAGACTTCATCATGTAAGGTAATTTTTGATGCTCTGGAGACGTATATAAGATTTTGTATATTTTAGACTTTCCTTTAGAATTCATACCCTTGGGTAGGAGAAACTTCTGGAGAAAGGGAAGAGGAGGGGAACGTCTTCCTCCATACTGGGGAGGTGAGTTAGAAAATGTCTCAATTGAAGATATAGGAAAAAGTGATCCTTAAGTTCTGGATGCCCTTTAATCAAGACAGGACACCATTTCAATAAATCTTCCAATAAATCAAGCAATGTTTTAAATCCTGCTGCAATCCATAAATGAAGATCCAGATCTGGTATATGGGCCTCTAACGATCTAATATCTAATTTAAAAAGGGGAATCGATCTGAAGTTGGGGGGCCATGTCCCTCCATAGATCCATGATAACTAGTGATGAGCGAGTGTAATCGTTACTATTCGCTACTTGCACAGATATTACAGTATTTGCAATACTTGTTACTCGCCGAGATCATTGGTGCTCATCATTGATGTGTAGATCGTGAATAATCTGACACAAATTAATATCCAAAGAAAAAGACGGCGCTCACCAGAGTTGTGCAGCGGTGGTATCTTTATTTCAGCTTAGCAGTGATACATGGTGCAGGGAGGGAGTGGCAGAGTGGACGACGGCACCGTTTCGCGCTGGTATGCGCTTCTACGGGTCCAGTCTGAGGGGCGGGGCCAAACCGCAAGTTCTAAAAAGAAAAGAAAACTCTGTTTAATGCTGGAGAAGAGGGAGAGAATGATTGGCAGCGGTGGGCAGATTAAACATGCAGGGGGTGTGAATCTGCCCTTGGCTCCAGCCTCTGGCCACCTCCTTAATGGCTGCAGCATGTAAGTTTTCTAAGTGTATTATCTCGGGGTACAGAGCTGCTCAAGTGCTGGGGGACCCCTTGCCTGGCTGCAGCAGACATGCTGCATCCAGTGCTGTAATTAGATCACCATGCCTGGTTTGGTGACAGGTCCTCTTTAAATGCAGGATCCCTATCATAAACACCTTGTGGGATTCCCATATAGTTTTGTCCAAGACTTCCTTATTATCATTATCTTTAAAATAATGAACCAAGTGGGATTCAATTTCTTTAGCTATTCAATTGAGTACTAGGAGGTTAGAGTTTAATTTCCAGATCCGCGTGGGAGGGGCGAGATTATCAGTAAAAATTTCTAAAGTTACAGGTGTGTGATCTGACCATGTGATGACTCCCTCAGTTTTCCTACACAGGTTTATTATGTCACTGCTCACTAAGAAGAATGCGGCTATATGTATGATGTCTCTTAGAAAACAAGGCATAATCCCTCTTGACTGCATATACCGCCAGATGTTGTGGAGAGGATATTCAGCAATCACAGATCTCACTTCCCTCCGGGAGGTGAGGGGACAGGTCGAACAATCTATATCTCTAGAAATGAGAGTATTGAAGTCGCCACAAAATATTTGGGTACCACCCAGGAGTTACCTAGACTTTTTGAAAATGTTCTTGCAAAATTCAATTTGTGCAGCATTAGGTGCGTATGCATTTGCCAACGTAGTACGAATACCATTAATTTCACATAATGTATGTACCTGCCCACTGGGTCTACTATGCTCTCGACCAACTTAAACCTCACCATATTCTTTTTTTTTCTGTAAATATATTTATTAAAGTTTCAAACAAGCATAACAATAGAAATAACCAATACAGAATCCAGATCCTAGTACAGTGGCATATTACAGCTGTAAGAAATCAGGTACAAAGGTACACCAGTAAAACCTCCAACAAGAGAATGCATGTTTCATTACCTGAAAATCACGTCTGGATCAAAACTTAGAAAACACACACAGCCAATGAGAAATGTATACACGGAGACATAAGAAGGGAGAAGAAAAAAAGAGAAAAATTAGAAAGGGGTAGGAGGGGTAAGAGGGGGGGGGGGGGGGAATGGGAAAGACCCAGCAGTCTAGACGCCCAGGTGTTGGAAATTACGAGTAGGTGCGCAACCAAGTCAAGAACCCCTGGCCCTCCTTAAAGGATTGCCAGAGGAACCAAGTGCGCCCCTGTTCATACCCGGCGTCACTATCTCCCGTTGCAAGCGATTCCATATGGTGCAACCTATCCATTTCAGATATCCATTCCACTGTAGAGGGGACCTCAGTGGACCTCCAGTGTCGGGGAATAACTGCCCTGGCAGCTATTAGGCAGAACCTCAGAATCCCCTTTTTGATGGAGGTTATCGAGCCGGGTATCAGAGATAACAGAGCTAATTGTGGAGAGGGTTCATGGCGGACCCCAGTCATTAGATGGAAGGCATCGAAAACCGAGGCCCAGAAGGGTTGCAGGAGATCGCAGGACCACCAGACATGAAGCATAGAGCCCACAGCAGAACCGCATCTCCAGCAAGTGTCTGAGACTTCCGAATTAATCCTGTGGAGCAGGGTAGGGCATCTGTACCAACGCGTCAGCAATTTATAATTTCTCTCTTGCGCTTGACTAGACATTGTCATCTTGTGCACAAGAGTAAAAATTTTTAAGCTGTCTGCCTCAGAAAAGGTGATCCCCAGATCCCTCTCCCAAGCCTCCATAAATCCAAGCGTGCCAGTGTGGAGCGAGTTCAGGATCAGGCTATAGAGCACCGAAACCACATGGGAGGGACCCTCGGTGGGGAGCATCAGGGATTCAAACGGAGTTAGCGCCCCTATTGAAATATTGGAGAGAAAACTTCGCAACTGCATAAACTCCAACCAGGACAAAGGAGCCGCATCGTCAGGACCTCGCAACCCCCCCACGCCGGAGAGTCCTGCAAGCCTATCCCTCACTTGTCCCAGCCCCACTCCATCTAGTTGTGACCAGCACAGATACCTAGATCTATTCATTGCAGGGGGGAAGGCTGGATTGTCAAAAAGGGGACTCAGTCTGCTCAATCGGGAAGTCAAACGTAATTTCGTGTATGATCTATCCCAGAACCTCAAAACAGTTTGTGTGAGGGGAGGGAAGCCCGTCACAGGTGGGCGTCCAGTCCCCCCCAGCCAAGGCAGCCAGTACAAGGAGGAGGGTGATAGAAGTTTCTCCAGGAGCACCCACTGTTTATGGGCATCACTGAACCTCCAGTCGACAATCCTAGAGAGCAAGACTGCCTGATAATAACATTTAAAATCAGGAAGGCCTACCCCCCTTTAACTTTAGGTCTCACTAGGACTGAAAACCGCGTCCGTGGTTTCCTTGCTCCCCAAATAAAGCTGTTAATGGCCGATTGCAGACGCCTGAAAAAACAATCCGGAACCTGCACAGGAGCTGTCTGAAAGAGATAGAGGAATCGGGGTAAAATATCCATTTTGATCACTCCCTCCCGCCCGAACCAAGATAGCTGAGGTCTGTTATACCGTTTAAGATCTGATATGGTTTTCTGCAGGAGAGGGACATAGTTCAGAGCATATGTTGCGTTAAGGTCAGCCGGTATCAAGATTCCTAAATATTTTAATGCAGTGGTCTGCCACCTAAAGGAGAAGGACGATTTGAGTTGAGAGATCAGGTCATCAGGCAGGGAGATGTTGAGCGCCTCCATTTTGGACAAATTGACCTTAAAATTGGAGACCTCACTAAACTTACGGAACTCTCTGAGGAGTACAGGGAAAGCCACAGCCGGGTTGGAAATATATAACAATAAATCATCAGCGTATAGGGACAACTTAAACTCATGCTGACCAATCCGCAGACCCCTGACATCTGGTACCTTCCGAAAAGCCACCGCTAGATGTTCCATAGCAAGGATATATAGCAAGGGGGAGAGGGGGCAGCCCTGACGAGTCCCATTTCTTATGTCAATGGGCGAGGATAAAGTGCCATTGACCCTAAGACGGGCCGTGGGTCTATGATATAGAGCAAAGATTCTCTCCAACATGGTAGGTCCCACCCCCAACTGCTTCAAAGATGCACGTAGGAAGGTCCAGCCTAGGCGGTCAAATGCCTTTTCAGCGTCAATAGATAATAAACAGGCTGGTATCTTTCCCGTGCGCATGTACGAAGTCAGAAGCAGAGTCTTTACTGTATTATCCTTGGCCTCCCTATGTTGCACAAAACCCACCTGATCGTTGTAGGATGGACCCAGGAAGAATAGGGCTCAGTCTATTGGCCAACACCTTTGCGAACACCTTCACATCCACATTGATGAGGGAAATAGGTCTATAGCTTGCGCATAACAGGGGGTCCTTGCCCGGTTTAGGGATCACAGTAATTGTAGCCATCAGTGTTTGGGGGGCAAAGGGGCAGGTGGCCGAAATGGAGTTAAATAGTTTGGTCATAAAGGGGGCCAGGGAAGTCGCATATAATTTGTAGAAGGCGGCAGAGAATCCATCTGGACCCGGACTTTTACCATTGGCCAAGGATCTTATCGTATCCAATATCTCCTGTTCCGAGAGGGAGTCCTCCAAGGCCTCAGATTCTATCTCTGTCATAGGCGGGAGCTCCGTGTCACGAATTTAATCATCCACTCGAGACTGAAACTCGGTAGGGGACATATCAGACAACGGACCCCTCAGGTTGTAGAGAGAGTCATAATATGCTCTGAATGAATCCACAATCTCTGCAGGAAGATGGACTAAATCACCCGTAGCAGACCTCATGGTAGGGATGTAAGTGGTGGGAGCGCGAGGGTGCAAGAACCTCGCCAGAACTTTACCGGGTTTATCAGAGTACTTATATAGGTACTTATGGAAGCGGTCCCGCTGCCTTGCTAACGTCGTATCCAACAGTGCGCTCAACTCACTACGTGTCCGTAAGAGGTCAGCAAGTACTTTGATATCTCTTGTTTGTTTATGTTCCGACTCTAGGGTTTGGACACGGGTCAACAATCCCATAATATTAGTCATTCTTTCTTTTTTCAGTCGGGCCCCCTGTTGGATAAATACTCCTCGTATAACCCCCTTCAAGGCCTCCCATTGGTACGGGAGAGCTGTGAGATCATTCTTGTGAAAATCTAGGAAGTCCGTGATTGCTGTCCGAACGGCCGCCTGACAGGTCATATCTTCGAGACGTCCAGGGTTTAAGGACCAAGTCCATTCTCTAGGAGAGAGGCTCGGCAGCCGAAGGGAAAGCAAGACCGGAGCATGGTCTGACCATAGCATCGTATCAATATCAGACTTTGGGTTAAGGGACAAAAGCCCATGGCTAATCAGGAAATAGTCTAATCTGCTATAAGAATCATGTACCATGGAGTACTCACCATATTCTTAATAAAAATGCATACCCCAGCCGTTTTACAATGATTCTTGGTGAAAAAGGATACAGGAAACAATTTATGTTGAACTCTGTGAATGTCTTCCTTTAACAAATGTGTCTCTTGAGCAGATATAATGTCCACTTGGGCTCCGCGGCCCTCACTCCAGAACATAGACCTTTTGGCAGGGGAGTTAAGCCCTCTCATATTGAGAGACAAGATTTTCACACTCCCACTCCTGGGAGCTTAAGTGTGTCTACTGGGATTACATAACATTACCAGCCTTTTATGGTCAGCCTCTAATGAATCTGCCAATAAGAAGGGATAGGTAGGACAGAGGGGTAAGGGAGGCAAAAGGGAAAAACACACAAGTAACCGACATACAGATGTAAACAAAACCGTAGCAGTAATTCTGCTAAACTGGAGGTTTTTCCCACCCCAAACATTCTAGTGTGAGAGTCACTGTAACCTATTGTAGTCAAACGGACCCAAGCTTCAAGGTTGACACAGAACAAAGGATCCCCAACAGAGAGGCCACACCGACCTTACATCAGTGCATTGGAGAGTCAAGTGCCAACTTTTGACCATTTGCGAACCACTTTGCTCCTTCCTGATACAGGGGCCTGGGGGGAGAGGGACCCTTTCCCTGCAAAAAATCCCATGATTTAAGCAGCTCAAATCCATGCTCCAGCTCTAGGCACCTATGTAATTTGCCCTTGTAGGAAAAAAGAAGCTTAACTGGAAAACCCCACCTATATTGAATGTCCCTTTCTGAAAACACCTGAATAGGGGGGCAAATTCCCTGCTCTTTGCCAGGGTCCCTGCTGAAAGATCTAAGAATATTTTTAGCTTCTTGAAGTTATCTGGGAAGTCAAGCTTTTTCCATAGTGCCAACAAAAAAGCCTCTTTAGTGTTGTAATAATGACTGTGGGCAAGATTATCCCAGGGGAGATCCAAAGTAATCCTTTGAGGTTTAGGGGCACTGTGAATCCGATCAGTCATTAAACCTTTTTGAGGGAGATCCAACAGCAGGTGGTGGAGAAAAGAAGTAAGGAGAGGGGCAAGATCTCTGGACCCCACAAATTCGGGGATTCCTCTAATCCTTATATTATTACACCAGGACCTGTCCTCCATATCCCACATTTTCCTCTTTATCCATTCCATCTCTGTCTTTAAACTCTCCACTTCACCTGCCAGTTTATTATGTGCTGAGGCATAATCTGCCATTTTCTCCTCAATATGACCAATATGCTCTTCAAGGCTGGCAATTTCACTTTTAAGCTCCCCCAGCATGTTTTTAAGTCCCCTGCAGAGCTTCTCTCAGAGAGCCAAGAAGCTTCAGCATGGTATATTTTTCATTGAGTCTACCTTATCAGAAGCCGCAGCCTCCAGGGAGGAGTATGTGGAGCCTGGGGAAGAAGCCTGTGCCATCTTGCCTATGTGATCCTGGGACTTCTGAGGAAGGATGTCTGTGACCTGGTTCGGTATGTGTCGCTTTCTCGATCCTCCACTGGGCATCATTAGGTGCTGGGAGGCCTTCAGTGTTCTGCCACCTGTTGTTGTGGGTTTTTAGCCGCTTTTAGCAGGTTTAATCCTGTCTGCTGTGGGAGCTCTGGTCTCAAGCATCCTGCTCCATTCCTGTCCATGCCACGCCCATATCCCCCTAAACTTGAATACCTTTTACACAGCAGCTCACACATATATTTCCAGGGATCATATGGAAGATGGCGCTTAGTCATCATCATCCTTATCCTTCTGTTAAAAGTGAAGAGTCCCGCTTTATTCCTGTAGAGTTAAGGCATAAAGGCATCTTCACACGCATTTTAGAGGGCAAAGATGCAGAGTATCTCTAGGCTTTGTTGGTTTTAGGGTCAGATCCTCAACAGCTGCACAATCTAAAGCTGCGCCATGTTTAAACTGTGGGGAATTTCTGTGGGTTGGGGCTCTAAGAACCCAAAATCAAACTTACTCGATAACTTATTATCTTCTTACTATAGAGGAGTTGCCCTATAATTCTCTACACCCCGATATTTACAAGACATAGCAACATTGAACATTAGTATTGGCATAATGCAAAATGCCCTACAAAACACTGACGTAGTCTCAGGCCCATAGTTTGCTTATAGGGCGGAAACTACTAACGGACACAAAGGTCTGTTGATTAGTTGCATAAAAGCTGCTGGGAAATCCCAACCTTGCTGTCTGCCAGTAAAAATGTACTGAGGATTTCTAGATGATATGTCATAACAAATTAATCTGTGTACCTGTAAACTAGGAAAACATAATAAAAATACCACACTGTCATCAATGACATTGATAGGTCACTTATTTTATTCAACTGATTTATATCTCAAGATCACAAAAATACAACTGCAATCAATGAATAATCTCCCATTAGAATAAATGCATGGGACCTGGAGTAACAGGTTTACAACAGTTTGATAGTATTTGACACGTCAAAGTATATAGGGTCAGAAGTCTCTTGTACAAATGTAAAGGTCACATACCCTTTAGTAGTGAGAGAGGGATTACCACATTAACAACAGAGGTGCCAACAATTCTAAAGGAAGTCACAGACAAGTAGCATTTCCTTTATTGGACACATTATAACAGTAACAACATAACTTGTCATGAATGATGCACCTAGTCGGATGATTACTTGTATGGTTTGTGCTAGGGATTGGGATTATTCCTTTGGGATTATGCATATAAACAGAATAGATATTGACTTGAAATTTACTTATTTTATACGATATTTACCCTGTGTGTGTGATAATGCAATGTGCTATAAATTTGCATCACTAGTGAATTTGCAATGTAGTATATTAATGATCGTGTTGCATTTCCACAACCTATAAGATTTTAAAGGGTTAATTAAAAAAATCTAATTATTCGCTATCCATAAAGAATAGCTTGCTGATCACTGGAACACAGAGAATGTGTATCTGCCTCACTCTCCTAAATAAAGCAGCGGTGCACATGCTTGACCTCCTCTCCATTGTCACTGCTGGGAAAACCAATGTGCTGGACTTGACAGTCCTGTAGACAATGAATGGAGCGAAGTTCTGGACTGGACGCACTCTCTCAGGGTGAATTGGTACCATCACTGGTCTAATAATTTTTTTTTATATTTTGCTTATATAATTTTTTTTAGATTGTGCTTATAGGAAATCTAATAATAATCCAGACAAGGTTGCCTTTAACTTCCAAGCACCTTTGTATGTTACATAACAAGACATTTTAGAAATCAAGTTTTGATTGTCTTAGGCTGTGTTCACACACAGCGCTTTTTTTGCGCGGGTGTGTTTTTTACAGCGGTTTTCACCTGCACAAAAAAGCCCTGTAAAAAACGCGCTGTGTGAATTTTAAACTTACCCTCCACCGGGTGTTCCGGAGCCACAGGACCTTGCGTGATGTCATCGATCGGGCTGTCATCGGGCGCTGATTGGCCGCTCGCAGTCATGTGATATGTACATCATAGGACGTCACATATCACATGACTGCGAGCGGGCCAATCAGCGATCTAGCAAGGTCCTGCTGGTCGATATCTACTGCTGCTCCCGACTCCAGATCACACGGCGGAGGGTAATTATAAAATCTTTATTATTTTTAATACATTTGTCATTCTTCTACATTTGATTTCACAGTCTATAATATACTGCGAAATCAAATGGGGCTGTGACAGATGTCACACAGGGGAGGAGGAACAGGATTCTTCCTCCCTTCTGTGACATCAGCGCCGGCATATTCCTACTGGAATTACGCATCGTCTGAACGGTGATGCGTAATTCCAGCGGTTATAATGGATCATAGATATCCATGTATTTTTCACATGTAAATTGAACTATCCGGGTTACTTATTGTAGATTATATGCTGGGCTCAGACAAGCCGGAGAGGGTTATCTACTAATATATTGCTATTGGAGGTTGTATGTGGCTATTTAAGGCCAATTTTAAATGCTTTTAAATGTTTGTGGAATTTATCTGTTTTTGATGCTTGTAATAAAATTCTTTCTTTGCCTTGAAAAACAAACTAGAGGTTGTATCACTATTTTCTGACATCTTCTTTCTTTCTCTTTACAGATCACAGCTATCAAGTTATCATTTTCTTTAGCTTCCCATGACCTTAAAGGGAATCTGTCATCATTTTGACCTATCTAAACAGGTTATAGAATGCTGATTTAATTATTTCTGTCTGCTTCATATCAGATGCATTGTTGTGCAGAAAACAACTTTTAACACTTTATATAAATGACCTGTTCCAGGCTATGGGGCGGATGCTGCCTGGAACAGGCATGCCGCCTCCAAAGCTTATTTTAAATAAAAGGTGAGTTCCCAATATGATGTGAGATGGCGGCCCTCTGCCTTCCTGATCTCTCTGCAGAGCTGTATGTCATTACTTATCTGCAGATTCCTCAGTGTTTTCAGCTTCCATATCACAGGCAGACAGGATGCAACACTGTAAGGCTGGCTTCACACCGAGGCAAGATCTGATCAGATGCTGTCACGGATGAACCTGACAGCCCCGGACCGGATCAGCACACAGAACTGGAGGGCTAAATATGCCCTCCGGTCCGGTGTGTAGCCAGATGCAGCTGCTGCTGATGATGATGATTTAGGACCGCGGCTCGCAGGGAGCTAGCTGCGGTCCTGAAATAACAGTGGCGCACAACCGCCGGTGTCCGGTTCCCAGATCGGGGCAATCCGGCCCCATTGGCTGCCATGCTAGGGAGCGCCGGATTGCTCCGGATCTGGGGGAATCCGGGAGAAGCCAATTTGGGGAGATTTTTGTCCCCGGACACAAAACCGTTGCAAACAACGGTTTTGTGTCCGGGAGAAAAATCCAATTTCTCCCGGATTCTTCAAGAGAGAAAGAAACCGGATGGCAGAGAGCTGCCATCCGACTCCATAGGATACTATGGGGCCAAAATCCGGTCCGGGGCTGTCTGGTTTACACCGGACAGCCATGGATCGGATCTTGCCGCGGTGTGAAGCCAGCCTTACAACACAGAAGATCAGTGATCTGGAAAAATTGTGTTTGCAAGAAATCAAATTTAATTTGTCCTGTTCTGTGTCGGTTACTTGTCTCACACTGGGAACTCCCCCTATTATTTACAATAATCCCTGGAGGTGGAGTTATCTTCCAGGCAGCATCCACCCCATAGCCTGGAACAGTTCATTTATATAAAGTGTTACAAGTTGTTTTCTCCACAACAATGCATGTGATATGAGGCAGAAAGGAAGGATTATTTTCAGCATTCTATAACCTGTATGCCCATATTAATAGTTTATTTATGTCAAAGTGATGACAAATTCCCTTTACCATAGGAAGCTAAATAAAATAACTTTATCTGTGATGCAATGTCTTATTTATGAGAAAGCCACATTTTTCTTATATGTAAATAAACAAACTATTCCAGGCTATGGGTTGGACACTGATCTGAATGAGAATCAGCTTTCAGGGTGTATTTTAAATGGAAGAACGCACTATAAAAGTGATGTGATGGCCAATCCCTGATCTCACTGCAGAGCTGTGTGTGATTATTACTGACACTTCTTCAGGTTCCCCTCAGCTCCAGCTGCCATCTCACAGGCAGTCTGGCAATATTATTGCAATACAGCACAGCTGTGGGAGCTGCAGCTGTTAACGTATTTGCTATGAGACAAAGTTCAGATCTACTTTTCTGTGTTAGTTACATGTCTCACACTGGTACTATAGGACCTCGAGTCAAGTTCTCCTGCAGATCAGTATCTGGCTCATAGCCTGGAACTGCTCATTTACTTACAAGAAAAACGTGGATTTTTCTGGAATAAGACATCAGATCACAGAGATCAAAATATCATTTTATTCAACTTAATATGATCTGCATGCCCATTTAGATGTCTTTGGAGAGTTGATCCTACTGACAGATTTCCTTTAAAGTTTGTCAAAGTCGAAAACACTTTTCAGAAAGTGATTTCTTATATGTTTCTTTTCATTGTCTATATTATTGATCATACCTATTATTTTGAAAGTTTTTCCTTTCAGAATGTAGCAGTCTATTAATCTACGTGGATGCAGTATGATCCATATGTCTGGGAGCCTGGAGTGACTACAGGGGGTTGGGATGACTACTACATCTTGTTTCACAGTAATCAATTCCTATAAACAATAAGCTGTAACCAGCAGGGTTCTCTTAACTCTCTTTTTGTTTCTTTTTAAGTAGATTTTCAGTGCAGACGTTTTACTACTGTGAAAAGGATTTTACAAAAATTCAATTTACACAATGTGGCAGAAAACCATTCAGTGATGCAGTTTTGACTCAATTTCTTGCCTGTTTCTTTGAAATAGTTAATGTATATATTTCCCAGCTTCTAACAGAGAACACGTCTGTGATCAGATTCTTAGGCTCCCTTTAACGCTGTGCTAACAATATACCGTACTTTCAAAAAAGACATCATAAAATGCTTATACAGTTGTGGCCAAAAGTATTGACACCCCTGCAATTCTGTCAGATAATACTCAGTTTCTTCTTGAAAATGATTGCAATCACAAATTCTTTGGTATTATTATCTTCATTTAATTTGTCTTCAATGAAAAAACACAAAAAGAATTGTCCTAAAGCCAAATTGGATATAATTCCACACCAGACATAAAAAAAGGGGGTGGACAAAAGTATTGGCACTGTTAGAAAAATCATGTGATGCTTCTCTAATTTGTGTAATTAACAGCACCTGTAACTTACCTGTGGCACCTAACAGGTGTTGGCAATAACTAAATCACACTTGCAGCCAGTTGACATGGATTAAAGTTGACTCAACCTCTGTCCTGTGTCCTTGTGTGTACCACATTAAGCACGGAGAAAAGAAAGAAGACCAAAGTACTGTCTGAGGACTTGAGAAACCAAATTGTGAGGAAGCATGAGCAATCTCAAGGCTACAAGTCCATCTCCAAAGACCTGAATGTTCCTGTGTGTACCGTGCGCAGTGTCATCAAGAAGTTTAAAGCCCAAGGAATTGTCCAGAGAGTCCAGCATAAACCAACAAGAAAGGCCAAAAAGGCCTACAAGTTTGTTAAGTGTCTTCACATTGAGCTTTCCCAGCATTTTCAGTAAACATTTATAAAACCCAACTATACATTTTTTATTACTGTGTTTTCCTCAGGCCAGGGTCAGATGGCTGTATAACATAGACGGCACTCACATTGGCCATAGCTCCCCTGACCAGAGCATGACATCTTAATGAATTACTATGCCGCTGTCATGGTTGGGTGAGGGGGATGCCATTCATTCCATGCTTTACAATGCTAGCGTACTCTATCTGTGTTATACAGCTGTCTGGCCTCGGCCTCAGATAATAAAACACTAAAAAATCTGTAACTAATCAAATAAAGGTAGGCTATAATTTAGTGGACAATGAGGGTAATTAGTTTAATAACGTCCCAAAAATAAACAAATTTAATACAGAGTGGTTTTCTGCAGAGTTCACTACATACTGAAATACTGGCTATGATGGCTGACAAAGAAATTCACATTAATACTATAATCACAGGTAAGAAGCGGGTAGATCAGCACAATTCAATAAAATACAATATATTACAGATCATACAGAAGGTAAAAGTCTAAAACACAAATATGTGAAGTCTGTAAAGGCCCATTCACATGTCCAATATTCTTATGTGTTTTGCTTCTTTTCACAGATAGACCATACCATTACTGGCTAATGAACCTTTTTTACATGCTTAAAACGTTTTCCCGACCATTAAAAATGAGGACATGTCCGATTGTAGTCCAATTTGCAGATGAAAAAAAATAATAATTGTGAAAAAAAAAAAAATTAACAGCACACACGGTATCTGGTTATCAACATTACAATATTTGCAAAGAGCTTTTCCATAGGTACATGCTCAGCTATATGGACAGGTGCAGTGTGACTTTAGCCTGAGGTATACAGTAAGTTTACATAAAACAACTGAGGAGATGCTCACTCTAACTAAAGTGCAGACATGTTCAGGGGAGATACTTAAAGAGCACCATTTATCAGTTTGAGCATGTTAAACTGGTCACATCAATGAATAATGGCTGCCGAGCTGAGTAATATGTAGTTTGATTTTTTAATTTCCCATCTCTGTTGTGGTGATAACATAATATATTATAGCCTAAATTTACAAGTCCAAACCAGAATTTGTCAATTACAGTAAATCCCATTGGCCAATCCAGGTAGGAGGCATAATGCAGTGGGAAAAAAGAACATGCATTGCTCTCTACAGCTACTGTTTAGTATAAGGAAAGCAGAGATGAGTGTCATTAGAAGCAGTAAGAGGGTGAAGGGTATGGCAGAGCTGGGTGTGATCTACAAATACTTCCAGATCTCCTGTCAGGAGAGTATTAGTCTTGGGTAAGGTGCAGAGTTGTGAGAGGAGAGCTGCAGACTTATTTGTTATGACATTCGGTTCCGCTGTATTCTACCTTCACCCACCTGACTGCCCTGAGAGGAGACCTGGAAGTGTTTGTAAGCACACTCAGAGCTGATCTACACAGAAGCTGCAGAGATCAGGGTGTGTTCTTTTTTTCCCTACTATATGATGCCTTCTGCTTATGATTGGTCAATATCATTGAAGGCGCGAAGTACAAGACCCCAAAGAAGAATTTGGTAATGCCCAGTTTGGCTTATCATAAATTATAGCCTAAACTTTACAAGCTAGTATCTCATCAACAGAAATGAGAAGTTAAAAAAATTAAAACTACAATTTACACACCTTTTCAGTCACTACTACACAATGTGGCCAGTTTAACATGCCCAAACTGATAAAAGGTCTTTTTTAACTACCGTATATACTCGCGTATAAGCCGACCCGTGTATAAGCTGACCCCCCTACTTTTTGCCCCCAAAACCTGGGAAAACATATTGACTCGTGTATAAGCCGAGGGTGGACCTCAGCACAGGTATACAGGCCCCCCAGTGGTATACAGCAGCCTCCCCAGTGGTAGTATACAGCAGCCCCAGAGGAATATACAGTAGCCCCAGTGGTAGTATACAGCAGCCTCCCCAGTGGTAGTATACAGCAGTCTCCCCCAGTGGTAGTATACAGCAGTCTCCCCCAGTGGTAGTATACAGCAGTCTCCCCCTGTGGTAGTATACAGCAGTCTCCCCCTGTGGTAGTATACAGCAGTCTCCCCCTGTGGTAGTATACAGCAGTCTCCCCCTGTGGTAGTATACAGCAGTCTCCCCCTGTGGTAGTATACAGCAATCTCCCCCTGTGGTAGTATACAGCAGCCCCCCCCTGTGGTAGTATACAGCAGCCCCCCCCTGTGGTATATACAGGCCCCCCGCTGCTGCCGCACACCTGTAAAAGAATAGCTTTCATACTTATCCTCCTCGCTGTCACCGCACGCGCATCCTCCGCTCTCCTTACTGCTTGTACCCGGCGTCCATCCATGTGACCGCGCACAAGTAATGATGTCATTGCAGGTGCGCGATCACATGGATGGAGGCCGGGTACAAGCAGGAAGGAGAGCGGAGGATGCGTGCGCGGTGACAGCGAGGAGGATAAGTATGAAAGCTATTCTTTTACAGGTGTGCGGCAGCAACTGGGGGGCTGCTGTATACTACCACAGGGGGGGTGGAGCTGTATATACCACTGGGGGGGGGAGCGCTGACATAGTGCAGTGTAATGTGCACCGCTCCCCCTGCCGCTGATGGACAGGGGGATGCAGTGCATATTGCATTGCACTAATGAGCGGGGGCACGTGACCACCCGCTCCTATTACAGCCTCCCCCACCTACTCCAGCCCCCGGCCCCCCACACTCTGAGCCATCACTAACTCGTGTATAAGCCGAGGGGGGCACTTTTCAGCACCATTTTTGCGCTGAAAAACTTGGCTTATACACGAGTATATACGGTACTTCTGGACTGCCCATAGACTATAAACATCAAGGCGATCTGCAGTTTTCCCTGTACTGCCGTTCTATAATCCCCAAGCAGTTTAACCAGGCTTGCACAAGATCATGAAGCTGTGGGGGTGGAAGGCTGGCTGACTCGCACAGCCAAATTTCCCAGGGTGAAGATAAACATGGTTTGTTGCCATGTTTACAGTTTCGATCTCAGTATACACAGTGCTGAGCCAAGTATATACAAATTAGGAAGCAGTAGCACTTGTCATGCTTTCTCTTCTGGAGCCAATGAAAATGTTATCAATGGGTGTAGGGAGGGAGAAGAAGATGCTGGGTCTTAGGAAACTCAGATAGCCATGCTTTACAGCAGGGGTGGGAAACCTCAGACCCCAGGGCCGAATGCGGCCCTCGATTACTTTTTTGCGGCCCCTGGGCAGATTCCTGGGGACCGCAGTGCTCAGGCTGGCAGAAGCATTTTGCCATTTGTCTGCCCTTGAAAATTAGCTTTCCAGTGATCTCTATGCCCCTGCCTCGGCCCCCCCCAGTGAGTTATATGCTCCCAGCCTCTCTTGTGATGTCTAGGGCTCTGGATAAGCACTTGAGAAGCAAACATGACCAATATCACCCATGCCAAAGAGAAGCAGCCCCAGCCACCACAGTAAGGGGGAGTTGATTGTTTAGCCAAATATAGCAAGTAATTTTCAAGTTGATAATTTTTTACGGCCCCCGAAGGATTGTAGAAATTTCCAAATGGCCCTCGACAGAAAAATGGTTCCCCGCCCCTGCTCTACAGCAATGCGGCAGAAATTCCCTTGTAACTGAGGCTAATATAAAAGCCCCATTTATAGGGAAAACTAGTAAAAAGGCCCGATGCAATTGCATCGGGAGCGCGGTGAAATGAATTGTGTGTATACAGGCGGGTGAGTGGCTAGCAGAGTATACATGGGGCTCTGTGGGTAGCAGACTATACAGGCGGGTCTGTGGGTAGCAGAGTATACAGACTGCTCTGAGGGTAGCAGATTATACAGGCGGCTCTCTGGGTAGAAAAGTATACAGGCGGCTCTGTGGGTAGCAGAGTATACAGGCGGGTTTGTGGTTAGCAGATTATACAGGAGGCTGTGTGGGTAGCAGAATATAGAAACGGCTCTGTGGGTAGCAGAGAATACAGGCGGGTCTGTGGGTAGGAGAGTATACAGGCGGCTCTGTGGGTAGCAGAGTATACAGGCGGCTCTGTGGGTAGCAGAGTATAGAGGCAGCTCTGTGGGTAGCAGAGTATACAGGCGGCTGTGTGGGTAGGAGAGTATACAGGCGGCTCTGTGGATAGCAGAGTATGATGTGGCGGGAGGCTGGAGGAGTGAGGGGAGCAGAGGCTGGAGGGGTGAGGAGAGCAGAGGCTGGAGTGGTGAGGAGAGGTCCAGATGGAGGGGTGAGGAGAGGTCTGGCTGGAGGGGTGAGGAGAGATGCGGCTGGAGGGGTGACATCACCGCTCGGCGGCAGGACGTGGCTGCGTGCTGGGGCTGATCGCAGCCCCAGTCACACGGCATTGTCCTCTGCGGCGGGTTGGGTGATGCAGAGAGGGATCAGTTCTTGCCCTCAGGTCACACATGTGACCTGAGCAGAAGGAGCGGATTGGGCGGTGTGTGGTAAAGACAGGACGGTCATCCGATTGGTCTAGGATGCCAAGTCCTGGGCAATGGGATGGGCGTCCTGTGTGTACAACACAGCGCCCAATCCGCTTGCAGGGGCAGGCAATGGGAGTGAGCAGGGCGTGTCAGGCTTTGCAGGCTGACACGGTCCGCTCACTCCCATTGGCTGTTGCCGGCCACAGGACGACGTCCCTGGCTCCCGGCACCCAGCCACAGCCCGTAGACCGCTACTCCACCAGCATGGCGACATTGAGAGGCCAGCGGTGAGAGAGTGGCGAGGGGCGGAAGGCTCCGGCGGCATCCGGGCAGCATGGACCTCGCGGAGGGCGCGAGGGCGGTGGCGATGGAGCGGGGCCGACGGTTGGCAGGATGGCAGCGGTGTCAGGTAGTGCGGCTGAGGATGGAGGAGGGTGAGAGGCTGGAGGAGGCTATGAGGCTGGAGGAGGCTGTGAGGATGGGGAGGCTGTGAGGCTGGAGGAGGCTGTGAGGCTGTAGGAGGCTGTGAGGATAGGGAGGCTGTGAGGCTGGAGGAGGCTGTGAGGTTGGAGGAGGCTGTGAGGATGGGGAGGCTGGAGGAGGCTGTGAGGATGGGGAGGCTATGAGGCTGGAGGAGGATGTGAGGCTGGAGGAGACTGAGGCTGAAGGAGGCTGTGAGGATGGGGAGGCTGTGAGGCTGGAGGAGGCTGTGAGGCTGGAGGAGGGTGTGAGGCTGGAGGAGGGTGTGAGGCTGGAGGAGGCTGTGAGGCTGGAGGAGGCTGTGAGGCTGGAGGAGGGTGTGAGGATGGGGAGGCTGTGAGGCTGGAGGAGGCTGTGAGGCTGGGGAGGCTGTGAGGCTGGAGGAGACTGAGGCTGGAGGAGGCAGTGAGGATGGGGAGGCTGTGAGGCTGGAGGAGACATTTACTGTGCTGAGCATGCTCAGTACAGTAAAAGGTCTCCAAACAGGAAGGCAGGGGTTAAAAAAAAAAAAAGTTAATGCTCACCTCTCGCCGAGCCCCCGCCGTCTCCTGCCATCTTCCTCCAAGCTTCCGGTGGCTGCCGCAGGCTCCCAGTGTCTGCAGAGCTGTTCTGGTGCAGTTCAGGACCTGCGGTGATGTCACAGTCACGTGACACCAGGTTACCATGGAGTAACCTGATGTCACGTGACTGTGACATCACCACAGGTCCTTGACTGCAGTAGAAGAGCTCTGCAGACACTGGGAGCCTGCGGCAGCCACCGGAAGCTTGGAGGAAGATGGCAGGAGACGGCGGGGGCTCGGCGAGAGGTGAGCATTAACTTTTTTTTTTTTTTTTTTTTTTTTTTTTTTTTACAGTAGTGCGGGTCTGCGGCTCGTGATGACGCTGCGCGTCATCACTCGCAGTCCCGCAAAGCATGTTGGGATTCGGCGACAACGCCCGAATTCCCAACTGCGGATTATATAAGTCGATTGGCAATAAAAAAAAGAAATTATGTAAAAATATCGATCTTTTAAAGAAGTTATCCAATACCCTAACTCAATTCATTTTTTATTAATTAATTGTGCCACTAAATGCCTCTGTACTCATTATAGTAATATAAACCTGTTATCATACAGATAGCATCACTTGGAGTCTGCCAACTACAGCTCTGATGTTTCCATCCAACACATCCTCTCCCCAGGAATACTTTAAGTTCCAGCATGCATTGCAGTAGCCTGTGAGCCAGCACTCCATACTACACCTAAACTCCTCTGGCTTGCATGACGTAGGCTAATTGTGTCTGCAGGAGGCAAGCTATCATTCACTCCAAAACATCCACACCCACAGGAGTCCTGTGATAACGTTTATTTGGTCCAATTTCAGTGCCAGGAAAGACGGGAAGCATAAGAAATAACAGAGGAGGAAGAAGAATCTGTATAACATTCCAGTACCATGCGATCTCTGTTGAGCTGTCCATATAGAAGTTATATATCCAATACAAGTATATTACAAAAGGTATTGTTTTGAAGGGTGATGATGTATGGCAGGGAGGTGAAATAGTGGTGAAAAAACCCTTTAAGACATCCTCAGGGGTATAATGTGTAAAGTAAAATAAAACAAAAAAAACAGTCTGAAGCCCCATTTCTAGCCCCACCCCCACTGAAGTAAAATAATATGTCCATTATATAAAAATAATTTTTATAGAAAGGGAATACAATTTAAAAAAAAAATAAGTGGTCTTTTGTGGCTTAAAATAATTAAAAAAATTAAAATATGTATTTTCCACTGATAGCAACAACAGAAAAAAGAAATATAAAAAATGACATAATTAAGGCCCATGTATGGCAGAAAAAAGGTGCATAAGTTATTAATCTGAATGAGAATTTTTTTTGAGCCATTAAAAGAGCATGTATAATAAAAAACTAAATTGTGCCCGTCATGAAGAGGAGATATGGTCTGGTCATGAACTCATTAAAGATTTATAAATGTAGGTAAATGGGATGGGAATTCCACACCAACTTTACACATGAATTAATGACAACCTTCTATTGAGGCACTAAATTCACAAGCTATTATCAAGGCAGGGGCGAGTATCTTACTTTTGGGAACCCTAAAAATGAGACACCTTTTGCATCAAAGATGTGACAATACAAAAATAACCAAAATACTATTTTATGAAATATAATACTATATTGCTGAAATCTAGGAAAATAGACACCTTTTCTGGTGTCAAATGATCCCACACACACATTTTATATAAAAACCGGAAGGGATGGATGACTTCCAATGGTAAGAAGAGATGTCCATGAACTGTGATGGGATGATAGAGTTTTCTTGTACAATTTATATGACCTCTGGAGAAATACTATTGGGGGAGATATATTATCTCTCTTTTTAAAGCTCTTGTTTGTCTTGAGTTTTGCTCTGGAAGCTGCTGAGAATGTTGAGCCTCTTCTGTAGATCTTCTTTCTTGGATTCACTCATCTTAGTGTTTTCAATCAGTTTTGTAATGCGTTCAAACTCACTGTTAGCAAAGTCCTCTCCTTGGTCCAGGATTTTGCTCATGATCTTCATATATTGCTCTGCAGACTGCTTCTCCAGCTCTCTAACACCGACCAGCATTGTCTGAGCTTTCCTCAGGAGCTCGCTCCTTTTCTCTTTATTAGTGGACTCTCTGAATTCTCCAGCCAACACATCATAGTCCTCCAGGCACCCAGGCATGCCCAAATATACTCCATGAGTCTTCAACCAATGTTGGATGGCACTGGTCCTAACCACTCCAGTGTAAGGGATTGGGTTTTCAATATCACCATTTACAAACAGATAAAAGAATGGGAACTTTTCCTTATCCAGTTTGTACCTCTCACCCAGCTCCATGTTATGTTTATCTCCATAATCTGTAAAAGAAAGAAGGAATAATACAGAATAAGAACTGAGAGAATTTAGGGAAGGCCAGTATCCTTAAAGAGTATCCATTGTTTTAATTTTTATTTAAAGGAAATCTGTGATGTCAAAAATCCATATTTAATGGTACCTTTACACGCCGCTACTGAAGGTTTGAAACCACCGGGTGTCGCACGTGCACGCGCGCGTTTCAACAGTTGCTAACAGTACCTGATACCACAATTACACACCGCTACAAAGTGCTCTACAGAAGGTTTTTTCTATCCTTGGATGCACCGACGGGTGCCGCAGGTTACCGTCTGTAGAGCACCTTCCCTCATTTACACGCCGCTACCACAAGGAATTATGGGAGGACCTGGGGCAGCAGGGACAACACATAGGCGTGCCAGAGTTGTGGATTACGAGACGCTCGTACGGTGATTGGACAAAGCAATAACATCATGATTGGCCAGCCAGCGCAGGGAGGCTGGCTAATACATGACGCAATAGCAAATGTGTAGTGAATGGTCATCTGGTTAAATATGCCGCCCTGTACAGGGACAGCCAATGGGTACACAGTACTCCCCACCAATGATGGCTGATGGGGCGTGGTATACATGACACTGTAGCATGCCCCAGGTTACTCAAATACCGTACCTGTGCCCCGATTACACGCCGCTACCATATGGTTTATACCTGCTTGTTTTTGATCAAGGCTGAAAGACAGGTGTCCACAGAGACAGGACGGTGCTACCTGAATTACACGCGCTACCTTGCGGTGTTTTGAAGGTACAAGGTACAATTGTCTCCGACACCCAGTGGTTTCTAACCTTCGGTAGCGGCGTGTAAAGGTACCATTACTGATATAATTTTCTAATTCCTCTGGTTGCGCTCTGTCTATTCATGCATTTCTATTTATTTATAATACCCCCTATCCTCTGTAAACTGTAAATAAAGAAATCACAGTCAATCACAGTGAGTGATCACTTAATTCTCTGCTGCCCATTCCCAAAGGAATGAATATTCATGTAATGACATCACTGCCTGTTCTGCACTGCTCGCTTCGACAAGCAAAGTTCAGTGGAAATCACTCACATGGGGGGAGAACTGTATTCTCCTGTCTCTGCTGTCTCTTGTATGCAGGAAAACAAATGTTCAAATAAAAAACACACACTCTCTCACATACAGCACGGCTTGTGCCACAGGAGGAGACAGCCTTATATATATCTGCCATCTCTCCCTCTCCCCCTCAGAAGCAGGACAGGCAGAAATGAAAATGAAAGCTACACTACACTAGCAGGAGACACAGAGCACAGAGGGGAGGGACAAAATAACAGCTTCTGTGGATGTGGCCATTTAACTAACATTTACATACTGCAGAATATTCAGCTGTGAAAGTAATGAGCCGGTCAAGTGCACTAGCTTAGGCTGCCTTCACATTTGCGTATGTGAACGCAGCTTATGCTGCGTTCCCATACGCATTCAAACACATGCGCACTGCGTTCCTATGTTTAACATAGGAACGCATAGTGCCTGCGTTTGGCAGCGTTTGCTGCGTTCGGGTGCGGATGCGGACCATATCTGCTCCTTCCGGTGTCCCGCGTCCGCACCCGGGACGCAGCATGTCGCGTCCCTGGTGCGGACAAGAGTGTGTGAGCTGTACGCAGGCATCCGCCTGCGCACAGATCACATATAGGAGTGAATGGATGCGCACGGCGATCTGCAAGCATCTGCATACCGCCGTGCGCTCCATTATAAACATAGGGGCTGCCGTCTGTATGCAGATGCATGCAGATGCCTCCGCAAAACGCTGCGGAGGCATCTGCAAATCTGAAGGCAGCCTTACTGCAGGATGTGCAGATGCTTAAAGAAAGAAAATTACAAAGGGTACAGTAATGACTTTTACATATTTTTAAATGACTGCCCAGGGCCTATGCAAGGGGTAGTATTAGCATCATACTGAAAAAAAGAGAATTTTGTTTACGTACCGTAAATTCTTTTTTCTTTAGTCATCAATGGGAGACCCAGACAATGGGGTTTAGGGCTCTGCCCTCCGGAGGTCACACTAGGTACTACAAGTTTGTAGACACCGCCTCCTCCGCTTATAAACCCCCACCGTAGGAGACATCCTCAGTTTAGTCCATAAGCTGCGAGGAGAAATTAAACCACACCCGAAACATCGGGAAGAATGCCGTGCACAGACGGTTCAACAACCCGGCAAACACTGTCTCAACAGAGAACAGAACAAGTGCAAAATATGCAACGGAACAACTGGGTGGGTGCTGGGTCTCCCATTGATGACTAAAGAAAAAAGAATTTACGGTACGTAAACAAAATTCTCTTTTTTCTGGTCGTCATAATGGGAGACCCAGACAATGGGGATGTCCTAAAGCAATACCCCAGGGCGGGAAGAGTTCCTCAACAAGACGGATAACACATGGTTCCCTCTAAAGGTGGGCAACCGCCGCCTGGAGAACCCGCCTGCCCAAACTCGCATCCGCAGAGGCATGGGCATGCACCATATAGTGCTTAGAGAAAGTGTGCAGGCTGGACCAAGTGGCCGCCTGACACACCTGTAGAGCAGAAGCTCGATGTCGCAAGGCCCAGGAGGCACCTACAGCTCTCGTAGAGTGTGCCTTCAAACCCACCGGGAGAGGCAAACCAGAAGACCGGTACGCCTCCTGAATGGGAGCCTTGATCCATCTGGCCAAGGTCGACTTCGAAGCCGCGGCCCCTTTACAGCGACCCATCGTGAGGACAAATAAGGAATCCGAACTCCTAAAGGAGGCGGTCCTGGACACATAAATGCGTATCGCTCTCACGAGATCCAGAGTATGGAGGTCGCGCTCAACCTGATGAACGGGAGCGGGGCAAAATGATGGGAGAACAATCTCCTGGTTTAGGTGAAACGTTGAAACCACCTTCGGCAGAAATTCAGGCCGTGGGCGCAACACCACCTTGTCTTGGTGAACCACCAGAAAAGGAGACTTGCACGAAAGTGCAGCCAATTCTGAGACCCGTCTCAGAGACGTAATCGCCACCAGAAAGACCACCTTCTGGGACAGACGAGAGAGAGAGACGTCTCTCAGTGGCTCAAACGGCGGTTTCTGCAGTGTCGCCAGGACCATGTTGAGGTCCCAAGGGTCCAGAGGTCGTCTATAGGGCGGAACCACCCGAGACACCCCCTGCAGAAATTGACGTACCTTCGGGAGGAGCGCCAAGCGCCTGTCAAACAGCACTGAAAGTGCTGATACTTGACCTTTCAGAGAGCCAAGGGATAATCCCAACTCCAACCCCGACTGTAGGAAGGCCAACAAAGTCGGGATAGACAAAGGCCACGGTGAGCGGCCACCAGAGGCACACCAGGTAAAAAAGATTTTCCACGTTCTGTGGTATATCTTCCTGGAAACAGGTTTCCTCGCCCGATTCATAGTGGCAACCACTGTAGGGGAGAAACCTCTGGATGTTAGCAGCCAGGCCTCAAGAGCCATGCAGTCAATCTGAGGGCCCTGGAATTGAGGTGGAAGAACGGGCCTTGCGCGAGTAGATCTGCGCGTTCTGGCAGGGCCCACCGGTGTCCGCCTGACAGTTGCCACAGGTCCGGGTACCAAGACCTCCTGGGCCAATCTGGAGCCACTAGAATGGCCACTCTGCATTCCGTCCTGATCTTCCACAGGACCCTGGGAATCAGAGCCAGAGGCGGAAACACATATGGCCGCTGAAAGCTGGACCAGCTCAGGATCAGGGCATCCGCCCCCAGAGACTGGGGATCCCAAGATCTCGCCATGTATTGGGGCACCTGATGATTCAGCCGTGAGGCCATCAGATCCACGTCCGGAGTGCCCCATCTGCCGCAGATGTCCCGGAAGACGTCTGGATGTAGGGACCACTCTCCGGCGTCCATCCCCTGTCGGCTCAGATAGTCGGCCTCCCAGTTCTCGACCCCTGGGATGTGACCTGCGGAGATCAGGCAGCCGTTTTCCTCCACCCAGAGTAGAATGCGGTGGACTTCGGCGAGGGCCTGAGCACTTCTGGTCCCTCCCTGATGATTTATGTAGGCGACGGCCGTCGCATTGTCGGACTGTACCCGAATGGGTTGTCCTGACAGGAATTTCTGAAACGCCAGTAGCGCCAGATAGACCGCCTTGATCTCCAGCACGTTGATCTGCAACGCCGACTCCGACTGAGTCCAGAGGCCTTGAGCCCTGTGGTGCAAGAACACCGCACCCCAGCCCTTCAGACTGGCGTCGGTGGTCACCACTAACCATGACGGTTTTAGGAAGGACCGGCCCCGTGACAGGTGATGTGGCTGGAGCCACCACTGTAGAGAGTCCCTGGTTGGTTGTGACAGCGTCACCAGCCGATTCAGAGAGATCGTCCTCTTGTCCCATCTGCGAAGAATCTCCAGCTGGAGAGGACGGAGGCGAAACTGTGCGAACGGCACCGCCTCTATCGCCGCTACCATGCGACCCACCAGTCTCATCAATACCCGTAGGGATGACTGTGGCGACAGGAGGACATTCTGCACTCCTGATTGGATCGCAAGCTGCTTGGCTTGAGGTAGGGACACCAGGGCCGAATCCGTGTGGAAGTCCATGCCCAGATATGTCAATGACTGGGTCGGAACCAGGGTCGACTTTTGAATGTTGATAAGCCACCCGAACCGTTCCAGAGACTTCATGGTCACCTCCAGGCTCACCCGACAAAGGTCCTCCGATGGCGCCCTGACCAACAGGTCGTCCAAATAGGGTATGACGGCGTGTCCCTGCGCATGCAGGAGAGCCATCATGGAGGCCATCACCTTTGTGAACACCCGTGGTGCCGAGGCTAGCCCGAATGGCAGTGCCACAAATTGGAAGTGCTCTTCCCCCACTGCGAATCTCAACCAGCGCTGATGAGCTGGTGCAATGGGAACGTGAAGGTAAGCGTCCCTGATATCGATGGACGCTAGGAAGTCTCCCTGTGACACAGCCGCGATCACTGAGCGCAGGGATTCCATGCGGAACTTCCGAACCAACACGTGACGGTTGAACAACTTGAGGTCCAAACCGGGCGAAAAGAGCCGTCCTTCTTTGGGACAATAAAGAGGTTGGAGTAAAAACCCCTGAACCTCTCTTCCGTGGGCACAGGGACCACCACTCCGTCTCTGCGGAGCCCCTCCAACACCAGGTGAAAAGCCTGAGCCTTTTCTGGAGATGGAACCGACCGATGGAATCGGGGTATTGGTTGTGACGTCAGCTCTATCCTGTAACCTCTTGAGACTACGTCTCGAACCCACTGATCTTGAATGTGAAGAAGCCACTTGTCCTGAAAGCGAGACAGGCGGCCCCCCACCTGTGGGGAGGCAGGATGAGAGAGCGAGTCATGTCGAGGCGGGCTTGGGGGTGGCAGCCGCTGCCCCCGCCGGCTTCTTCTGACGACTCTTGGAACGCCACTGAGTAGCAGGCTTGCCCCCTCGGTCTGAGCGAGTGGACGTCGTTGATGACTGTGAACCGGAGCGAAAGGACCACTGCTTAGGGTTCCTTTTCACGGTGTACCGTGGCTTAGGCTTATTCTGCGGGATCTTAGACTCAGCAGAATCCTTTATCAATTTGTCCAGTTCGGTGCCAAAAAGCCTGTCACCAGCGAACGGAAGATTTTGTAAAATCTTCTTAGATGTGGCATCTGAGTCCCAAAGACGCAGCCACAACAGCCTGCGGATCGCAATTGCATTGGCCGAGGCCACAGCAGAGCGAGTGGCAGTTTCCAAAGATGCCGTCCTGGCATATTCCGCATAGGCCCTTGCTCTCTCAGTGAGCGCCAGGACCTCTGGACTGGACCTAGCTAGATCAGTGATACCATCCAAACAGATAGTAATCGCTTGTAGGGTCCAGACCGCGGCAAAATTAGGGGCAAACGAAGACCCCACAGCCTCATAGGAAGACTTGGCGAGTTGCTCGACCTGTCTATCAGTAGCATCCTTCAACGAGGAGCTATCAGAGGCAGAAAACAAGGAGCGCGCAGCAATCCTAGTCATGGAAGCATCCACCTTGGGAGACTGCGACCATTCCTGGAGCGCCTCCTGGGGAAAGGGAAAGCGATTGTCCTTAGTTTTACGGACATAACGCCGCCCAGGATGCAACCTGGGAGCTTTAATCACCCTTCCGAAATTAGTGTGGTCCATGAAGGAGCCACTTGGTCTAGCCTTGGCCGCAGCCATTGATAGACCTCCTTGGGGTGTACAGTCACCTCCTCAGGAGGAGTGACAAGACGCAATGTCTCATTGATGGAGGACACCAGATCCTCCACCCCATCTGGAGGTTCAGACATAGACCCGAGAGTAGAACCCCCATCATCCTCCTCACCATCAGAGGAACGCTCCTCCTCAGAGAGAGTCTGGAGCTCAGGAGAAGCCTCACGAGCTCGCTTAGGGGGTCTTACAGCAGAAGTAAGAGACACCCGGGGGTAACTAGGAGGAGTAGCTGGGTTCTCCAGTCTCCTATGCAGTGCCTCCAGGGTTTGCGACATGGAGGACATCTGGGACAGCAGAGATTCATTGATCTTATTCTGCGTTTCCCATGGCCCTGGGATCACCTGAACCTCAGGGTATAATCCCGGATTTGCAGACTCAGTAGTAGCAGACCGGGCCTCTGGGCGTCCGCAGTTATTGCAGGACCCCTCCACCAGTGTCCCGTTGCATGTAGTACAGGCAATGGAGACCACCGCCGCCTTAGCAGCATGCTTCCCAACTGAGGACATCTCCACAGTGAGGGGAATATAAGCCAAAGTTCACAGACAAACCGGGAATCCCGGTGGCTTACCGACCGCAGTAAAGCGGTAGGAGGAAGCGGTGTGTGTGTGTGACCTCCGCGAGTTCCGGTCTCCCTTGTAAGTGCAGACACGCGCTGCCGTCTGATCCCAGCCGGGAAGTGAGGGAGAAGATGGCCGCCGACAGTGAAGTCGTGGGCGGAGCCAGGAACACGCGGGAAGAACACAAAACACGCCCACCGGTGAGTCACCACAAGGGCTGCTTCCTCCTCCTCCAGGCTGCCTCAGTAATGGAGGTGCCGGAGCCCGCAGCGCGGAAAAAGAGTGTGAAATATCACCACACACACACTCAGACTGCATGTACACACAAAACACCCGCAGTCTACAGCCTCAGCCCCTGTGATACACAGGGCGGTCAGCCAGGGAGACCCCAGCACAGGGTCACCGCCAGAACCGCGGACCCGAGGGTAACCGCGCGGTCTGAGTGTCATGACACAACAGTGACAGACACTACCCCCAGGCACACAGGAGACACACCAGGTGCCTCAGTGCCGGTCCGGTCTGTAAGCACCTTTAGGGAGGCCTCGGACGGGGGTACAGCACCAGTCCGGAGTGTAAGCACCATTTAGGGAGGCCTCGGACTGGGCTGGCTCCGTCCGGTCTGTAAGCACCATTTAGGGAGGCCTCGGACGGAGCGGAGCTGTGCAAGGCTCCAGGCTCCCCCTTACCAGAGCCTCCATGGAGGGATGGAAAGGAAGGAGCGCGACAGCGTACCGGGAGAACACTGAAGTGTCCAGGCTAAAAGCCCTCCGGTACCTCCACCAGCGTGTTCCGCAGAGGGTGAGCGGGGAGGCTGTCGGGGGTCCCGAGCGGGACCATTTTACCTTGTCTTCATACGCCATCACGTAAGCTGTGAGAATGCAGTGAAGTGCAAGCAAAGCGTGATCCTCCGAGCACACTAAGTTTAAAACTGAGGATGTCTCCTACGGTGGGGGTTTATAAGCGGAGGAGGCGGTGTCTACAAACTTGTAGTACCTAGTGTGACCTCCGGAGGGCAGAGCCCTAAACCCCATTGTCTGGGTCTCCCATTATGACGACCAGAAAAATGAACTGACAGAGTCCCTTTACTAAATCAACAGTGCACATGAAAAGAAGCAACTTTGTAATAGATTTCTCAGATAAAATATTCTTCTTTCTCCTCCTGGACTAATCAGTCATTCTCAAAATTCTCAATTCGTGGATGAATTTTGTCTTTAGTGAAGACTTTCCCATTACTGAGATAGGAGATGATAGTTGTTGCTGATGAGATTTATTGAAGACTGATTTTACCCATGAATTGAGAATGTTGACAATAAATGATTAGTCCAGGAGAAAGAAGACTTGTTTGATAAGATATATTACAAACTTGTTTATTTTCATGTGTACTACTGATTTTTCAAATGTGTGAGCATGTCCTATACATATTGACTCAGTGTTCTCTGGCGTTTCCTGTTACACTTGTCTGCTGGCCATCTGCACACCCTGCTGTCCTGGTCCTCACTGATCCACATGACATCTGTCTGCTATGCCATCTCCTTTGTTCCCTATTACCTACCTTGACCAATGGTTTAGAGAATCCATCTCAATGAGTGAGATCATACCAGCAGTGAAGTTGAAGTATGTGACAGTTATGAATAAATCCAATGTATAGAACTATAGACTCTAACAAAGAACGACAGCCAGAATCTATACATGGGTAACTGGGTGACTAGAGATGAGTGGACCTGTTAAAGTTTGAGTTCGAGTGATGGAGCCAGATTTTTAAAAACGGACTGTTTGGGGCTAAAACTTGACCTTAATCTCATTTGAAGTCGCTGATTGGGCAGTTCCACTCTCCGCCCACATATAGCCAGCCATTAAGCAAACCATTCCTGGGACAGGAGGGCGCGGATTCATCATTTTTTTTATTTTACAACCACACTACGGCCGAAAACTCTTTTACCCCGAGTGCGAGACGCTTAAAAACTGCAAGCAGCTCTCACTGGGTCAAGCACAATGCTTGCACCAGGGATTTGGATATATAAAGCACCCGAACTCCTACCCTAAACAGCTTCAGGGTACCTTTACAAGCCGCAACTACGGTGTGAAAACTGAGAGGCAATCCGGAGTCCCGTCACCATCGCCGTGAAATTGCTACGAAATTGCAGCGTGTATTTGGGGAACACGATGGTGTTTTTGAAAGTTGCGCCCGGTTGCGATTTCAGAGCAATGCTCCAAAACCAGAGACAACCATGAAGGGGAAATTCCTTGCTTTTGGCGTGTGAAGGGGCGATATGGATGGAATCAGCGTCGCCTACTGATTTCCTGGAGGTGTGCCACAGCGTGCTGGAGACCGCCCCCCCAGCGATGTTTGGTGGTGGCTACTGTGTTTCCATTGGCTGTCCCTTCACAGGGCGACATATTTGAAGAGCTATCCATTCACACTACACAATTGCAATGGCGTCATGTATTAGCCAGCCTTCCTGCATAGGCTGGCCAATCATGACGCTATTGCGTTGTATAATCAGCGTGTTTGGGGCATGGAATACACAAGTCTTTCACGCCTATTTTCTTGCGGCGCTGAACATGTACGCCCACATTCCTTTGGGGATTGCGGCGTGTGAAGCGGCGTCGGGAGTCAACTGGATGTTTCCCACTGTTGGTGTGGGAACTTCCGGGACGACACATCGCCTTAGGTTGAGGGAGCAATTGCGGCGTGTAAATGCGCCTTCGGAGGCAGCCATGAAAAATGTGCACGTGCACGTTCGGTTGCCTCCGATCGCTGCCAATAGTTGCGGCGTGTAGTGTGAATGGACAGCTCTTCAAATATATCACCCTGTGAAGGGACAGCCAACGTAAACACAGTAGCCACCACCAATCATCGCTAGGGAGGGGGGGCAGTCTCCTGCAGGCTGTGGGACGCCTCCGGGAAATCAGTAGGCGACACTGTTTCCATTCCTATCGCCCTGTCCCACGCCAAAAGCAGGGAATTTCCCCTTCATGGTTGCCTCTGGTTTTGGAGCATTGCTCTGAAATCGCGACCGGGTGCAACTTTCAAAAACACCACTGGGTTCCCTAAATACACGCCGCAATTTCGTAGCAATTTCACAGCGACGGTGATGGGACTCCGGATTGCCGCTCAGTTTTCACACCGTAGTTGCAGTGTGTAAAGGTACCCTAACATACTACATAGCTGGTAATACAACTGCTTCAGATTCGCAAACAGAAAAATAGGCCTACATATTGAATAACGTTAGAGGCAAGATGGATCGTCGATAAATTGTTGATGGATTGTTATTTAAAACTTTGGCTGTCAAAAGTAAAATTCTGCTAATAATAAGTTAAAATGATTAAATGTAGAAATAATCAGGATGGTTGAGACCATACATTTCTCCCTAGGTATCAGGTGATATTATGTTGTATTCTCTGTCCAATGTGTTTTTCCATTATTTTTTACAGGCCAAATAGGATAGTACGCTGCATTAATCTACCCAGCAGAAAAAGACACATGGACCTTTTAATTAGAGCTATTTTAAAAAATGGTTGAAAATATTGTCCAGTTAAAATTCTCTAAATATGAAGGTGTGATGCTAAAGACCCTGCCATGGAGCAATGGTAAACAGTCCAAGTGTAGACAAAGGCTGCATTATTCAGAAGTGTAAGCATTTTCTAAAACTACTTACAATATCCATAATGCAACATCCAATGTTGGAAAAAACTTACTCATCAATGACAAAGGGTGAAGAACATTATTGTATTTGTTAATCTCACCATAAAATCTCCCCTCACAGTAATAATCCTATTAACAAACAGACGTTCACACTGGTTAATGTCAAAACATCTGCTCTTTTAGGAAAAGCATAGTAACGAAAAGTCAGCTGCATTTAACGCAAAGACATGCTTATTTGAATATAGAACAGTTTTAATGAAATATAAAAAATTGAGACACTTAGCTGGTATATATCGCCATGTAATACGACTGCCCAGTAGCCACGTCAAGGCGTGTCCCCTGCACTGGGTCCAAACCTACCTTCATACCTGTATTAGCGAAAAACTGGAAAAGAACACACAGTGCACAATAGGGTTCACCTGTGGTGAGACACTTAATAGGAATACGAAATATGCTCACTTGAAGTGGTTGTAAAGAGTCACAACCACTAACCGCACATGACATCTTGTGATATCTCAAGTTCATGGTCTGCAGTAGTCTCCCCAGGTACAGAGATCCACGAAGCGGAAATGGAGGCCTTAAAACTATGCTACCATTCAAGTTATAAGAGTTTAAAAACTCTGTGTGATTTATTTTCTTCGCGTTTCAGGGTCTGTATATGCCTTCATCAGGAGTATCACAAGATGTCCCATGGTACATCTTGTGATTCTCCTGATGAAGGCATATACAGACCCTGAAACAAGTAAACTAATTGGCAAGAATTTATAAACTCTGTGTGATTTATTCTATTTGACTAAGGGTGCTTTCACACTGGCGGTTTTGAAAAAATACGGCAGATCCAGTCAAAAAATGGCATCTGCCGCATTTTCCGCCTAACGGCTGCACTTGCGGCAAGCCCCATGCATTGTCTATGGGGCTTGTGGTAAGTGTGCGGCAGACGCGGCAAGTGCGGTTTCTGCCTAGTATTACATTTAAACTGCACTGTCACAAAGGAGTCATTTTCTAAAATAATGGGTCATAGTTCCTAAAAGAAATAAAAAAGAGAATTCACTTTGACATAGTTTTAGCTCCAGAATCTTAAGGGAACACTCCCAATTTTAATCACGTTAATTGTTTTAATTTCTGCATAGTCCAGGGATGTAGATAATACTAAGGCCGGCTTCACACCACGGTTTTATCCAATCCGGGGTGGTGTAAACCGGACAGCCCCGGACCGGATTTTGGCCCCATAGTATCCTATGGGGCCAGATGGCAGCTCTCTGCCATCCGGTTTCCATGTGTCCAGGAGAATCCGCGAGGAATCTGCTTTTTCTCCCGGACACAAAATCGGAGCATGAAGTATTTTTGTGTCTGGGGAGAAAAATCTCCCCAAATTGGATCCTCCCGAATTCTCCCGGATACAGGGCAATCCAGCGCTCCGTAACATGGGAGTCTATGAGGCCGGATCGCCCCAATCCGGGAGGATACGGCAACCGGCGGCAGCACGATGCTGTAATTTCAGGACCGCGGCTAACTCCCTGCTAGCTGCAAACTTGAATAATCAGCAGCTGCGGCTGCTATTAGCGGCATCCAGCTGCACACCGGACCTGTTTGCCCTCTGGTTCTGTTTGCAAATCCGGTCCGGGCCTGTCAGGTTCACTCCTGACAGCCCCAGATCAGATTTCACCGTGCTGTGAAGCTGGCCTAACAGACACATAGCATTAAAGACAAGACAGAGAGGAAGGCTGTATAGCCGAAATGCATAATCATTACCTATAGGAGCTGTTGTGCTCATTGTATTTGTGTGTATTGTGAGCTGGCTTTACTCTTTTCTTTTAATGTAGAATAATGCTTCCGAATAGTCCTCTATATATTACAATGCACCTTCCATAGTTCTCCATATAATATAACGCAGCCTCCATGTATTATAATTCAGCCTCCATATAGTATTATGCAACCTCTATAGTCCTCCATATAGTATAATTCAAAATCTATAGTCCTACATATAGTATAATGAAGCCTCTATAGTCCTCCATATAATATAATGCAGCCTCTATAATCCTCTATATAGTATTATGTATCCTCCATAATCCTCCATATAGTATAATGCAGTCTCTATAATCCTCCATGTAGTATAATGTAGCCTCTGTAATCCTCCATATGGTATAATGCAGTCTCTATAGTACTCTGTATATTGTAATGTAGCCTCTATAATCCTTCATATAGTATAATGCAGTCTCTATAATCCTCCATATAATATAATGCAGCCTCTGTAGTTTCTCATATAGTATAATGCAGACTCTATAATCCTCTATATAAGATAAAGCAGTCTATATAGTCCTCTATATAATATATTGCATGCCATAGCCCTCTGGCCATCGTGTGCTCACTGATTGATTAAATACACATGATACTTACCTCTCCTCAGTTCCCCCGCTGCTCTACTCTGCCCTGATGCATACCACACTCTGCAAATCTCAGTACAGCAGCATGCAGTAGTGACATCATCGTGCCCTGCTGTACTGAGACTTTAGAGTGTAGACACAGCGAGAGAATCAAGAGAGGGAGTCCTCCTTACTACGTCTTTCCTCATTGCTCTTAACTGTATCAGCATTTGCAATACGGATAGACTTAAAAGTGCAATGAAAGGTGGGGGCCAGGTGCCTGTGCTGGCATGGGGCCACTTGACTCATGGCCCCATAACAACTGCGTGGTCTGCCACCATTGGCGTTACACCACTGGCTCACGAATACCCATAAAAGTCTAGGACATCCAAGTGCAGTGCGATATATGCCGAGGTCAGCAATGGAGGAGATGGGAGAGATTTATCTGGATTGTATCACAGTTCCACGGCACTCAGCGCACGCCTGCAGCAGAGCCTGGGCCGAATATAATTAGCATCTTGCATCAGTTGCAATACGCTCATGTCACCCCGACCTAATGCTGGAGTCACATTGCCATGTGATGCATGGGAGTATCGCATCAAAATACCCAGACCGGAAGATGGCTCTCCTGACCTGAGAGGGTTAGCTTTATAGAAAAACATAAAGCTTCCACGCTCATGTCAGAAGAGCCATGGCCGATCCTCACACAAGTCACACAGTAGTATGACTCCAACCTTAGGTTAAGTGCACACCTCATCTTTGCAATACCGTACATGTTGGGAGCTTTTCCTGAGGTATACAGTGACGTTTCTATTGGTCTCTATTTGGCAAATGTGTGCATCTAATGTTTTTGTTACAATATGATAAAGAGTAACAGACTAAACTTTCCTACACAGAGGGACACTGCAAAAAATCATATACCATGCAGCCATCTTGTTTTTCTTCTTTGCAATTGATACCTGTGATATATGGATGTAAAGGTATACATTGGTTACTTGGTTATCACTGTCGGGTGCATATTTCCTGAGTGTATAGGCTTGATAGCGTGTACAAATGCAGTGTGTACCTAGCCTTAATCAACTGAAAAACAGCAAGTGCAAACAAAAGGAATCTGGCAAGCTACATAGATAGAATAGGTTTTCCCAGACTTTGCTCAAGGAAGTAGATAGACCTTTGAAATAGACTCAAGTTGTCTACGAGTGGCGCACCGCCATCACAGCTCGGCGCAGCTTACTTAGATTTGATCTAAAGTTATAAAACAGCACAGTGACAATAATAAACAATTTATGAACTTCATAACAGTAAATTTATAAAAGAGAAAAATCAATCTAATATATGCATGTAACAAGAGTTTGAGTTTACAACGTACAATAAAAATGCTGAGGCATCTATTCTTAGAATGACGTTTGTGGCACTACTTTGGTATTTCTTCTTGGAATATAGGAATGAAATGATAACTCAGTATTTTCATTCCTCTACTTCAGGGGTCCCTAACCTGCGGTTCGGGGGTCACATGTGGCTCACACCGGGGTGTAACTACAATAGGTGCAGGGGTTGCGATCGCACCTGGGCCCTGCAGCCTAGGGGGTCCCCAAAAGTCCCTTTGGCCTATTGAAAAAGACTAATACTATTAAAGATTTGCAATAATTGGGGGCCCCGTTGGAGCTTTTGCATCGGGGCCCCTTGGCCTGAAGTTACGCCACTGGGCTACAGCTTGGTGGATGTAGTTTGCACCCCTCTCTCAGAGCTAAATGTGGTTCTCAAGGTCAGAAAGGATGGAAACTCTGCTCTAGTGAAAGGCTTGTCAGATTGTAGGTACTCACTCCTTAAAGAAAAACTCCCATATATATATGTAAATAAGCTCCAGAAAAAATTAAGAGACCAATGCAAATTTTGCAGATTCTCTGATTTTTCTATTTATGGGTATATTTTTGAATAAAATGACTTTGTTCTTTTATTCTGTAAACTACTGACAACATGTCTCCGAAATTCGAAGCTAAAATTTTTGTATTTATTTGCAGCAAATGAGAAATCGTCAAAATAAGAAATAAACAGAACAGTGCTTTTAGACCTCAAATAACGCAAAGAAAACAATTTCATATTCATTTAGAAACCACAATACTAATGTTTTAGCTCAGGAAGAGTTCAGAAATCAATATTTGGTGGAACAAGCATGGTCCGTAGATTGGGCTGGCCATGACAGGGTCTTAGGTCAATCAATGTGTATGAAGGAGCACCACATCAAGACCCTGTCATGACCAGCCCAATCTCCAGACCTGAAACCCATTGAAAACCTCTGGAATGTAATCAAGAGGAATATGGATAGTCACAAGCAATCAAACAAAGAAGAACTGCTTAAATCTTTGTGCCAGGAGTGGCACAAGGTCACCCAAAAGCAGTGTGGAAGACTGGTGGAAAGCATGCCAAGACACATGAATGCTGTGATTAAAAATCATAGTTATTCCACCAAATATTGATTTCTGAACTCTTTCTGAGTTAAAACATTAGTATTGTTGTTTCTAAATGAATGTGAATTTGTTTTCTTTGCATCATTTGGGGTCTGAAGGCACTGTTCTGTTTCTTTTTTATTATTTTGACGATTTCTCATATGCTGCAAATAAATACAAAATTTTTAGCTTTAAATTTCAGAGACATGTTGTCAGCAGTTTATAGAATAAAAGAACATGTACATTTTATTCAAAAAGATACCTATAAAGAGAAAAAACAGAGAAACTGAAAATTTTGCAGTGGTCTCTTATTTTTTTCCGGAGCTGTATATATATTTTTTATTAACCCCTTCACAAACATCAGCCGTACATGTATGATACAAGTTGGAAGCAGACTGTATGGCCTGTGCGCACGGAGTACACTGCAGGCAATGGCTGTGTATTTCAGTCAGGACTCATAACAACCGTGGGTGGAGCAGGGATCCGCCCATGACTGTTAACCTATTAAATCCTGCTGTCAAATTCTGAGAGTGGGATTTAACACGTGCAGGCATGGGGGTGCATTTGTACTTGTACGCACTTAATTTTTGTCTTTATTGTGGAGTTTCTTCATCTTCAGCGTGATGGTGACGTGATTGTGGGTTACCGATGGCGTGATTGTGGGTCACCGATGGCTTACTATAATGACAGGGGCTCTGCTGAAGACCTCCGTGCTTGTCATAGAAGTGCTCCTATGAAACTCAGTTCTGCAAGACACAGAAATGCCTGAATTACACGCCACCACATCGTGGTGTTTTCATGGCAACAGGCACAATTGTGTCCGATGCCTGGCGGTGTCTACCTTCCTGTGGCTGCGTGTAAATGTACCATAAGACAACTATTGAAAACAGTGAAAAAGTAAAAAAAAATGTTTTAAAAAAAATCTAAAAAAAAGACACATAAGTTCAAATTAAACCCTTTTTGCCCAACTAAATAATGAAAAACTAACATGTGGTATCGCCACATTTAGAAAAGTCCAATCTATCAAAATCTAAAAGAAAAAATTAAAATAATTGTTAAACACTTAACAAATTTTTTTTTTTCTTATATATACATCACATATATCCCAAAATGGTCCCAATAAAAACGTCGCCTCACCCCGCAAAAGATAAGACATCACACGACTTCATCAACCAAAAAGTGAAAACATTACCATCATGGAAAATGGCAGCAAGCTTACAAATTTTTTTTTTTTTTTTACCATTAAAATACCAAAGCAGAAAATAACTGGTCACGTGAAGTATCAGCATAATCGTACTGATGAGGAGAATCACATTGCGAGGTCATTTTTACCAGAAAATGTACACTGTAAAAACATTTCCCAAAAAAACATGTCAGCATTGTATTTCACAATTTCTCATTTGGAATTTTTTCGGCAAACTTTTTTCGACAAATGCACAACCTCCTGTGCTCTCTCTGCCCCCCACCTGCACTCCATATCACAGCTGGAAAGCACTGCAGTATGGTAGAAGACCTTTGGTAATGTCATGGTCATGTGATCAGTCACATGCACAGGCGGAGCTAGGTGCACGTGATTGATCACATGACCGTGACATTACCACAGGTCTTCTACCATACTGCAGTGCTTTCCAGCTGTGATATGGAGTGCAGGCAGGGGGTGCAGAGAGAGAATGCAGAGGGGGTGCAGAAAGAGAGCGCACGGTGGGCAGAGAGAGCGCACGGTGAGCAGAGAGAGCGAACAGGGGCAGAGAGAGCGCACAGAGGGGCAGAGAGAGCGCATAGAGGGGCAGAGAGAACACACAGAGGGGCAGAGAGAGCGCACGGAGGGGCAGAGAGACCGCACAGAGGGGCAGAGAGAGCGCACAGAGGGGCAGAGAGAACACACAGAGGGGCAGAGAGAACACGCAGAGGGGCAGAGAGAGTGCACAGGGAGGAAGAGAGCACGCATGTGCACTTACTAACGTGGCCGCCATCTTTAGAAACTTGGGTATATAAAGATGGCTGTGGTGTGACGCATCACACCGCCCCACCAAAAGATTTCAGTAATTACAGGAGTACGTAGGAACCCATACTGAGGACTCTAGGACCCCAGCGATCATGGTCTCTGTCGACGCTGAGAAAGCATTCGACAGAGTCCACTGGGGGTTCCTTTTTAACACCCTGAGGAAGTTTGGTTTTAGAGGCAATATTCTCAGTACTCTTCAGTCGCTTTACTCCAACCCAACTGCGAACATCCTGACCAATGACACACTTTCTGAAACCTTTCCACTCTCGAACGGTACAAGACAGGGATGTCCTCTCTCCCCATCCCTATTTGACCTTTTTATCGAGCCTTTGGCCGAAAAAATCCGCATGAACCAAGCTATCAGAGGAATCCACACCAAGGCCAAGGAATATAAAATCAGTCTCTTCGCGGACGACATCATCCTGACTCTATCTGATCCTCTTAATTCCCTGAGAAACCTTCTAATAACCATTGCGGACTTTTCCAATGCTTCCCTATATAAAATTAACCTCAAAAAGACCCAAGTCCTACATATGAACCTAGACCCTGAGACCTTAAATGCCATCAAAAAGGAATATGACCTGTCTTGGAACAGAGAGGAACTGGACTATCTAGGTATTAAAATCACCAAACATATCTCCACCATTGCTGACACGAATCTCACAGAAATGTTCAAGAATATCCAAGCCGACTTAAAGCACATCTCCAAAGCCGACTTGTCTTGGATAGGCAAAGTCGAATCATACAAGATGTTCGTACTTCCAAAGATTCTGTATGTATTCCGCTCCATCCCAATTCCCATTAAACAACATTGGCTCAAAAAACTCCAGGCTCAACTGATGACCTTCATTTGGGGAAACAAGAAACCAAGAGTTGCCAAAACTACATTAGTGAAAAGCAGAGCGAATGGAGGTCTTGCTATCCCCAACATCTCAGCATATTACAATGCCACTATAATAAAACTCAGTCAGACATGGTGGAGTGAGACCCTGAGACCCAGCTGGCTTTCTCTGGAAGAAACCAGACACCCTAGACACAAGCTTAAGCTTTTATTACTCTCACATTTGTGTGACAGAGCTAAACAATTACCAAAGGAACAAACAATCAAAGCAACTATACAATCCTGGAAACTTTTGGCACTCAGGGCGACCGAATCCGACCCCTCTACAATCCCCGATTGGATCCCTGCTGGGACCTTACAAATAATTTTCCCTAGCCTAAAACTTGACTCCTGGACAAGCTTCGGCATCAAACATATATCCGATATTTTTGATAAAGATAACCGATTGATCCCTTTCTCCACACTACGCTCAACATATCAACTGGAGGACGATGAACTTCGAACTTGGGAAAAAATCAACTCTCTCACATGCAAAAGGAAACTTAACTTTCACCTACCTCTGAACATCGTTCAGATGTTTAAATTCCACCATAGCCCTGTATTTTGGAGTACTAGAAGCATTTACAAGCTTGTGAACTCAGATTCGACCTTCACTAAAACTTCCAACTTGTACGCTTGGGAAAAGGAGTTACAATCCCTCATCCCTACTGAAGCCTTGGGTGAAACACTTTCTAAACTTCATTCCTTTATACCCTGCTCGGCGTTGATTGAGACCCAATACAAAATTCTTACAAGATGGTACTACACCCTTTACGTCTCCATCAAATAAATAAGGAGTACTCCCCACTCTGCTGGCGTGGTTGTCTTGAAATTGGAGATATCTCCCACATTTTTTGGAACTGCGAACACTTGAAATCATTCTGGGGAGAAACTCAACTCTTAATCACAGATATTACAAATAGTAATATCATTCTAACTCCAGAACTGGTCATACTTCTCATAGGGTTAGATTCGATTCCCATTCGATATAGACCCCTGGTTACCCATATCCTCCTTGCTGCGAAAAACCTCATTGCTTCAATGTGGCGGGACTCTCAACCGCCCACATTTTGCACTCTTCTCGAAAAAATCGCTACCCACAATGCCTATGAACTATCCTTTGCTGTTAGAAACAAACTAGTTAAGAAATACAAAAAGAAATGGTTTCCTTGGAACTTCTTCTTCCCCTCTAGACACTCTAAAATATCCAATATTTGTTCATAACGTTCTCCAAACTACTTCCCATAAGAGACTGATGACACTTCCGTTCAGCTCCCCCAACCCCTCCTCCCTACTCCCTTATCTCCCTTCTCTAACCAATCCTGTCATACGCTGACCTCCTCCGACCCCCTCCTCCCCTTTATCTTTCAATTTTAATTATACTGTATATAGTTAGTATGCCTACAGTACTTCTGATCGTATTCCTGTATGCAATCGTCCTATTGGACTTGATACTAGACCTGAATTGAAATTTGTTAAACTCAAATCGTAATATTTACAACATTATTGTGTATATAACAAAATGTTTCTAACAATGTACTGTATATTTTTGTTCTTATAAAATTAATAAAATTCTTTGAACAAGGAGTACGTAGGAAGGGAACTTTGTGGGAGCTAGTAAAGAGGATAACAAGGCGTCTCTGTCTATTTTGTATGTAATAAAGGATTTTTCTGTGTGTGTATTTTTTTTCTCTTTAGTGAAAGTATTGCTAATAGCCGTCTGTCATACTGATGGCTGATATTAGCAATAGGGCTTGACATCAGCTGCCAAAAACAGCTGACATCAACTCTTTTATTACCCAGACTGCCACTGCCACCAGGGCAGCTGGAAGAGCAGTGTAACAAACAGTTTTGGCATCTCTCATGCAGGTGCCAATTCTGGAGCGGCTGCTGGCTGCAATTTTCAGCATGGGGAGCCCAGAATGCTTGGGCCTCACCATGCCGAGAATTCCAGCCCCCAGCTGCCTGGGTGACCTTGGCTGGTAAACAAAAATACAGCAAAGCCCACACCAATTTATTTTTTTCAAGAATTTATTTAAATAATACCAAAAAAAAAAAAAAAAATAGGGTTTCCCCTTTATTTTTCATTGCCAGCGAAGGTAACACCAGACAGCCAGAGTTGGCAACCATTAGCTGCTTGTTTTACCTGTGCTGGCAATAGAAAATGCAGCAAAGCCCTACACATTTCCTACCGGGTAGTTAAACACTATTAATAAAAAAAAAAACAACAACACAGAAAGAGGTTAAGTAAAAATACATTGATTTACATACATTGGTAGAGAACATGGGGGGAAGTTGGAAGAGAGACAGCGGACAGGGGAGAGACAGACGCCGACCCCAGAGCCACAGAGCCTACCCCCATTGTGATGTCACCACCCCCTGATGCGATAGCATCAGCCCCACATCTAGTACATATACTGTATGTGCACATAGTGACTGTCTTGGACCCAGAAAGTAACATTAGGTATGCCCAGGAAGAGCTACTCCCCATCAATCACATGAGTATCTACGGAAACATATTCAAACCACTTCACCTAATGTGATTTGAAGCTTTTGAGTCTATCTGTGCGATTAGCCATCATGTGATCCATAATGCAGTTATTATACACTTTGGATAAGATTTCTTGAACAGAAGGGGTATTAGAGCTCATCCATAGTACAGCAATGGATGTTCTAGCTATGGCAAGTATGTGAGAGATAACCAAGGTGTCTTCAAATGCTATTTTATATAGACCTATAGCAGCAAAGCTACAGCAGGGCTCTAAGGAAAATCATAGCCCACCACCACTATAAGCAATGAATGTATCTGCCTCCACAAAGAGGTAATAATTGGGCATAACTACCTAATATGAAATAGTGTAACAATATCAGTTTTACATCTCCAGCAACTAGAAATGTTTTGCAGGGAGATCTTATTAGATCTATATGGGGTGAAATTCCACCTGCATTAGACTCTCCTTGAGGATTCCAGATGATTGATACAGTGAGATGTTTATTTATTAATTTGGTAGGCCAACTCCCATTCTGAGGTAAAAGTCTGGACAAGGGCCATCTCCCATTTAGCAACGAATGTGGGTGGGGGGATGAGGGGTGTTGGTGTCAATAAAAGGAAACTGCATATTCTTTCGATATACCGTTAGAGTAATCTTTGTTTGTGGTGAAATAGTGTTTGTATGATGTTTTTAATGGAACGGGGATTAGAATAGATCTTAAGGACCCCAAGCGAAGTATCAAATATGCGGCAAGGTATCAGGGCTTTGCCTTAGTCCACATTAGTCCGTAAACTTAAGGCAGTTTGAGAAGAGGCGAAATCTAGTTTTGTGGTAAATCTGGATAACCGTAGCAGGGAGGATATATTCGGGAGACCTGTTTTTTTGGAACTCCATGTCAACCCAATGCTTTGATGTGTCATCTGACCAACAACTTCTAATATGATCCAATATAGAGGCTCTCTAATAGTTTTGCATGTTAGGACATCCCAATCCCCTTTGTTCTATTGGCAAAATCAATATCCTTCTAGATACTCTATACCTTCCAAATATAAGACATTATCACAGATTGTAAGCGTTTTAATGTTCTAGTGGGACCTGGATAGGAAGATTACGAAAATAATAGATTATTTTATGAAGGCGCATCATCTTCACAATAGAGACTCTTCCTATCCATGACATGGGGAACTTGTAATAATTTTGCGTATCCTTCTGAATAGAAATAGTCAGTTTTGCATAGTTAATAGATTCCAAGTTTTTGACAGGGAAAGTCAAAAGGATTCCTAGATATGGGATCACGCCAATAGACCAACCAAAGGGGATGGGTAGCTGCAGGGAGGATTTTAGGGTGTCTGGAACATTGATGTCTAGTATCAGAGCTTTAGATGCATTGATTTTACAGTAACTTACATTACCAAATTCTTTTATAATTCAAGCTATAGCCAGACAAGAGGTAGGAGGGTTGGTAAAGCTAAGAATCATGTCTTCAGCATAGAGACCTATTCGGTGGTCCACTGCGCCAACTTGAATACCCATTAAATCTGAAGATGATCACATAGTTTGGGGAAAAGGTTCCATTATCAGAGTAAAAATGAAGGGGAGAGGGGGCAACCTTGGCTGGTCCTATTCGATATGGGAAAGGCATGGGATAAAATCCCTGAGGTGTACACCTGGGCAGAGGGGAAAGAGTACAATGCCATAATAGAGGACAAGGAAGACCCAGAAAAACCATACTTCACCAGGACCTCTCAGAAATTTCCAGTGGACTCCATCAAATGCCTTCTCTGCATCGAAAGAGAGGAGAAGAAGAGGTTCTATTTCCGTCTGCCCGGGATATGATGCTGATAAATCAACGTGTGCCATCACAAGTCTGGCGATTCTTAACAAAACCTACTTAATCTCTAATAAGCAGCAAGGGAAAGATATCTAATAGTCTAATGGAGAAGATTTTAGTATATAGCTTTAGGTCTGTATTCCTGATCAAAGTTCTTACACATTCCATCTATAACTGCACCTGAGGCAGAAGATAAATACCCACCGATTCCACCATGGCCCACAGTCAAGTAATTTAGTAAAATCCAAAACCCCCATAAATCGTTTACTTTTCACCTACACCTTAACCATTAAGGAACTGGTTGGATATTTTGCATTGGTTAAACTCTGGAATCTTGCCTGCAGGGATAGTAAAAGGGTCCTATTCTTAGTGTGGCAATAGTAGTCTAGCCACTGAACCAGTTTGCAGCTCCATATTCCAACCCCTCATATGCTGCTGCTGGGAGGATTTTCTGAAATTTGCAAGGAAAGCCTTATGCCAGCAAAGTCAATGAGAATCCTGAAGTTTTGTGCACGCATTCAAGATTTTTTCTTTGCCGATTTTCGTCAATTCTTTCTGCATTTTTGCCTGCGCTTTCCTTATTATTTTATTATTATTTATATAGTGCCATTAGGTTACATGGCACTTTACAAGTGAGAGGGTAGACAGAGACAAGTGGTAGAAACGACGACAAATCAATCGTACGGGTACAATAGGGAGAGGATCCTGTTCGCGAGGGCTCACAGTCTAGAGTGGGTGGGAAGGGAGACGGTAGGAGGAGGAGAGGTGAGATGGTGCAGTGGATTGGGTCTTAATGTGTGTTATAGGCTTGTAGGAAGAGGTGGGTCTTCAGGTTTTTCTTGAAGGATCCCAGGGTACTGGAGTGTCTGATGTGGTGGGGGAGGGAGTTCCAGAGTAGGGCAGAAGCACGAGAAAAGTCTTGCATGCGGTTGTGGGAGGTGGAGATGCGGGGGGGTTGAGAGAAGGAGTTCTTGGGAGGAGCGCAAGTTGCGCGAGGGGAGGTAGCGGGAGACCAGGTTGGAGATGTAGGGAGGGGACAGGTTGTGTATGGCCTTGTATGTCAGGGTTAGGGTTTTGAAGCGGGATCTCTGGGGGGTGGGGAGCCAGTGGAGGGCTCGGCGGAGAGGGGAGGCGGGGGAGTAGCGGGAAGATAGGTGGATAAGTCGGGCAGCAGAGTTGAGGATGGGGTGGAGAGGTGCAAGGGAGGAGGCAGGGAGGCCGGTGAACAGGAGGTTGCAGTAGTCCAGGCGGGAGATGATTAGGGCATGGACAAGTGTCTTAGCCGTGTTGTGGTCAAGGAAGGAGCGGATGCGAGCAATGTTTTTTAGTTGGAGTCGGCAGGCAGTGGCGAGGGCTTGGATGTGGTGCTTGAAGGAGAGGGAGGAGTCGAAGATTATCCTGAGACATTTGGCGTGGGGGACGGGTGAGAGTGTGCAGTCGTTGACATTGATGGATAGGTCAGGAAGGGGGGGAGGGTTGTTAAGGGGAAAGACGATGAATTCGGTCTTGTCTATGTTGAGTTTGAGGAAGCGGGTAGAAAACAAGGATGCAATGACGGATAAGCAGTGAGGAATTTTGGATAGAAGAGAGGAGATATTGGGGCCAGACAGATAGAGCTGGGTGTCGTCGGCGTAGACGTGGTATTAGAGGCCGTGTGACTTGATGAGGTTGCCTAGGCCGAGGGTCTAAATGGAGAAGAGTAGTGGTCCCAGGACGGAGCCTTGGGGGACACCTACAGAGAGGGGGTGGGGCGAGGAGGAGGTCTGGGAGTGGGTGACGCCAAAGGTCCTGTCCGTTAGGTAGGAGGAGATCCAGGAGAGGATGAGGTCAGTAATGCCAAGAGATTCAAGGATTTGAAGTAAGAGGGAGTGGTCAACAGTGTCGAAGGCAGCAGAGAGGTCGAGAAGGATGAGGACGGAGTAGTGTCGTTTGCTCTTGGCGATCAGAAGGTCATTAGTGACTTTGGTTAAGGCTGTTTCGAGTGGTGAGGTCGGAAGCCGGATTGTAGGCGATCAAAAAGAGCACAGGAAGAGAGGTGAGAGGAAAGAGTTCATAAAAAATAAATGGAAGCAAAATGCGCTTTTGCTGCAGAGTTTTTCTTGCCTGAAGATGCAGATTTGGTGTAGAAATATCTGCAACTAAATCTGCAACGTGGGCACATGGCCTACAGCATGACCCAATACGAGGTTTTCCTTTTTTCCATAATGGTTTTCTAAAAAGCGACTGAAATTTATAGAAATATCTCAGTGGTATCAAAACCTATTGTGAATGATAGTTGTGGCATTAGGGTCATTTTCACTAAGTATGTCCGACCACAAGGCTACTTTCACATCTACGTTTTTGCAAATCCGGCAGAATTCCACCTTTTTTGCAAAAACCGGATGCGGCCCACTTGCAGCAACATTGCATTTGGTATAATGCATTTTGTATTTGAGTTCTACACATGTGCGGCACTTACATTTTCATCGTGAACCAGCAAATCCGGCACTTTCAGCTTGTCTTAAAACTGCAGTTAGCAGTTTTGTCCAGTGCCTGAGTTGCCCGATTTGCCGAATTGCAATGAAAACGCAACTGCCGCACATGTGCAGAACTCCAATACAAAATGCATTAACTCAAATGCAATTTTGCTGCAAGTGTGTCGCATACAGTTTTTTCAAAATAGGTGGAATTCCGCCGGATTTGAAAAAACGCAGAAGTGAAAGAAAAAGAAAAACCTGAAATTCAAAAGTTCAGGCTTGCCTGAACTGAAAACAAACACAGATATGAAAGTATCCTAACCGAGATAGGAAGCTTAGGTCCCCTTAACACTGTGTTTTTTGCACATCCATGTGAATCCTTGGACAGGCTGATCTGTGCTAACTGATGTCCACAGACTGTTTTTTCAATGGGTCCGTCATCAGTCACCAGAGATAGGGCTGGAAGTAGCTGTACCTTGCTTCAGTTTTTCGGATCCGTTTTTTTCACGGATCCATCTCTATAGATCCACATGTTATTTTACGCAGACCACGACGGATCCGTGTCTGTCCGTTTGTGTCTGCTTTTTTGAAGGCAGTTCAAAATCTGAGCAGTCTCGATTCTGGGTACATGAAAAAAGCGGACACAAACGGATCAGTGACAAAAATGACACAAACAGATGGCTGCTATGGACCAATACGTGCCCATAGGGATACATGGGAGGCCAAAACAGATCCCTGACTATCTGTTTCAAAATGAATAGACACGGATCCCCAAAAACACAGTGTGAAGGCAGCCTTACACCATGTATTTATTTTCTGCTGAAAATTAAGAAATAATATTTAGCAAAATAAAAGAGCTCAGATTCTTGGACACTTTAATATACAATAAGTAAATTTCCTCACCACCATTAAAGGGGTTTGAGAATTCTCACTACCTGGAGAGAAAAGCATTCACCATCATTAGACTAGATTTATCCCAATTGATGTGTAATCCCGAATAGCCTCCAAATTCAGCAATAACGGACACAGCATTAGTCAGAGATTAATCTATATCTCCCAAAAAGATGAATAGGTCATCCACGTACAGCTACTGACCCATGTGAAAATCTCTTTATCCAATGGTTCGCGATTATGGCCTCCGTAAGAGGTCCCACTGCCAATGCAGTCACATTGGATACCACTGTTGTGCACATGTGAACAAATTGCAGGAGCCTGACAAGGTACCATTGGCCCAATTACACGTTGAGAGCTCACATCAAAGCACCGACATCTCAGCTGATCTCATCAGCTGAGATGTCGGGGTAACACTGCCGATCGGATCCGAGATCCGATCGGCGCTGTTAACCCCTTGGATCCCGCTGTCAATCTCTGACAGCGGGATCCAAGGCGGCCGCGGCGGGGAACGCGCTGTTCCCCGTCTGCTCCGGAGATCCCGCGATAGTATCATGGGATCTCCGGTGCTCATGTGGCAGCCGGGGTCCTGGCTAGACCCCGGATGCTGTCAGAGCACAGTTTCCTGTTGTGGTTGGCAGCCGCTGCCAACCACAACAGGTCCGCGATTCTGAGAGATACAGATGAGCTGCAGATCTGTATATCTCAGATCGGACTGTGCAGCAAGGTGCCTCTTAAAGAGGAAGTGTAAAAATAAGAATTAATAAAAAAATCAAGTTTTTAAAAACCTGAAAAAAAATATATAAAAGTTCAAATCACCCCCCTTTTCCCCCAATCACAATAAAAGTATTAGAAAAATAAAAAAAATACACATGTTTGGTAGCGCCGCGTTCAGAATCGCCCGATCTATCATCATATTAAATCCGTTAATGAGAGCCGTAAACTCCGTAACGGAAAAAATGGTCCAAACGCCAAATTTCCGTTTTTTGGTCGCCGCAACATTGCTATAAAATGCAATAATGGGCGATCAAAACTGAGGATCCCCCCAAAAATGGTATCATTAGAAACGTTAGCTCAAGACGCAAAAAATAAGCCATCAAGCAGCCCCAGATCCTGAAAAATGAGGACGCTACAGGTCGCAGAACATAGCGCAAAAAGTCAGTTTTTGTTTTTTAGCAAACTTCTGAATTTTTTTTCACCACCTAGATACCAATAAAGGTATACATGTTGGGTGTCTACGAACTCGTACCGACCCGAGGCACGTCGTACCGACCCCCGTCACGTCGGTTTTACCATATAGTGAACATGGCGACTAAAATACCCAAAAAACAAACGTGTTATTGCACTTTTTTTGCAATTTCACTGCATTTAGAATGTTTTTGCAATTTCCCTGTACACTACATGGTAAAATAAATTATTGCATATGAAAGTACATCTCGTCCCGCAAAAAACAAGCTGTCATCTACTATATAATTGTCTAAGACGTTTTCGTGTCGGACCCCGACAACGTGCCGTGGATATGTCACACTCTGTGACGTCATCACGGCGAAGCATTGGCCGCGTAGCGGCCATTGCGAGCCGCTGACGTCACCACGCATGAACAATGGCCGCGAAGCGGCCATTGCGAGTCGGTGGCCGAAAATAGAACCAGAGGCTCGGCCACAAATTTAGCGATGTACCGCTGAGGTAGCGCGAGCAATGGCCGCGAGGCCATTGCGAGTCGCTACCTCAGCCGCCCTGTGCCCCTGTGCCTCAGTGCCTCCTGTGCCCCTGTGCCCTGTGCCTCAGTGCCTCCTGTGCCCCTCTGCCCCTGTGCCTCAGTGCCTCCTGTGCCCCTGTGCCCTGTGCCTCAGTGCCTCCTGTGCCCCTGTGCCCCTGTGCCTCAGTGCCTTCTGTGCCCCTGTGCCCTGTGCCTCAGTGTCCCTGTGCCTCAGTGCCTCCTGTGCCCCTGTGCCCTGTGCCTCAGTGTCCCTGTGCCCCTGTGCCTCAGTGCCTCCTGTGCCCTGTGCCTCAGTGCCTCCTGTGCCCCTGTGCCTCAGTGCCTCCTGTGCCCTGTGCCTCAGTGCCTCCTGTGCCCCTGTGCCCCTGTGCCTCAGTGCCTCCTGTGCCCCTGTGCCCTGTGCCTCAGTGTCCCTGTGCCCCTGTGCCTCAGTGCCTCCTGTGCCCCTGTGCCCTGTGCCTCAGTGCCTCCTGTGCCCCTGTGCCCCTGTGCCTCAGTGCCTTCTGTGCCCCTGTGCCCTGTGCCTCAGTGTCCCTGTGCCCCTGTGCCCTGTGCCTCAGTGTCCCTGTGCCCCTGTGCCTCAGTGCCTCCTGTGCCCCTGTGCCCTGTGCCTCAGTGCCTCCTGTGCCCCTGTGCCCCTGTGCCTCAGTGCCTTCTGTGCCCCTGTGCCCTGTGCCTCAGTGTCCCTGTGCCCCTGTGCCTCAGTGCCTCCTGTGCCCCTGTGCCCTGTGCCTCAGTGTCCCTGTGCCCCTGTGCCTCAGTGCCTCCTGTGCCCCTGTGCCCCTGTGCCTCAGTGCCTCCTGTGCCCCTGTGCCCTGTGCCTCAGTGTCCCTGTGCCCCTGTGCCTCAGTGCCTCCTGTGCCCCTGTGCCCTGTGCCTCAGTGCCTCCTGTGCCCCTGTGCCCCTGTGCCTCAGTGCCTTCTGTGCCCCTGTGCCCTGTGCCTCAGTGTCCCTGTGCCCCTGTGCCTCCCGCTCCGAAGCAGCTGCTGTCAGCACATGTTGATACAGTGCTCCGCAGCCTGTGCCCCTGTGCCCCAATGCCCCTGTGCCCAAGTGCCCCTGTGCCCCTGTCACCCCCGCCATCCCCTGTGCCCCTGTGCCTCAGTGCCCCTGTGCCTCCCGCTCCGAAGCAGCTGCTGTCAGCACATGCTGACACAGTGCTTTGGAGACTGTGTGCCTGTGCCCCAGTGCCCCTGTGCCAAAGTGCCCCTGTGCCCCTGTGACTTTGTACCCCAGTGTCCCTGTGGATTACCGCAATCGCGCCGCATATTGACTCGCTGGCTCAGTGCGAGCACTTGCGGCGCGCTTGCGGTAATTCCCATAAGGATTACCGCAATCGCGCCGCATATTGACTCGCTGGCTCAGTGCGAGCACTTGCGGCGCGCTTGCGGTAATCCCCATAGAAAGTATAGAACGACTTGCGGCAGGTGCGGCAAGTGCGGTTTTGCACTTGCGGTAAGGTTTGCCCGCGAAAAAACCTGTGGCAGATTGCGCTGTTGCTGGGTAGCAACACATTTTGCCTACCAATCACTATAGTCCCTTTTGCCTACCAATCAATATGCTGGCACCTGAAGCAATTTTATACTGTTTTCTATAACCCTGTGCCCCTGTGCCTCAGTGCCTCCTGTGCCCCTGTGCCCTGTGCCTCAGTGCCTCCTGTGCCCCTGTGCCCCTGTGCCTCAGTGCCTCCTGTGCCCCTGTGCCCTGTGCCTCAGTGTCCCTGTGCCCCTGTGCCTCAGTGCCTCCTGTGCCCCTGTGCCCTGTGCCTCAGTGCCTCCTGTGCCCCTGTGCCCCTGTGCCTCAGTGCCTTCTGTGCCCCTGTGCCCTGTGCCTCAGTGTCCCTGTGCCCCTGTGCCCCTGTGCCTCAGTGCCTCCTGTGCCCCTGTGCCCTGTGCCTCAGTGTCCCTGTGCCCCTGTGCCTCAGTGCCTCCTGTGCCCCTGTGCCTCAGTGCCTCCTGTGCCCCTGTGCCCTGTGCCTCAGTGTCCCTGTGCCCCTGTGCCTCAGTGCCTCCTGTGCCCCTGTGCCCTGTGCCTCAGTGCCTCCTGTGCCCCTGTGCCCCTGTGCCTCAGTGCCTTCTGTGCCCCTGTGCCCTGTGCCTCAGTGTCCCTGTGCCCCTGTGCCCTGTGCCTCAGTGTCCCTGTGCCCCTGTGCCTCAGTGCCTCCTGTGCCCTGTGCCTCAGTGCCTTCTGT
>JARQOC010000003.1:689964670-689979670 GCA_033576535.1 Allobates femoralis | reverse complement strand
TTAAATAGATTATTGATCTATATGATACACAATTATATAAATCTTTTTCAGCCTTATATTAAATTTTGGTCTGAAATTATGCCAGTGCCTCAATATTTAATGTATATAAGCTTTGTAAAAAACATTAGTCATCTATATGTAAATAATGTTCCTTACTTCATTAACTTCTTTGGTGACTTATTTTGATTATAATTTTATTCTTGCCTTTGAGACCTTTCACAATACCTTTTTATCAGGAATTTGTGGGAAAAATAATCGCTTCTGCACGTTCCGCATAATGGCTCACATGTGGCATAAATGCGCCATTCAAATGTATTTTTCCTTTGAATTTGCAGTAATTTGTGGAACTTGCACAACTTGCGCGCGGTGGCGGTTTGTGCCATGCAAAGTATAGGTGCAGTTGCGCCAAATGCAGTTTTGAACTTATGGTAGGTGTGGCCGCAAAAAAAAAACCCGGTCAGCTGAGTTTTTTTTCACAGCCGCACCTGCTGCAAGTGCAAAATTGCAATTGCTGCACCTGCTGCAAGTAAGTCTATACTTTGCATGGCAAAAAACGCAAGCGCACCATAAGTGTAACGGTAATGTGGCTAACGCGGCAGATGTGGTTCTTTTACTGCATCTCCTGCAAATTACGAAAAATGCTGATGTTATTTTTTTGGATATATTTTTATGATATAATTTATATATAAAAATATATTGGATATAATAACAATTATCAATATAAATATTACTACTTTGACTATATTGCTATGCAGAATGTATATTGATTGCTTCCTTAAATAATATACTGTAGCTATTATTGCATACATTTTGCTGTAGTGTGCTCAATATGAGCTCTGACAAACCAAAAAGCTCTGTTAGAGCTAAGAATGCTGCACGCCAGCGCAAGAAGCGTGAGCAGGAAGATCCGGAAAAAAGATGTCTCCGTTTGGTTAAGCTCAAGGAGGATATGAATAAAAGAATTGCAAAGGAGTCTGCTGAAAAAAGAAGCAGTCGGTTGGCCAAAAAAGCTGAGGTGGAACGAAAAAGACGCAAAAAACAACAGGTGAAGGTGCAAGGAGAAGCATCTACCTCTGATATGGCGTCTATATCTGTGTCTCCAACACCTTTGGAAACTCAACTGCCTACAACATCTGGCCGCAAAAAAAAAAAGGTGAAGGTGCAAGGAAAACCATCTACCTCTGATATGGCGTCTATATCTGTGTCTCCAACACTTTTGGAAACTCAACTGCCTACAACATCTGGCACGGGTAAAGTGAAGTGCAAAGGTTCTTCTAAAACAAGAACAGACAAGACTGCTTCTGCCATCACAAGACACAAATTGGCTAAAGTCAAGCGTTTACAAATTATGTCACCTACCTCAAAACAACGCCGTTTGGCCCATTTGGCTGCCTCACAGCGTCAATTACGCCAAAAAAAAAACCTCAGGAATAAGTCTTCAGTCACTACTTCTTTTCTTGAATGTGTTGAAACTTCTACACAGCTACGCCTTATTTTTTTAGGCATCTACAAAAAACGTCATCGGTTGCTCACTTCACCAACGTCATTAATCCCTATTGGCTTTACTGATGATGATAGCAGTATTTTAGAACATACCTGTGGGCCCATGAATGTGTTATGTGAACATTGTGAAGCACAACATTTTGAGGCTGAAAGGCCATCTGATGGACAGTTCTCCCTTTGTTGTCACAAGGGTAAAGTTAAGGTACCATTACCTCAGTACCCTGAGCTCTTCACTACTTTACTAAAAGGAGACAGCCCATATAGTAAAAATCTCATGGAGAATATCAGGAGCATTAATAGTTCCTTTGCATTTGCTTCGATGGGTGCAAGTGTTTCGCAACCACCTGGACACGGTCCTTATTGTTTCCGGATTCACGGCCAAATTTACCATAGAACTGGAACTCTCCACCCCGCTGAAGGTCAAGTTCCAGCATATGCACAGCTCTATATTTTGGATAGTGCTACTGCTACTGAACAACGCCTACAGTCTCCAGAAAATCTCAAGTGTAATCCAGCCTTGATGAGAATTATTGCTGAGCAATTGGAAGGTATCAATCCCTTTGTTTCAGCCTACAAAATGTTACGGCAAGTGGAGGAAGAGGAAGAACAGAAAGCATTTGAACATGGCACAAAAATGCCTAATATCATCATGGCAATTAAACAAGACAGAGAGCAAGACCCAAGACGGTATAACAACCCTACTGTCCATGAAGTTGCAGTCATCTTTGAAAATGCTGATGGAGAGCCACCATTTAATAGAGACATTTTAATACATCTAAAACCAGACACAAATAATCCGTTGGCCCCCAAAACACAGCAAATAAGTATTTTACACAGTAATTTGGATGCATTACTGTATCCATTGTTTTTCCCTCATGGAGAGCAAGGGTGGCATGAATCACTCATACACCAAGGCCAAAATCCTCGCAGGGTGACACAGCTGCAGTATTACTGTTATTTGCTGTCAGTACGGGCAGAATTCAATCCTGTCCTTAATGGAGGAAAACTGACACAGCAGTACTTGGTGGATGCCTATGTTAAGATCGAGGCCAATCGTTTAAATTTTATACGACAACACCAGAAAGATTTGAAGGTGGAAGATTATTGTCTCCTTCAAGAACATTTGCTGAGAAAATCCGTAGAAAAAGGAATCCCCATTGGCAAAACCGTAATTTTACCATCTTCCTTTGAGGGAAGTCCCCGAAACATGCAGCAGAGGTATCAAGATGCCATGGCGATTGTAACTAAATTTGGAAGACCAGATCTTTTTATAACGATGACCTGCAATCCAAAATGGAGTGAAATTGTAACCAATTTACAGCCATGGCAGCGTGCTGAACATCGCCCGGATTTAGTGGCACGTGTATTCAGGATTAAACTTGAAGCCCTTTTGAAAGATATTAATTCTGGATTATTTGGCAAGGTTTGTGCTATGGTTCATGTGATAGAATTTCAAAAGCGAGGCCTACCACATGCTCACATTCTAATTATTCTGGATGCCAACTCAAAACTAAGAACTGAGGTGGAAGTGGACAATACTGTTTGGGCTGAAATTCCTGATCCATCACATTACCCTCTGCTCCATCAAATTGTCATGCAACACATGATCCATGGCCCCTGTGGACAACACAATCCCAATTCTCCATGTATGGAGAATGGAAAGTGTAAAAAAAATTTTCCAAAACAGTTTCAAACAAAAACTGTTATACCTGAGGATGCATATCCAAGTTATCAAAGAAACGAAGGACCTTCTTTTCCACACCATTCCAAGATGATTGATAATTCTTGGGTGGTTCCATATAACCCTTTCCTTCTATTAAAATATAAGTGCCATATCAATGTGGAAGTATGTGCTTCCATTCAGAGCGTAAAATACCTCTTCAAATATGTGTACAAAGGTCATGACAAAGCCAATGTGGAAATTTGTGAAACCAACATCAGACACGATGAAACTCATAAATTCATGGATTCCAGATATGTCAGTGCACCAGAGGCAGCTTGGCGAATCTTTGCTTTTCAAATGCATAGACAATCTCACAGCATTAGTCGTCTTGCAGTACATCTGCCTCATTCACAATCACTTTTTTTTCACGAGGGTGATTCTGCGGACAACATCAGTTATTCAATGGACAGACAATCAACACTCATGGCCTACTTTACCCTCAATGAGAATGATCCCAAAGCTCGGGAGTACTTATATCGTCAAATTCCTGAGCATTATGTTTGGAAAGAAGGTGCATGGGAAGTTAGAAGGAGAAGAGGTGCTTCAGTCATTGGTAGGCTCTACACTGTTAGTATTCAAGAACAAGAACGTTATTTTTTAAGGCTGTTGTTACTCCATGTTAAAGGAGCTACAAGTTTTGATAACCTTAAGACTGTTAAGGAAGTCACATACCCAACGTTTAAAGAGGCGGCATTAGCCCTTGGATTGCTCTTCGATGACAGTGTTTGGAGAAAAACTTTATTGGATGCCTGTGTTCTCAATATGCCTGCACAGCTCCGTGAAATGTTTGCGTATATATGTGTCTTTGGTCCTCCTAATCATCCTCTGGAGTTGTGGCAAGAATTTAAACAACACTTCATTCAAGATTACTGCCATGCCTACCACCCTGACACTGATGATTGTGAACATTGTGAAGGATACGCCATGACTGATGTTGAACATGTTTTAAAATTTCATGCTAAACATTTCATTGATTTTAATCTGCCACGCCCAAAAAGAAAACCACACATTCGTCCTCAATACAACAAAGAAGAAGAGTTAGTAAGAGCACATGAAATGAAAGCCACCTTAAATGATCAACAACGTTTGGCCTATACTGCAATCCATAAAGCTTTAGAGGATACAAGTGATAAGCCAAAGTGCTTTTTCCTTGACGGTCCCGGTGGAAGTGGGAAAACATATCTGTATCATCTATTGATTCATGAACTGAGAGGAGAAGGAGAAGTTGTCTCACCTGCAGCCAGTACAGGGATTGCTGCTAATCTATTGCAAGGAGGAAGAACTATCCATTCACTGTATGGCATACCAATACCAATTAATGAGACATCCGTTTCAAGAATCAAAAATGATACTGATGCGGCCCAACATTTGAAGACTACCAAACTCTTCATCATCGATGAGTCTACTATGTTGTCAAAATACGCTTTGCATGTAATTGATCAATTATTACGGGATGTCATGACAACTGATGTCTTCAACAAAAATAAATTACCCTTTGGAGGGAAAGTCATTGTTCTGGGAGGAGACTTTCGGCAGTGTCTTCCTATCATCTCCCACGGAACAAGGACAGACATTGTAGAGAGCTGCATTAAATATTCACGACAATGGCAGCTTTTCAATCAATTGCCGCTCATTAACAACATGCGCTCCATTGATTCTGAATATAGCAATTGGTTAATTCAATTGGGAAATGGAGAATTGTCCAATGATTACAACCTTGGTGATGATGTCATTGAGATCCCGCAAGACATGATCTGCACTGGCTCTTTAATCTTGGACATATTTGGTGAAAACATTGTCATTGATGTGAATAATGATGAAAGTATTCAGAATGCTGCATCACATGCCATTCTTTGTCCCAAAAATGACGCTGTGGATTTGATCAATTCTAAAGTGATGGATTGTATTCCTGGAGAATACATGGAATATATGAGCCATGATTCCATTGATCCAGATGAGACGGAAAATCCTGAACAATATCCTGTGGAATTTCTAAATTCTCTAACACCAACAGGAATGCCTTCTCATCTCCTGAAATTAAAAGTTGGTACAATTATAATGCTTTTGCGTAATTTTAACAGCAGAAAAGGACTTTGCAACGGGACTCGGATGATTATTATTGCTTTGTTTGACAACTTGATACAAGCAAAAGTAATTTCTGGCTCGGATGAAGGAAATGTAGTCTTCATTCCAAGAATTGATCTCTGTCCATCAGAGACTGGATTGCCTTTCAAACTAAGACGTCGGCAATTTCCCGTGAAGCCTGCCTTTGCCATGACCATAAATAAATCTCAAGGACAAACTTTGGAGAAAGTGGGGATTTATTTGCCAGAACCTGTTTTTGGCCATGGACAATTATATGTGGCTTTCTCACGTGTGAAGAGACGATGCAATGTGAAGGTGAAAGTGGTGGATTCATGCATTCAAGGGAAATTGGTGCCTAACTGTGAGAAAGTCTTCACCAAAAATATTGTCTATCGGAATATTTTGGGATGAACTTTTGCATATTTTATATTTTTACCTTTTCTATTTAAAAAAAAAAAAAAAAAAAACAAAAAAAAAATTAGTTTAGTCTTTTCAATTTCAGTTTTTTATGTGCATAGTTTATACAATGTTTGTGGAAAAACACATTTTAGATTTCATTGGAGAAAGTGTATCATTCTGATTTTATCACAGGGTGATAGAAACCACTATTTAAAGCTCCAGTACACTACGTGCTGAGAGATTTGATTCTTATTCTTTAAAGGGAGAGGTTTTTGTGAACAGCTAAGAGACGGGTGGGACGGCTGTTCACACACATCTCATTACCAAGGTGTGTTCCACATGTTTAGATAGATAGGGACAAACATAAATTATTAATTAGATTCTACCACGACATTTTTCTTAGATTTTTTCACTTTGTTGAGGAATATACTAAATGATAATAATTGTACATGAAGGACTTATCAAGAACATACTTGCTGTAATTTTCATAATTGCATATATGTAATTTGTACTTAATTTGCAGTTTGTGCAGACAACATAGTTGTGGCAGTGTCATCCACATCAACTGCAGTCACCTGTGGTTAGTTAGTGGATGCATCTTATGCATCTGCTGAAGCTATGTTAACTCCATTTACTGTAGGTTAATTACAAGTTTTTTTGTTATTGCACGGATATTGCTGCAAGTCTGTAGTTGCTAACTCCTTCTGTATCAATTTACAAAATTTTATTATTTACATCACAATCCTCAAAAAATCTAAGAAAAATCCAGCAATTAAAAATATCTAAATTATATCAATTCGGATTTAGTTAGAGTAGGTCCCACCAGGCGTAAGGGCATCTTGACGCGATTGGTGGGCTGACACAAAGTGGCTGATACATATATTAGTACTGTTAATTCATCAATTCAAAAAATTGACATATTAAGAAGTATTGGTACTTTGTGTTCTAAGACCCTTACAACATAATAGTTCAATTTTCCTTAAATGATATCAACCATACTAATATATGTAGTTGGTGTAAAGATGTCATTGGAATAATTGGATTATTATTTGAAAATCTAAAAAAAACATTAAAAATATTCTAGACACCCGATGCATTTGCATCGGGCTCACAGCTAGTATGTCTATATTGACGGAAAAATAAAAAAGTTATGGCTCTTGGAAGCAGGGAGCAAAAAACAAAAATGAAAAATTCCCCGGTCATGAAGGGGTTAAGAATACGGAGTACTGGTTATGACAGATAATTTACTATGCTGGCTACTTTAGTAGTGGATGGATTTTCTTTACTATGAAGGTAAATAAATGAATACATAAATGAAATAATATATCGAGTGAATGTAATTTTAGGCTTCAGAATAGCATGTATAATGAGCCATCAGTAACATTGGATCTACCTGATATCCCAACGTCAGCCACCAGAAGCTCTTTACTGGAGGATGAACTTTCCGCTAATTGTTTGAACTCATCCTGCTTCTCTCCATATGGATACTGCGTATCAAACTTCACCAACACAAACTTCATCTTTGGGATGACCTACAGAGGATTAAAAAAAACTTTATTTTATGGAAATTCTCTTTGTATCAACACTTGCTTGATTTACCTGGAAAACAAAACGTAATTCAATTTTTAAATTGAACTTTTATACAGACATTATAATTTTATCCTTTGAACATGTCATAAAGTATTCAAGATTATTCTACTATACAATACTCCTGTGCATCGAAAAATGATTTGGAATTAGTCTTTAGGCCACGTGCACACGCTGAGTGTTTGATGAGTTTTTTACCTCAGGATTTGTAGACAAAACCAGGAGTGGAACAATCAGGCCTCGTGCACACGCTAAGTATTTCATGAGTTTTTTACCTCAGGATTTGTAGCCAAAACCAGGAGTGGATAATTAAATACAGACGTGGTGACGTGTTTCCATTATGGTGTGTTTACACGTCCCGATATCGGCGTCCAACTCCGACCAAAAGCCACGTGGTTCGTGCGTTGGACCCGATATCGTTCGTGCGTTGTATGGTGTAAATGACCAATACGATGCACGAACGATGTCAAACCGATATCGGGGATCGAATGAGCGCGCTATTCAACGAGCCGATATTGGATGGAGGTTGGAGCCGGATCGTGCTGTCTAAACGCCCAACAACGATGTGAAGTACAACGTCCCCTATTCTTTCCATGTTAAATAGTCGTTCCTGGGTCGGCCGTACAAGGGGGGTGTAGACATTGTAGAGACGTTGTATGCCGATATCGCGCTGTGTGACAGCTCCTATGCGATGTTGGAATTCTGCCCAGAAAAAGCACGCTCCCGCGTCGTTGGATCCAATATCGGACCGACGTTGGGACATGTAAACCCACCATTAGACTTTTCCTCTGATTGCTCCACTCATGGTTTTGCCTACAAATCCTGAGGTAAAAAACTCATCAAATACTGAACGTGTGCACGTGGTCTCAGAGGAAAAGTCTAATAGAAACACCTGCACCACTTCTGTTTTTAATTATCTACGCCTGGTTTTGGCTACAAATCCTGAGGTAAAAAACTCATCAAATACTCAGCGTGTGCACATGGCCTTATTGTTTTCTTTCTACATCAGTTACGTTTTCTTAAGGCCACGTGCACACGTTGAGTATTTGATGAGTTTTTTACCTCAGGATTTGTAACCAAAACCAGGAGTGGGTGATAAGTACAGAAGTGGTGCAGGTGTTTCTATTAGACTTTTCCTCTGATTGTTGCACTCTTGGTTTTGTCTACAAATCCTGAGGTAAAAAACTCATGAAATACTCAGCGTGTGCACGTGGCCTAAAGGGTAAGGTAACAAGCTTCAGGTCATATCGGTATGATTTCAGCCGGGTATTTTTAACTGTGAAATGCTTTTCAGAGAACATCACTGCCGGGGACCAAGCTACAAAGCAGATCAGGCGGACAGGCGGATTCACGGCGGATTCTCCCTGCCACTGCCAATAACTGACTGATCTCTCCCTATACACACATGCAGGGTTACACCTGCCATTCATTAGCAATGGGCAAGGAAAAGCTGGCAGGGATCTGCCTGTCCAACTAGTCTTCAATGTGGTTTGGTCAGTCCCCAGCAGGTATTTTACTGTCAATTGTCACACACAACAATCCTCTCTCAGAGCACCAAAAACTTCAAATATATATTCTAGCTCCACCCCAGTACAAACATATATGGCAGCAGACTATTGTCTAAACACATTACTAAAGACCCTTATTTATGGCGCTTTAAACCTGCTTATCCAGGCCATTATACAACCTTAGATTAGCATGTGCGACGATTGATGGTCATTTACTGGCCTGCCTAGACCCACTGACTAGATTTCTATGCACACCCAATGATTGTTAATGCGATTGTTCCGCGCCCATAGGACAGTATGTTTTCGGCACCAATTTGACTTTTTACAGAGGACAATGGTCTGCCAAGAATGATCATTTTTAAGGCCCCCTTAGCACATCCATTGAAAAACTGCACTTGTGGTATGTTCTATTTTGACCATCTGTGTGTACATGTATGTTATCCATGTGACATCGGTGTGTACATGTGCCATCCTTGTGACATCCAAGTGACAGATAGATAATAGATAGAGATACAGAGATAGATATGGATTTTACAGCTATTAACCAAATAAAATAAAAAAAAACATTTTTGATAATCAGCCAAGGTAAAGCTCACAGCAGGGGGCTGGTATTATCAACCTGGGAATGCTCATGGTCATTTGGTCCTTTCCACCCTAAATATACCAGCCCACAGCTGCCCCAGAAGTAATACATCACATAAGATGCGCCAATTCTGGTCCTGGGCTTCGCCTCTTCCTGAATGCCCTGATGTGGATACCAAATTTATAGCACTTTTTATGTTTGGCTACTATCACACACTAAAAAAGTTTTTTTTTTTTAGAGCTATAATTCTTCTTTATTTCTGCCATGTAAGGCCTTATTTTTGGCAAGATGAGTTGACGCTTTTATTCCATTTTTGGGCACATAAAACTTTTGTCTTTTTTATGCTTTGCTGCTTTTACATATATATTTATATACCGTATATACTCGTGTATAAGCCGAGTTTTTCAGCACAAAAAATGTGCTGAAAAGTCCCCCCCTCGGCTTATACACGAGTCACTATACGGCTGAGTGTGGGGGGGCCGGTGTCCGGGGCTGGAGCAGGCGGGGGAGGCTGTAATATGAGCGCCCGGTCACGTGGGGCCGCTCATTAGTGCAATGCAATATGCACGGCATCCCCCTGTCCATCAGCGGCAGGGGGAGCTGTGCATATTACATTGCCCTCCCCCCGCCGTGGTAAATACAGACCCCCGCTCTACCCCCGTTGTATATACAGACCCCCGCTCCCCCCCCTCGTGGAATATACAGGCCCCCACTCCCCCAGTAGTATATACAGGCCCCCCGCAGTAAATACAGGCCCCCCCCGTTTCCCCCCCGTGGTATATACATGCCCCCGGTAGATGCCGCACACCTGTAAAAGAATCGCTTTCATACTTACCCTCCTCACTGTCATCGCGCTCCTCCGATCTCATTCCCGCTTCTACCAGGCGGCCGGCGCATCCACAATGACGTCATTGTTTCTGCGCGGTCACATGACCGGGTAGAAGCAGGAAGGAGACTGGATGGAGGACGCGCGATGACAGTGAGGAGGGTAAGTATGAAAGCTATTCTTTTACAGGTGTGCGGCATCTACCGGGGGCATGTATATACCACGGGGGGGGGCCTGTATTTACCGCGGGGGGCCTGTATATACTACTGGGGGAGTGGGGGCCTGTATATTCCACGAGGGGGGGAGCGGGGGGGCCTGTATTTACCGCGGGGGGCCTGTATATACTACTGGGGGAGTGGGGGCCTGTATATACCACGAGGGGGGGAGCGGGGGTCTGTATATACTACTGGGGGAGTGGGGCCTGTATATACCACGAGGGGGGAGCGGGGGTCTGTATATACTACTGGGGGGAGTGGGGGCCTGTATATACTACTGGGGGGAGTGGGGGCCTCTATATACTACTGGGGGGAGTGGGGGCCTGTATATACCACGAGGGGGGGAGCGGGGGTCTGTATATACATCGGGGGGGGAGCGGGGGTCTGTATATACCATGGGGGGGAGAGCAGGGGCCTGTATAAACCACTAGGGAGGCTGCTGTATACTACCACTGGGGAGGCTGCTGTATACTACCACAGGGGGAGGCTGCTGTATACTACCACAGGGGAGGCTGCTGTATACTACCACAGGGGAAGGCTGCTGTATACTACCGCAGAGGGAGACTGCTGTATACTACCACAGGGGAGACTGCTGTATACTACCACAGGGGGAGACTGCTGTATACTATCACAGGGGAGACTGATGTATACTACCACAGGGGGAGACTGCTGTATACTACCACAGGGGGAGACTGCTGTATACTACCACAGAGGGAGACTGCTGTATACTACCACAGGGGGAGACTGCTGTATACTATCACAGGGGGAGACTGCTGTATACTACCACAGGGGGAGACTGCTGTATATTACCACTGGGGAGGCTGCTGTATACTACACTGCTGGGGGCTGTATACCTGTGCTGGCGTCCACCCTCGGCTTATACACGAGTCAATAGGTTTTCCCAGGTTTTGGGGGCAAAAGTAGGGGGGTCGGCTTATACACGGGTCGGCTTATACACGAGTATATACGGTATACGCATATAAAAATAATTTTAGAGATATTAAAATTGTTTTTGCATTGCCCTATTCTGAGTGCTGACATTTTTTGTTTTTTTCGCTGACTGCACTGTGTGGCGGCTTGTTTTTTGCAGGACAAGATGAATTTAATTTATATCATTTTTATTTATTGATATTCTACTTTTGATCGTGTTTTATTCCACTTTGCTTATACATCATACCGCCGGAAACATTGTTTTTTGCCACATTTAGTTTTTATTCTGTTCACTGAAGGGGCTAAATAGTGTGACAGTTTTATAGATCCACGGTTTATCCATCAGGTCGTTCTAGAGGCGCCAATAACAAATATTATCTTTTTCAAATATTTTTGCAATTTATTATTCACTTTTTCATTGAGTCCCTTCATAGGACTTTAAAGCACCATTATAGTGTCCCATTAGCCCGGCCATATTCTCACCTTCCAAGGCTTCAGTCTTCTCTAGCGGTGCTCCGGTCGGTCTTAAATGTGACTAGTCTGCAGCTCCAGTGTTTCATGGAGTGATTTGGGGGTCACTTTTCAATACATCTGTATGGAAGCCTCATTCATGGCTTTCATAGAGATGCATTTAGTGCCTGTGACGTAGCTTTAGACTTCCGGTCAGTCACAAAACTATATGCACAGTACCGGAATGGGATCGGTAAAGTATAAAAACACCCAGGGGGTAAGTATAAGACAGGGGGCTTACATTTAAAGCATCACTGTAGCAGTGAAAAAATAAAACAATGTAGCGGTGCTTTCCCTTTTTATTAACTCTGATCTCTGGTATAATGCATTGCAATGCACAAGCATGGCAATACATTATACCTGTCAGTGTGACACTGACAGATTGCCTGTTAGACCCTGATTCTGGGTGGGTCTAATAGACTTCCATACTTGGTCATCATTTGACCTCCGGCTGCCATGACAACTCTCGGCTCCCCCATGACTATGTCACGATGGGTGCCAAACTGGTGACAGAAGAAACTCACTCCCTCTCACAAACGTCTAATGTGTATGTCACAACTGCCATTGATCGTGGCATATTGATATAGAAGATTGTCTCTGTACTATCAGGTCCCGATAATGTCACCGTTCAGAACTAGCATTCTGCATCAGAATCCTGGTGCCTACAGGACTCTGGGGGTCCTTATCCCAGCCTAACCGCCGACTGTAAACAAATGTTGGTGCTGTACAAAGCCCAGCAACCACTATTTACTATCAGCAGTTGGGAAGAAGTTAAAACACCCAACAAACAAGAATTTTACTTGCTCGACTGGCGATTGTCAGACAGTTTAGATGCACCGATAATTGGGGATGAGTGCTCCTACCGGTCCATCTGCATACAAACATACACAATGCAATCATCAATGCTATCATTAAAGGCTTAGTTCTTAAAAAGTAAAATATGTTATCAGCACTCAGGTAATCAAACAGACCAGAACATGTATAGGCCTAAAATGTCAGCATAAAATTAATGCCCAGCTAACTTTGGTGTCACCATCATGTTAAACACGAGTCTAATCAATAGGAGGCACCTCATAGAGAAAAACGTCAGCTTACCCTACAAGAAACAAGCACTTTCTCTGCTCCATCGACCCAAAAAATACATACATTGAGTGTCCCGGAAAATGGCGACACAAACTATTTTATTTTTACCACTAAAAAAGAAAAACCTATATAAGGCCCCTTTCACATCAGCGTTTTTCGCTGATGTGCGGACGATCCGGCAAGCGGCGCCGTATCTGGCGGATCGGCCACCTAACGGCCGACTTGCGGCCCAGATCCGGCAAGCCCCATGCATTGTCTATGGGGCTTGCGGTCCGATGCGGCAAATGCGGTTCTGCCAGATGCGTCAGATGCCGCGAAAAAAAACCTGCTTGCAGCTTTTTTTTTCGCGGCGGCAAGTGAGGCATTAAATAAATACAGAAAATTAAATAACATTTGTAAAAAGCAAATCAAGGCAGTAAAGATTGAGACAGAGAGACTCATTGCCAGAGAAAGTAAAAATAATCCCAAAATATTTTTTAACTACATAAATAGTAAGAAACTAAAAAATGATGGTGTAGGCCCCTTTAAAAATAGTCTGGGTGAAATGGTGGATGAGGATGAGGAAAAAGCCAATATGCTAAATGACTTTTTTTCAACAGTATTTACACAAGAAAATCCCATGACAGACAATATGATCAGTGATAACAAAAATTCTCAATTAAATGTCACCAGCTTAACCAAAGAGGAAGTACGGCATCGTCTAAAAATCACTAAAATTGACAAATCCCCGGGTCCGGATGGGATACACCCCAGAGTGCTGCAGGAATTAAGTACTGTCATAGATGGACCATTATTTTTAATATTTAAAGATTCCATAATAACAGGGTCTGTACCACAGGACTGGCGTATAGCAAATGTGGTGCCAATATTCAAAAAGGGGACAAAAACTGAACTTGGAAATTATAGGCCAGTAAGCTTAACCTCTACTGTGGGTAAAATCCTAGAGGGTTTTCTAAGAGATGTTATACTGGAGTATCTGAAGAAAAATAACCTCATGACCCATTATCAACATGGTTTTACGAGGGACCGTTCCTGTCAAACTAATCTAATAAGCTTCTATGAAGAAGTAAGTTGTGGACTGGACCAAAGAAATGCAGTGGACGTGGTGTATATGGACTTTTCAAAAGCTTTTGATACGGTGCCACACAAAAGGTTGATACATAAAATGAGGGCAATGGGGATAGGGGAAAATATGTGTAAGTGGGTTAAGAACTGGCTTAGTGATAGGAAACAAAGGGTGGTTATTAATGGAACACTCTCAGAATGGGTCACAGTTAACAGTGGGGTACCACAGAGGTCAGTGTTGGGCCCGCTTCTATTTAATATATTTATTAATGACCTTGTAGGGGGCATACAGAGTAGAATCTCAATATTTGCAGATGACACTAAACTCTGCAGGGTAATCAATACAGAGGAGGACAATTTTATATTACAGGAGGATTTATGTAAACTAGAAGCTTGGGCTGCTAAATGGCAAATGTGCTTTAATGGGGATAAATGTACGGTCATGCACTTGGGCAGAGGAAACAAAAGGTATAATTATGTGCTTAATTGTAAAACACTGAACAAAACTATCACTGAAAAAGACCTGGGTGTATGGGTAGATGACAAACTCACATTTAGTGGTCAGTGTCAGGCAGCTGCTGCAAAGGCAAATAAAATAATGGGATGCATTAAAAGAGGCATAGATGCTCATGAGGAGAACATAATTTTACCTCTATACAAGTCACTAGTGCGACCACACTTAGAATACTGTGTACAATTCTGGTCTCCGGTGTATAAGAAAGACATAGCTGAACTAGAGCGGGTCCAGAGAAGAGCGACAAAAGTCATTAGAGGACTAAGGGGTCTGCAATACCAAGACAGGTTATTAAACTTGGGGTTATTTAGCTTGGAAGGCTTAGGGGTGATCTTATAATAATGTATAAATATATGAGGGGACAGTACAGAGACCTTTCTAATGATTTCTTTACTCTTAGGCCTGAGACGGGGACAAGGGGGCATCCTCTACGTGTGGAGGAAAGAAGGTTTAATCATAATCACAGACG
>JARQOC010000003.1:689716371-689964570 GCA_033576535.1 Allobates femoralis | reverse complement strand
CATACTGGGCTTAGCCCTCCTTATATGATCATTTTTGCAAGCAGCAAAAGTTTATGTAGAAGTAAGAATACAATCAATAATACTGATCTGGTGAATTAACCATTTTCACATAATTTCTTTAAATGCATTCTTGTTTGACATGTAACACAGATGTTTGTACATGTTTTCATATAAGAGTATTTACTTTCTTTTCTTTGTTTTATGTAAATACATTATTATGTCAGCTGTTGTCTGATGAAGACTCGTCTGTGGTGAAAACATTAACGCTGAGCCGCGCCTTGGAACTTTCATTTTATTGAACACGTGTGTCTTCAATAAATACTCCATAACCAGCATCTTGGACTCATTCATTATTATTCAATTGTTGTGTGCCAGGGTTTATTCGTTTTAGAATTGACATTTATTCCCTGGACACCATTAAACCCGTCAGCCAGGCCTACTCACAAGTGTTGTGTCCAGGGCTGTGGAGTCGGTAAGCCAAACATCCGACTCAGACTCTTCAATCTCCCAGAATCAGACTCTGACTCCGACTCCACAACCATGGCTGTGAAGTCAGTAAGTCAAACATCCGACTCCTCACTTTTCCTGTATCCAACTCCAACCAAAACGGACATGGACTCCACGACTCCGACTCCACAGCCCTGGTCATGGCACAGAATTCTGTTGCATTTAGCTGGATAAATAAGCCCCTGTGTCTCCGTCTTCTAGACACACCAAGGCTGCCTTCACATTAGCGTTTGTGTCTGCATGCTGATGGCATGCAGACACAAACGCAGTCAAAAACAGTGTCTAATGATGTGTCCGCAGTGGATAATGTCCGCCTGCGGACACATCACTGTGCAGCCCGGCCAGCCAATCGGAGGTGTCCTGGGGCGGAGATCTGCGCCGGAGATCTCCTCCTCCTCGCCACCGGTAAGCTCCGGGACATGTCGGCGGGGAAAACAGCTGATTTGACAGCTGTTTGAATCTCCCGCGCCGACACCGAGAGGAGATGTCGGCGCGGGAAGATTTAAACAGCTGTCAAATCAGCTGTTTCTCTCCGCTGACACTGCTAGGGTATTACCGGCGGCGGGGAGGAGGAGACCATCAGAGGATGAGCTGATGTCCCGGTGGCCACCGGTGATCTCCTGTGACATCACCGGCGGCCACCGGGAGATTTTTCAATGGGTCCGCAGCGTTCTCCTGCGCTGTCAAGCGCAGAACACTGCGGACCCATTGACACCAATGCTTTTTTTGTGGGACGCTTGCTGATTTTCCAAGGTCCCCGAGCGCACAAAAAATGCAACATGCTGCGTCCCGGGTGCGGACGCTGGACCCTGGAAGGAGCAGATATCGTCCGCATCCGCACCCGAACGCAGCAAACGCTGACAAACGCAGGCACTATGATTTCCTATGTTAAACATAGGAACGCAGTGCGCATGCGTTTGACTGCGTATGGGAACGCAGCATAAGCTGCGTTCACATACGCTAATGTGAAGGCAGCCTTACACTAACAATATGTATAGACACCTTTTACTAGAAGGACAACACCAGACACTTCTTAAAACATTAACCTCAAGAAGTCTGCCAAATTATACAGAGGTCACAATAGCTTATTGCTTTTTACAACACGTACCTTACACTGCAAAATCACATGGATATAATAATTAACTCTTCTTGCCAGACTTCATACCATGACCATTCTAGGGTGCCCAAAGTGGGGGCATAAACCTTTTAGTATGTGATAGGAATGTTTATAGGTCAATGGAGGGGGTGCTATTTTTAAAAATGTTGTCTGTGACACAGGAACATTATAAATTAAATCATTCGTATACATATTGTGTGTCTATAGCAATCTGAAATCAGAGATCAACAGGACTCTTCAATACATTTGTCCAAGATTCATTTTTACCCTAGGACAAAAGCACAAATAACCATTTCTGTTTATTATCTGTATCTGGTATAAACCAATTCTAATCCAGCTTTTTGCATGATAAAGATGCAAGATTTTCACCTTTTGTGCCAGCCCTGCAGAGCCAACCACCGCACAAACACATTTCCTGATACACAGACAGCCCAAGGCATCAAATTTGATCAGATTCACGCAACTGAAGCCTTTTGGTTACAGATTGACATGTGACACATCAACACAGTTTTAGAAAATATTTTAGGGTCGATTCATCAAGGTGCTTAAACTACAAATCTAGCATAACACCTTTATAAATCTCTATACATAACATGCACAATAAATAACACACCATAAATGTATGTTAGCCCCCGACTGGGGTTTATTTTTGTCAGCTGCGTATTCTGGGTACCAGAAGCATCTGATTTATTAAACAGAGATCACTGCTTAAAGAGGACCTGTCACCCCCTGCTGCATGGCAATCTAAATGTAGCACTGAATGCAGCATGTCTGCTGCATTCAGGGAAGGGGTCCCCCATGTGTCTGTGTGCTGTGTACCCCGAGATATAGGTAAACTCACTGTTAGAAGCCATGAGGGCATTCCCTGATACAGGAGCAAGCTCCATTGATGAGGGCCATTCCCTCCCCCTCTGCCTGTCTGTGCTGCCTCATGCTGTGCTGTTTATGCTTTGTTCAGACAGCAGCCAAGGAATCTGCAGCAAGAAGTCAGGAAAAAATGATTTGCATGCTGTGTGAGGCAGGATGAGTGACAGAGAGGAGGAGGGCAGAGATAGCACAGGAGAAGCAGCACGGGGAGGGAATGGCCCCTGTGAATAGAGCTAATTCCAGCCACAGGAACTGCCCTCATGGCTTCTAATAGTGAGTTTTCCTAAAGCTATATCTCTGAGTACACAGCACACAGACATGCTGCATTCAGTGCTGCATTTAGATTGCCATACTCTAGGGGGTCACAGGTCCTCTTTAATGAATGAAATCAGTGTACTCCAGCAAGTGCTTCATTAAGACTAGCCACATGCCAGTCTTGCAGAGACCCTGTCAACACAATTTCGTAATTTAAAGACATGACTGTAATGACACTGTATTACTGATTAATTTGATACCTTTGGGGAAGTAATCAACTTTGTTATTCTTGTTTAAAGGGGTTGTCCAGGCTTTTTGTATAATTTATATGTAGGCTGCAAAATGCTGACAGTTTGTAATTTGCACACTGTCAGCATTTTGCATTCTTACCTATATATCACCTTTCTTTGTCTGGAGAAGCAGCCTCTGACACCAAGCAGAGGCGTGTGTGTGTGCGTGAACCTATATGTGCTGTCAATCACAGCATTCTGCAAATGTTTTCTCATACCAAATTAGCATGAGAAAAAATACACTGCTCAGCACTGCGCCATAGTATAACACTGGTGTGAGCTAGAGAAAACATCAGTTAGCACTAGGCCGAGTGATAGGTTTGGGAGTACAGCCTCAATAAAAAATGTTTTATCATCAGGGGATTAACAGTCCTGCACTACATCTCATGTGCATGGCAGACCAGCTAATCTGTATATCCTCTCCTGGGCTGTCCCACCACTGATTCCCAGCTTGCTGACAATGCACAGTGTACACAGACAGCTGTCAATCAGGGCTGTGGGTATAGTTATACACTTCCCAAAGGTCTTAGGCTGGCTTCACACCATGGCGAGATCCGATCCAGGACTGTCAGGGATGAACCTAACAGCCCCGGACCGGATCAGCACACAGAACCGGAGGGCAAATATGCCCTCCGGTCCGGTGTGCAGCCAGATGCAGCTGCCACTGCTGATGATTCAAGACCGCGGCTCGCGGGGAGCTAGCCGCGGTCCTGAAATAACAGCGATGTGCAGCTGCAGGTGTCCAGTTCCCGGATCCTCCCGGACCGGGGCAATCTGGCCCCATAGGCTCCCATGTTAGGGAGCGCCAGATTGCCCCGAATCCGGGAGGATCCGGGAAAATCCGAGAGGATCCGATTTGGGGAGATCTTTCTCCCCAGACACAAAAATGGTGCATGCTCCGATTTTGTGTCCGGGAGAAAAATCCGATTGCTTCCAGATTCTTCCGGACATCCAAAAACTGGATGCCAAAATACATTCATCCGGTTTATTCCTGCCCCATAGGGTTACTATAGGGCCGGAAACGGATCTGGAGGTGTCCGGTTCACACCGGACAGCCCCGTATCCAAAAAACCATGGTGTGAAGCCGGCCTTAGCTCTGCATCTACATCAATTAAACAGGTATTCTATTAAACAGTCCTGTAAGTGGCACATTGCTGGAATCAGGCTGTTTTGGTGTGTTATGCTGCTCTCAGATAATTATATAGCAAAAAGATGTTGACAAATTGACTTTAAGGCTATAATCAAAGTGGGAAGATTTTTGTGACCAAAAACCAGCTTCATGTATCTGAATGGAACCGATTGTGCAGCAAGTGAAAGTCTGCTAAGTAGGAAGGTGTGTGTGCGAGTGTGTATGTGTGAGTGTGTGTGTGTACGTGTGTGCGAGTGTGTATGTGTGAGTGTGTGTGTATGTGTGAGTGTGTGTGTGTGTGTGTGTGCGCGAGTGTGTGTGTGTGAGTGTGTATGTGTGAGTGTGTGTGTGTGTATGTGTGAGTGTGTGTACGTGTGTGCGAGTGTGTGTGTGTGTACGTGTGTGCGAGTGTGTGTATGTGTGAGTGTGCAAGTGTGTGTGTGCGAGTGTGTGTGTGTACGTGTGTGCGAGTGTGTGTATGTGTGAGTGTGCGAGTGTGTGTGTGCGAGTGTATGTGTGAGTGTGTGTATGTGTGAGTGTGGTGTGTATCCCAATTGCTAGAGAATTTCCATTGGGGGTGTAATCCTTTTATTAGGACCGTGTGCTGTCATCAAACATTGTGGCTCATCCCTTAATCCGGCTCCTGGGGCTGACATGTGGCTCAGATCTTTTCCTCTTATTAGGAATAGCTGAGATTCCAGGTGTTATTAGCACAGCTGCTCAGCTTTTGGTCAGATATAAAATGAAAGGATGCCATGACATGTAGGAAGGGGCAGTGATACACCAGACAGAGACACAACTAAATGATACAGAGAATTCCTTACTGACAACTAAAACAAGAACACAGATAACAACTATTATAGCTAGAAAGTGACAGCAGGGCCTGATCCCAGGACACAGGATGCTCCAATCAGGATGGAGAAACCTGACCCAGGATCATCGGATGTCCAGACTGTGCTGCCAGGGACCTGTTAACCCTTTGTATACACCTGACAGTGGCAGACTATGGAGTGATGACTGCCTGGAGCAGCACCTGTCTGTCTGCAGTGAATGTGAATGGCTCCTCCCTCCCCCATCAGACATCTCTACCTTATAGAAGGTGATCTGGTCCAGGGATGCGGAGCCCTTGGTGTGCAGAGAGCAGCAGCTCTGCAGGACACTGCAGGCCAGGAGCAGCAGCAGCTGAACACACGGAGCTGTCACCCCGGCTCCCCGCACAGGCGCCATGGAGGAGAGCAGCACAGGCTGGAGAGTGGAGACAGGTCACGTGAGGCTTCTCCCCTCACCCCCTGCACTTCCGGTCTGACATGACAGCTGCACGTGGACATGTCAGTCCTGCCCGTGTGTCACATCTGTCTGTCTGTCTGCACTTTGGTTCTGTCATTTGTCCTATGGATTTACATAGAGATCTTCTGATTGATGATGGGGTATTAAACCATGTGGTGTCCAAGCTCCTTGTCATGTCTCCCTTCCTCCACACTTATTTCTATTAGAATGAAATGCTATTACCATGGGTGGAACTACTACAATAAGTGCAGAGGTCGTTATCACACCCGGGCCCTGAGGTCTAGGGGGCCTAAATGTCCCTTTGGTCTCTGTAAATAGACCAATGCTTTTAAAGACTTGCAATAATTGGGGGCCCTGTAGGAGCTTTGTATTGGGGACAATTAGCTTCAGGTTATGTAAATGTTACTGCTATATCAGGACTAGATAATATCTATACACTATAGAAATACCAATGTAAAGGTACTTTCACATCAGCGGTTTTTGCCCATCGCGGCAGATGCGGTGAAAAAAACGCATCTGCCACGATTACCGCATAACTGCTGCACTTGCGGCACAGTTGCGGCAAGCCCCATGCAATGTCTATGGGGCTTACGGTAAGTGTGCGGCAAGTGCGGTCGCGAAAAAAAAACGCGTTCAGCCGCAGTTTTTTTGCGGCCGCACCTGCGGCAAGTGCTGATACCGCACTTGCCGCACCTGCCACAAGCCCGCATAGACATTGTATGAGGCTTGCCACAACTGTGCCGCAAGTGCAGCGGTTATGCGGTAATCGCGGCAGATGAGGTTTTCTCACCGCATCTGCCGCGATCGGCAAAAAACGCTCATGTGAAAGCAGCCTTATGCCCTTTTCACATCAGCGTTTCACGCTGAATGCGGCAGTTGCGGTGAAAAAAACGCAACTGCCGCGATTACCGCATAACGGCCGCACTTGCGGTTCATCTGCGGCAAGCCCCATACAATGTCTATGGGGCTCGCGGTAAGTGTGCGGCAAGTGCCGAAACCGCCACTACACCGCACTTGCCGCACCTGCCGCAAGCCCCATAGACATTGCATGGGGCTCTCCGCAGGTGAACCACAAGTGTGGCTATTATGCGGTAATCGCGGCAGTTGCGTTTTTTTCACTGCAACTGCCGCGATCAGCGATTACCGCTGATGTGAAAGCAGCCTTACAACTACCGGTATACTAGGCTCAAATTATACCGACCCATCATGAGCGCTAAAGTTACTGCTACATAGTGTGTATATAATACTTATACATTACAAAGTTACTGCTTCATAGTGTGTATATAATACTTATACATTACAAAGTTACTGCTACATACAGTTGTGGCCAAAAGTATTGACACCCATGCAATTCTGTCAGATAATACTCAGTTTATTCCTGAAAATGATTGCAATCACAAATTCTTTGGTATTATTATCTTCATTTAATTTGTCTTCAATGAGAAAACACAAAAAGAATTGTCCTAAAGCCAAATTGGATCTATTTCCACACCAAACATAAAAAGGGGGTGGACAAAAGTATTGGCACTGTTAGAAAAATCATGTGATGCTTCTCTAATTTGTGTAATTAACAGCACCTGTACCTTACCTGTGGCACCTAACAGGTGTTGGCAATAACTAAATCACACTTGCAGCCAGTTGACATGGATTAAAGTTGACTCAACCGCTGTCCTGTGTCCTTGTGTGTACCACATTGAGCATGGAGAAAAGAAAGAAGACCAAAGAACTGTCTGAGGACTTGAGAAACCAAATTGTGAGGAAGCATGAGCAATCTCAAGCCTACAAGTCCATCTTCAAAGACCTGAATCTTCCTGTGTCTACCGTGCGCAGTGTCATCAAGAAGTTTAAAGCCCACGGCACTATGGCTAACTTCCCTAGATGTGGACGGAAAAGAAAAATTGACAGATTTCAACACAAGATTGTGCGGATGGTGGATAAAGAACCTCGACTAACATCCAAACAAGTTCAAGCTGCACTGCAGTCCGATGGTACAACAGTGTCAGCCCGTACTATCCGTCGGTGTCTGAATGAAAAGGGACTGTATGGTAGGAGACCCAGGAAGACCCCACTTCTTACCCCGAGACATAAAAAAGCCAGGCTGGAGTTTGCCAAAACTCACCTGAGAAAGACTAAAACGTTTTGGAAAAATGTTCTCTGGTCAGATGAGACAAAAGTAGAGCTTTTTGGGCAAATGCATCAACATAGAGTTTACAGGAGAAAAAAAGAGGCATTCAAAGAAAAGAACACGGTCCCTACAGTCAAACATGGCGGAGGTTCCCTGATGTTTTGGGGTTGCTTTGCTGCCTCTGGCACTGGACTGCTTGACCGTGTGCATGGCATATTGAAGTCTGAAGACTACCAACACATTTTGCAGCATAATGTAGGGCCCAGTGTGAGAAAGCTGGGTCTCCCTCAGAGGTCATGGGTCTTCCAGCAGGACAATGACCCAAAACACACTTCAAAAAGCACTAGAAAATGGATTGAGAGAAAGCACTGGGGACTTCTAAGGTGGCCAGCAATGAGTCCAGACCTGAATCCCATTAACATCTGTGGAGAGAAGAGGTTGATTGCAGTTATTTTGGCTAAAGGTTGTGCAACCAAGTATTAGGCTGAGGGTGCCAATACTTTTGTCCAGCCCATTTTTGGAGTTTTGTGCGAAATGATCAATGTGTTGCTTTTTGCTTCATTCTCTTTTGTGTTTTTTCATTGAAGACAAATTAAATGAAGATATTAATACCAAAGAATTTGTGATTGCAATCATTTTCAGGAAGAAACTGAGTATTATCTGACAGAATTGCAGGGGTGTCAATACTTTTGGCCACAACTGTAATACTTATACATTACAAAGTTACTGCTACATAGTGTGTATATAATACTTATACATTACAAAGTTACTGCTACATAGTGTGTATATAATATTTATAAAAATGTAAGAAAGACGGCACTCACCAGGTCAGCAGGTAACGGGATCTTTATTTCGGGAGCATACAAAGTGCAGGGAGGGGGCACCGAGGTGACGACGGGTCAGTTTCGGGCAAAGGCCCTTCTACCGGTCACGGCTAGCTACAGGTGTCTACCCCACTTCCTATATAGGCGGGATAGAACCGCCCATCTGGCGTCACCACATAGCAACAACATGTGCAAAGTGTACAATTAAAAAGACAAATATTCAACTCAATGCAACAACAAATGAGGTAAATAACTTCAGTAAGTACCAAATACTTAAAAGATCACTATAACAAGCGCTACTGTACTGCTGAGTCTAGCTAGCATCCACATACCTACCACCTGTAGGCAGAACAGTCAGCCCATCCCACCATCCGGCACAAAGGCTTCTGGGGAATCACTACCCAGGAGCCTCATTCTTCTCTCCAAACATGCTGATGGCGGCCCTGAAATGAGCGGAACAGCATGTTTGGAGAGAAGAATGCGCTGTGGGTTATCCGGGATACTTTGGTTACCTGCCTCAGTTCCGTCTCGCTATTGCCGGGTCCCGCGAGATACTAGTTATCTTTGCGGGTTTGGTTCTTGTGGCCAGCGATGCAGGGCTCGTTGTCGGGTGCCTGGGATGTCCCCAGCAAATTTTACATACTCCCTCTAGTACACTCCCATACTAATACCTGACCACGCCCTCAGAAGTTTGAGTGACGCTTACACTGAGGCTCCTGGGTAGTGATTCCCCAGAAGCCTTTGTGCCGGATGGTGGGATGGGCTGACTGTTCTGCCTACAGGTGGTAGGTATGTGGATGCTAGCTAGACTCAGCAGTACAGTAGCGCTTGTTATAGTGATCTTTTAAGTATTTGGTACTTACTGATGTTATTTACCTCATTTGTTGTTGCATTGAGTTGAATATTTGTCTTTTTAATTGTACACTTTGCACATGTTGTTGCTATGTGGTGACGCCAGATGGGCGGTTCTACCCCGCTCATATAGGAAGTGGGGTAGACACCTGTAGCTAGCCGTGACCGGTAGAAGGGCCTTTGCCCGAAACGGACCCGTCGTCACCTCGGTGCCCCCTCCCTGCACTTTGTATGCTCCCGAAATAAAGATCCCGTTACCTGCTGACCTAGTGAGTGCCGTCTTTCTTACATTTTTATGACGTTTTGTTCCACTATACTGGCACCACCAGTTGCACTAGTGCTTCCCGCCTCACATGCTTATTCCACTGCCTGAGAAGGACTGCTGGTCGTAGTGGTGCCCCTTTTTCGTTTCTGTTGGATTTTTCATATAATATTTATACATTACAAAACACACTATACAAATACATTATTACCAATATCTTATTGTGAAATAATACCGCTACACCCTGACACTACACAAAGCCAATAAATGATACTTCTATATAACACCAGTCTTGTCAATAATTTCACTATTCTCCTCTACTCTGCCTTGGAAAAGTATCCATACTCTGTGAACTTTTCACATTATTTTTGTTACACCTATAAAATTTAAATTAATTTTATTGTGATTTTCTGTAATATACCGACACTATGTAGCAAGTATTTGTGAAATGTAAATGAAATGATTCATGGTTGTCTAAATATTTTAAAAATATTAGTTTTTAGACAAGTTAGTCCGTCACAGATTTTCCATCCCATCCAATTGATTGGAGAAATTGCAATCCGTAGTAATAGAAGCAGAAATTGTCAGTTTTATAACGTTCATGTTCTGACTAATCCTTCACAAATCAATTCTAATATCTACCTGACCAAACAATTTATTAGCTACAAAAGCAACTTTGTAGTGTATGTGGTGTTCTGTACTTGCGGGTGTTATTGTCGAGCCCCAGGCCCTGGGGTACTCGGGTATCAGGCTCGGTGGGTGCTCTCACAGGGATGTCATGGGTGGCAGCGCCTGAGCCAATGGCCTGGGTGACACTTCAATAAGGGGTGTATGTACAGGGGATTAGAGTTTGTCATGTGACGCCACCTGTAGTACCTGGTGATGGGTCACCAGCGCCGCCACAGTCCTCCGGAGGTCAATGGTAATGCGGCTGAGATGGCAAAGCTCCCTACAGGTGGAGCTGGACCTCCATGGCAGCGTAGTGAAAAGGGGCAGCTTGGAGTGGAACTTTAAGTCGGGATAGGATTGATGGAGCAGTCTATAAGGGATACTGGGAGCAGAGAGGAATGATGCACACACACTGTGGAAAGTCTCTTACCTTTTTACTGGTGGTATGAGCAGGTAAAGATGTCCAGGGCACTGTCGGGTGACCAGGTGCACAGTGAGCTTCCTCCGCAAGTGGGTATAAGACCTCTTCAGTTTCTCTACGGTTCCTGAAGCCCTGTCTGCTTGCAGCCAGACTGGCCCCTTCCCTCACTGGTCCTCTCTCTCTCCTCCTGCGCGATCCTCGGGTTACCCTCTCTGATCATTGCTGTATTATACTGCGGTGTCTGGTTCCCTTTCTTTGGGTACGCAGGGGGACCGGGTGACTGAAGTCTCCACGGTATGACGGGGTTTTCTGCAGTCTGGAAGCAATCCTGCAGGTGCGGATCCCCGAAGTCCGGTACGTCTTTGGGTGAACTTCCACTAGTTCCTCGCTCCCTTGGCTCTGCTCCTTGCCTTCTGTCCGCACTCCTAGGCTTGCTGGACGGCAGAAGGGCCACTTCAGGTCACTGGTTCGGGCCTAACCGCGGCACCGAATACCAGGACGTCTTCGCAGCTCTCCTAGCATCTGCACACTCTCACTAACTCCTCCCCCAGCAGCAGTATTTATAGGGGAACTCGCCTAAAGTCAGTGAGTGTAGCTCCCCCTACTATGTTGGGGTGGAAGGTGTTGCATGTAGTAGTTACCTGCTGTGAAAACCCAGCTGCGCACTAGGGAAATCTGTGGCTACCTGGGTGAGCAGGGCACTACATTACTATATAGGTAAGACTATTCGCCCCATGTATGTATGGTTCAGGGAGCACTACAACTCTATGTTGTCTGGAAAAGGTTCACCGGGATTAATTGAACACATACCAGTTGAACACAAATCAGATTCATCAGTTTTACCCTTTGTGTGTTTAGTTAGAATGAAACTTCTACCACAGAGTAGTAAATTGTATAATCTTCTATTGAGGGAAGAAGCGAAACTAATAATCAAATATAATGCAGAAGGAAATCTAGGTCTGAATGATTGTAACGATCTGTGTGTGTTCTTATAGCTTCTTTCACATATCCGTTCAAAAATGTAGGTGTGAGAGTGGCCGTTTTTTGTGTCCGTGTGTCCTGTATCGCGGGTCATGCATGTGCTCTCCGTGTGACATCCAGATAGCACATGGACAGCATGTCTTTGTATACTTACCTGTCTCCAGCGCTGCTGTCCCTCTCTCTTCTGGGTCCTCTATTGCACTCAGTTCAGTGAATATTATGGGAGTTTAAAGGGAGCTTGTCACCCCCCCATGGCCTATTAAAATAAAGAGCCACCTTCAGCAGCGCCTATGCTCTTACGAGCAGCGTCGGTGCCTGCACACATCTCTCAGCTCTCGGGTATCTCCGTGAGCTCTGCCCGAACTGCATGACTGTTCCCTCCTCCAGATTCCTAGCCCAGCAGCCTGCATTAAGCATAAGGCCACACAGTGCAGGATCTGGTGCCTGCCCTATACGCAGGCGCAGTGTCCTGACATCATGTGACACAGTTGCCGGAGAGCTAAGAGATGTGAGGAGGCACCGCTCATAAGGAAAAGAGGAGGCGGGTCCAGGACAGCAGAGGAGGAGCGGTGATATCAGCAAGGGGTTTAATTCCTGGGAGGAGAGTATACCTCCATGACCTAAACTAATTTCAAAGAAAGTCTTTATTTTGGTGTCCCGGGGGGGTAGGGGGACAAGAGCCACCTTCACAAAATGCAGCATAGGTGCTGCTGAAGGTGGCTCTTTTAGTTTAACAGGCCCGAGGGGTTGACAGGTTCCCTTTAATGAGCGGTCCCGGAAGTGAGTGTGACAGCAGCATCGCTGTTATCCATTAAGTATAAAATTCTTTATTCTTAAACTTAAAACTCTTTGTTCTGCTACATGCAAACGGATGTCACGCATGTGCAAAACGTTTTTTGGTCGAATCGATTGACCTGAATGGGTCCGTGCTGCCGGCCAAAAACCAGACATGTCGCCATGTGGAGTACACGAACATGCATCTGCTCCACACAGAGACATGATCCATGTGGAAAAATGAACATGTGAATATGACTATTCACTAACATTAGTGTACGTGTGTCCATGCCTCTGGCCTGTGGCTGCATGGGACTGCACAGGTACAGGAGACACAGACATGTGAAAGAGGCCTAAATGTGTTTTGTGTTGCTCCTGTATTCATTTCTTTAAATTAATTTTAATGTGATGTCAACTGTGAATCTGCATAAAGAAATAGATCTACATTCATTCAGGTTTATGGACCCGTAAAAGTCAGCACGAAACGGCTGTTGTCCTCTCAGTACAGCTCTTCAGTCTTCCGTCCCTGCATGTGATAAAGGACCTTGAATAAAGTCAGTGTTTTATGGCATTTGTTGAGTGCAGCTTACTGAGTTTTTCTTCTATCTTTGATAGCTTGTTTTTGGCGCCCTGAGCTGACTTTGTTACTGATACTATTTTTGAGTAGAAGCAATGTTTTGATCGCCTCCTATTGCATTTTATTGTAATGTTGCAGCGGCCAAGAAAATGTAATCTTTGCATTTTTATTTATTCCTTGTGAAGCCATTTACCAGTGAGATCAATTTTCTTTATATTTTGATAGATCAGACTTTTATGAACGCAGCAATTCCAAATGTGTACATTTTATGTTTTTTTTTAGTTGTTTTTATTCTATTATCAGTATAGCTCCTTTTGTAGATTCTGGGGGCCCCCGAAGGGAGTGGGGGCCCTTAACAGTTGCTCAGTTTGCCTTAAAGCAGCCCTGGCTCCAAGTGTAAAGGTACCATCACATGGGGCAACATCTCTGGACACATCACCGGCAACTGAGGGGCGAGGCCAAGTTGCGGTGACATCGCTGGAGAGTTGCCCTGTATAACAGGGTGATTTCAACAGCGATAGTTGCTTCAGCAACATCGCCAGGTTTCAGGACAATGCACCACTGTGGGGATTGTGCTGTTACCCACCAGCATCGGCCACGTGATGCGTTCGCAGGGCCTCCATGCATTGCCATGACAGCTCGGGGTCAGCTGATGATCCTGGATGCTGTCATGACTCTCTACCTGCCGGCTATGCCGAGTGATGTCGCCAGCAGAAGGTGATCATTTGTTCTGTGAAGAGGGATGCTGAGGCATTTCTCTGCATAACACAAGCTATCGCACTGTGTAGTGCTGAGACACCCTAAGGAGCAGTGTAAAATAAAGGAAATGTAAAACAAAGTTTTAAAAAGATATTTAAAAAAAAAAACATAAAAGTTCAACTCCCCTCCCTTTTGCCCTATTGAAAATAAAACTATAAAAAACAACAACATATATTTGGTATTGCCGTGTTCAGAAATGCCCGATCTATCAAAATATAAAAGAAATGACTCAGATCTGTAAACTGCGTAATGGGAAAAAAGTCCAAACTCCAAAATTACATTTTTTTGGTCACTGCAATAAAATGGAATAACAGGCGATTAAAACACTACATCCACCCAAAAATGGTATCATTAGAAACGTCATCTCAAGATGCCATAAATAAGCCGTCACACAGCCCCAGATCCCAAAAAATGAGAACGCTACAGGTCGCAGAAAATGGCGATAAAAGCACAATTCTTTTTCTTTAAAATCTTCCGAATTTTTTTTTTTCACCACTTAGATACAAATAAAAGTATATATGTTTGGTATCTATGAACTCGAAACAACCTGAGGCATTAAACTGACAAGTCAGTTTTGCCATATAGTGAACATGATGAATCAAAACAATCGTGAATGTGCACTCTTTTGCAATTTCACTGCACTGTATTTTTTTCCTGCCTTCCAGCATTCTATATGGTAAAGTAAATGATGTCATTCAAAAGTACAACTCGTTCCACAAAAAAACAAGCCCTCATATGTCAGTATTGATGGAAAAATTAAAAAGGTTATGGCTCTTGGAAGAAGGAAAAAGGAAAACCGGAAAACCGAAAATCGCCCGAAGGAGAATGGATTAAGATGCACCTAATATATCAAGCATTGTGTGATACTTTCATAATGTTTGCTTAAATTACAGTATTATAGCAATGAGGAAAAGTGACTTTATAAAGTGCTTTCATAATAACTTCAACCCCATTGAACCCCCTATAGGTTGTATTACTTTTACTACAAATTTGCTGGGAAATAATACATTCCTTTCTGTTCCCCCTTTTTGATAACCTGCTGCTAGGCCACTTAGTGGGGAAAATATTTTATATCTACAAAAATGGCATCATATTACTTATAGACCTGACTTTATGTTTGTGAAATAATAACTTTATATAATGACTCACATTAGCTAAGGAAATTCTTTATTACCGCCCCTCCTGTAGCATTCTGTATGCCAACTGGCCATTACGTAGGAAAATTAAAATTCCCTCGTCAGGCCACTTCCTTCCCTGGCCCGAGATCAATATATTATAACAATGCAGGCTTTTTTTAGGCATAGTGTAACAGAACCGTTATCTGTAACATTTGTTATTTAGTATTTCCCACCATATCACGCTATATTGCTGATGTCTTACATATATATACCGTATATATATTATTTTACACTTACATCATCTGTTATTTATTGGCACAGACAGATGAGAACATATAGGTACATGTCAATGAATAAAAACATCAAAAAGTTTATTTTTTCAATAATTCAACACAAAAAGTGAAACACATATAATATGTAGAGTTATTACAAACCGAATGATCTATTTTAAGTGTTTATTTCTGTTAATGTTGATGATTATGGCTTACAGCCAATGAAAACCCAAAGGTCATTATTTCCGAAAACTAAAGTAGGGAGTTTGAAGGTTTAATAAATGCACTCCTGTATTCCACGAGACATCAAAGAGTGAATATAATATTCATTTATTAGTCAACGTGTTTCCTGAAAGGCCCTGAAACATGGCAATAAGATATTGATTTGTCCTGAGGAAGGGGCCAGGGAGCCCTGAAACGTGTCGACTAATAAATCAATATTATTTTCACCCTTTGATGCCTCATGGAATACAGCAGCGTGGTTTTTAACACTTCATCCTCCCTACTTTATATGCACCATGCTGGGGACTGCAGCAGCCATGATATGTTTTTATAGTAATTGTGACTCTCACAACCACACAAGGTGAAGCCTCTGATACCTATTTAGGTAATATTTTATCTCTCAGACCCTTCATCCCCCCTACTTTCATTTTCTGAGATAATGACCTTTGGGTTTTCATTGGCTGTAAACTATAATCATCAACATTAACAGAAATAAACACTTGAAATAGATCACTCTGTAATGACTCTATATAATATATGTGTTTCACTTTATGTGTTGGATTACTGAAATAAATTTACTTTTTGATGATATTCTAATTCATTGAAATGCACCTGTATTACCAGGACGATTAGCAAAGCTAAACATAAGAGCTTGCTTACATCACATGGTAATAAAAAGATGTCAAAAGACAGAATTAGGTTACTCTCATTTTATTGTCATTGTGTTTTTTTTCATTGCATTTTGTGTGTGCGTTTTTTCGGCTCCAGTTTTTATTTTTTATAGGCGAGTCATGCTTTAATTAAAACTACTTTGTTTTGTATGCTTCCTGTTGCTAAGTTTTAATAAAACTTTATAGATAAAGTCACATGCAGATTATGTGTTTCTAATAGATTTCAGCTCCGGAAATGCACTAAAAACAAGTTTTTAACCCGCAGATTATCCTCATCTCATTCAAGTCTATAGGAAAAATCCACAAATAAAAAGCAAGTGTACCACAAGGGATATTGACATGTTCCAGATTTTAAAAAAATGCAGCATATGTCAGTTTATTCTGCACAAGAAAGTATCACAGAGGACATGAGCTATCTATCAATCACATCCACTTTCATGGACCTGTAATACACTGTGTTTTTGTTAAGTCAAAATACTCATTGTGGAAATTTAGGTTAAAGCTGCTATATATCTGTCAATATGATCCATAACCTAGGTTTTAATATTTTTAATTATTTCTATTAAAGTGGCATACATTAAAAATATCTGCAATGAGCAAGATTACAGCTGTGCAGGTGTTTCAGCTCCAAACGATTTACCAGTAAATGTAGATTTTCATCATGGCATAGACAAATATTATGGTCCCGTCACATGGCACGATGTGGCCAGTGATGTCGGAAGCGATGCGCGGGTGCCCGCTCGGTTCCGACATCGCTGGCCACCTGTCACACAGCATCGCTGCGGCCGGCGACACCGCAGCGATGCGGGCGGTGACATCGCTCGCTGAGCTGGGCTTAGTCCAGCGAGCGATCCGCAGCAACGCTGCGGTATAGGCTGGATCGCCGCCGACATCGCTCTGGCGATGTCACACGGCGCGATCCAGCCTTATCGCAGGTCGCAGGTTGACAGGTTTACGGTTCTTCCCGTAAACCTGTCAACCTGCGACCGGCGATAAAACGCGGTCGCGCCGCGCGTTTACACAGCGCGATGTCGCTAGCGACATCGCTGATACGTCACTTTTTCGGCGATGTCGCTAGTGACGTCGCCAGGTGTGAAGCCACCATTAGAATCTGAGAGTCCTCAGTGGTTGATACCTTTTAATGGCTAACTGAAAAGATGGTAAACATAGCAAGCTTTCGAGACACTGTGGCCCCTACGTTAGGCTGATAATGACACAAATTCTGAAGACACACACATGTATACATAAGCAGATTTAGATGCTGTAGTAAATATGACAGGTGATGTAAAGCAGAGTCAGGCAAGGGAGGGGTAGAGGAGCTGGGAAAGTAAAGTCAAAATTCTAGGATAAGAGGAACAGATTGTATTATTGTTCTATGATTAGTGGCCTGTGGAGACCTGAAGATTCTTCAGTGAGTTGTAGAAAGCTATAAATCGAAGTGAGACAGTTCACATAAGAATTGTCAAAAATTAATTGTCCTCTAACTTGAGTCTGTTGGAGATGTGCTATCTCCATATACCCTTTAATTTTATATAAAGACACATGAATCTGTGATGTCCCCAAATGTCCTTTAATTTTAAATAAAAACGCATGAATCCATGTGAGGCAAGATTTGTATCTTGTTTCTCACACTGAGAGCAATCAGCATTTTCTCAACTGGCTAACACGGTATCAAACTTTTTTCTTCATGTGAGGCATTTAATCCTGTTTCAGTGTGTCAAAGGTCATTATCGATTTGTATTCCCAAATTCTTCTCTCTCTCTCTGTGATTTGAAAAATGAAAGAGCATTTGGGGATATTACATCTCCAACAGACTCAAGTTAGAGGACAATGAACTTTTGACACTTCTTATGTGAACTCTCTCGCTTTAATTTATAGCTTTCTACAACTCACTGAAGAATCTTCAGGTCTCCACAGGCTACTAATTATAGAACAATAATACAATCTGTTCCTCTTATCTTAGAAAATTTACCTCCCAGCTCAGTTCTCACCCTCCCTAGCCTGACTCTGCTTTACATCACCTGTCGTATTTACTACTGAATCTAACCCTGCCTTTTTTTGCTTATGTATATATGTATGTCTCTTCAGAATTTGTGTCATTATCAGCCTGACGAAGGGGCCATAGTGTCCCGAAAGCTTGCTATGTTTACCATCTTTTCAGTTAGCCATTAAAAGGTATCAACCACTGAGGACTCTCAGATTACAATATTTTTCTATCTACTGGCTAACACAGTACAAACATTTTTTACAAATTCAGAAAAAATAAATAAATTGGAGACAAATAGAGCCTGTTGCTATCCAATCAATCATATCAATGAATCCATACCCATTCATTTTATTGTGCTTTATATCTTATTTTTGGCCAAGTACCTAGAATCATGCGTGGACAGGGATGAAACAGAATTATATCATGAATATGGTCGAATTCATACGTCACTTTTTTGTACATAAAGCCGGAGAGACACTGAGTGAGATGCATGCAAGATACTCGCACGAGGGTCACATGCCTCACCTGTCAGCTTTTTGGACAGGAGGGTGGAGCTGTTTTGGTTCCTATGTGGCAGACATGCTCCTGTCCAGAGAGCCGACGGGTGAGGCATGTGACCCTCGTGCGAGTATCTTGCATGCATCTCGCTCAGTGTGTTTCCGGCCTTATGTACAAAAAGTGACTGATTTTCATCGGTGTGCTGGATCTGATTTTTTTGTGTCCATTTGTCTTTTTTCCAATTTTCAAGCTTCTAGTCAGAGATAGGCTAGGGTCACTCTTGAAACCTGAATTGCGTTCACCACATCCAGATCCGGATGCGGTGAACGCAATTGTCTTCATACATTCAGCAATCCGGGAACCGGATTGCTCAGGATGTGTAATCCTGAGCAATCCGGTTACCGGATAGTTTGCTCATCCCTGATGCCGCAGGGATGAGCAAACTGTTCTGTGTATAGTAAAACTATTTATTTAATAAATAAATGTTTGTTTAATGTCTCTAGGGGCTGGCCAGTCCCCCTAGAGACCGTACACCCACTCAGGTGGGCTTATCCTGCTATAATCTGTTATGTACAAAAGCGCTGGGCTCCTCAGAGCGGTGCGCATGACCCCACAAACTGACCCCCCGCATCTTTATATCTGTCCCTGCACCCCCTCTTATCTTTTCTAGCCATCCCTTTTGCTGAAGAAAACGATGTTGTAAAGTAGAGAATGGAGGTTATAATCATCTCGTCCTGTGTGAATTCTCTGTTTCTGTAAAAGTGTCCAAAGGTGGGCCTGTCTGCTGCTCCCTCTGCCGCTTAGTAATTATGCACTCCCCCTCTCGGCTTGCTGCAGCGCTGAGAGCCTATCCGTGTCATGAAAGGGGCGAGGCTAAAATCACATCATACCGGTAGCCCCGCCCCTTTCATGATGTGGCCAGGCTCTCAGCACTGCAGCAAGCCGAGAGGGGGGTGCTTAATTACTAAGCGGGCGGAGGGAGCAGCAGACAGGCCTGCCTTTGGACCTTTTTACAGAAACAGAACTCACACAGGATGAGATGATTATAACCTTTATTCTCTACTTTACAATATTGTTTTCTTCAGCAAAAGGGATGGCTAGAAAGGATAAGAGGGGGTGCAGGGACAGATATAAAGATGCGAGGGAGTCAGTTTGTGGGGTCATGCGCGCCGCTCTGAGGAGCCCAGCGCTTTTGTACATAACAGATTATAGCAGGATAAGCCCACCTGAGTGGGTGTGAGGTCTCTAGGGGGAGTGGGCACCCCCTAGAGACATTAAGCAAACATTTATTTATTAAATAAATAGTTTTACAGAACACAGAACACTTTGCTCATCCCTGCAGCAGCCGGGATAAGCAAAGTATATGCGGGAACCGCATTGCTCAGGATTACACATCCTGAGCAATCCGGTTCCCGCATTGTGGATGTTAAAACTGCTCCGAAAACTGCAGCCTGCATGATCTTTACCGCAGGCTGCAGAGCCGGAGACAGAATTACAGGATTACTTGTGAATCAATCTGGTTTTTTAGCATTGGCTCCTATGAGGAGTGTTTCTTGATCCGGTTTTGAGCTTTTTGAAGGCTCAAAACTGGATCAGGTTTTAAAAAAAAAACAAAACGTAGACATGGGCGCACCCAGCATGGGGCAGGGGGGCAGGTGCCCCCCCCCCCCCAGAAGGGAACCTGTCAGTTATGATCTGCTCGTGGCCTGACTGGAGCAGTGTGTGGTGAGGTCATCACGCTGCAATCTCACCACACACTGCTGCTGGTGACTCAGAAGTGCGGAGGATGTCAAGGATGGCGGGAATGGTGAGGACTGGAGTGCAGTGCGGAGTAGTGTGTAGTGAGTGGTGAATGCATGTATGTATGTATGTGGTGTTATGTTGTGCCTTCAGTGCTGTTTGCAGCCTCCCTCCTCGTCTGTGGCTTCTTCTAGCCGGCAGCAGATTTGTTTTACTTTCATTATCTCCTGACATGCTGCCAGCTTTGTTATTAGAAGCAGTCGGATGGGAGGGACACTGCACACAACACTCAATGGAGGGAGGTAAAAGACAGAGTGGAGGGAGTGAGTTTTGGGGGGAGAGAGAGCAAGAGCTGAGGGACCCAGCTGTGCAGAGGAGACAAAGGCCCCAGGTGCCCCCTGTCAGTGGGGCAGAGGGGTCACGGGCCACAGGTCCCCCCAGTCAGTGGTGCAGAGGGGACACAGGCCACAGATCCCCCTGCCAGTGGTGCACAGGATACGTGGGCCACAGGTACCCCATGTGAGTGGAGCAGAGGGGTGACAGGCCACAAGTACCCCCAGTCAGTGGGGCAAAGGGGTCCTGGCCCTGCATTCATCTATTGAGGTCATTCTATCACTCCATTCCTTTACCGATGGTGGTTTTGGCTCTGCATTCATCTACTGATGGTTGTTCTGGCTCTGTATTCATCTACTTATGGTGGTTGTGTCACTGCATTTATCTACTTATGGTGGTTCTGACCCTGCATTCATCCACTATCCACTGAGGTGGTTCTGGTTCTGGTTGGCATTCATCTACTAATGGTGGCTCTGTCGCTGCATTCATCCACTAAAGTTAGTTCCAATTTTTCGAGATTTGTGAAGTCTCATGAGTCTTGGTCACAGGTGCGCTTGCATTGAGCATGGAGACTTGCGCCACTGCGCAGCGCCGAGAGCAGTGTGACGTACACAGGAGGGGCAGCTTTTTCACAGGAGCGAGGTGGGCATTTCAACCAGCAGGGCGGCGAGGACCAAATTGAGCAGATCCTCAAGGACCATTTTCAGCTAATTTCCATACCGCGCGAGAGATATAAAAATTTCATTTGGGAGGTATGCAGGGGGACCTCTAGGTCACAGAAACCCTAAATACATCATGTATAAGGTGGTGGGTAAGGGTTAGAACAGCCAAAGGGGGTAACAGGTTCCCTTCAAAGGGAACCTGTCAGCTCTTTTTGAAATTCCCATCTCCTCTGGTACTCTGACGTGCCGGCCAGAATGTCATATCCAGCCCGGTGCATTGTGGGGGCTGATCACGTGTTCGACCGTGCTTCAATAAGTGCACTGCGCATGCGCCCGAGCCCAACCGTACACGTGATCAGCCCCCACAATGCATTGGGTTGATATGACGTTCCAAACAACCATGGCTTGCCCCCCCCTATGAACGTAGATGTGACCCTAGCCATAAAAGGACAGACATGAACGCAACCGTGATTACATCTGTGTGCTTTCCATTTCTAAGAATGGGCAACTTTATCAAATCAGACCATACTCTGACATGTAAAATGAGCCATAGACTATAGTGTGCCTATGTGCTATCTGTAATAAGAAAACACAGAAAAAGACAGATAGGACATATGTTGTACGTGAAAATCAGATGTTTGAAGGGGAACTATATTATATTGTAAATACATAAACTTTGCAAACTATTTGATTAGTAAGTATATCAATGCATTGTCTGAAATATTATTCATTACTAAATATTTATAGCAGTAACTATACTTTATGGTAAAGAGACATGAAATATACAATGTTTCTCCATTTTATCCACAATTAATTTAAATTATCTGTTGACAAATAACAACTTACCAAATTTTCAGAAAGGGAAACCCTCAAATACTCCCATGATTGGTATGAAGACAAATTAAAGTACACTAGTCTTAATCCTTTGTTTGTACAGAGTTGACAGCAGAACAAAAGCTAATATAAAAACCATCAGAAACAATTAGTACAAATGAATGCAATCTGCTGTAAACCTGGAATCTGAGCACTACAGCTTGTGACAGCTCTAATGAGCTGAAGAAAGTGGGTCAACTTTTGGGCAGCTGTCACACAAGGGACACACTGGTATTGTTTATTGGTCACTCTATGTATTGTTCACCCACCAGAGAAAATGGAGTTGTCACACACTGTTCAGTACTACAATAAATATACAGGAGAATATTAAATCTATATGTAATAACTATGTACGAGATATGTATATAACAGATCAACCAACCAGCATCTGTTAGGTCAATAACTCATCTGACCAATCATGTGGAAGTCTAATAAGGCTTCCCGATAATACGCCTTAATAAACCAATTTATTAACCAGGAACAACGCACACATCACTTGTCACCTGCATCTGCCCCCACCAATCTTATAGTGCCTCTGTCAAGTGCAAACATCATCTCATAAAGAAACCCAGAAACATATGACCTCATAAGATGGCAACCAGACAAATCTTGGAAGGAGTGTGCCTAGCCTCGATAATGTGAAACTCAGTGAAAAGACTCCAGCACTTTTAGGTTTATTCAATGGGCTTGAATTTTGGGTCCGGGGTTGAGGAATCACTGGAAGAGTTGGGTGGGACTGGTTATACCCTAATTTTCATTCCTGGCTTTGCAGCTCATTTAAAAGGCCTCAGAAAATGTCTTTGAATGTAGGTGGCAAAACCTCTGGTGTTCATCTCTGCCAGAGACTAATAGTTGGACTCTAAGGCGGGCTTCACACTACGTTTTTTGTGATCCTGTTCTGTTCGTTTTTTAAACAAACAGAACAGGATCGTTTTTGCCCCCCCCCCATAGCCCAGGGTCACACATGCCCATCCGCTTTCTTAAGCCCTTAGAAAAACTGATCCATTTTTCTAAGGGTGCCCTGAGGTCCGGGATGTCTTTGGGAATTTTTTGAACTTAGTCATTTTTTCACCAAAAATGCATGTAAAAACGCATGCGTTAATGCATGGTGCCTATATGTACCATGCATTAACGCATGCGTCTCCCATAAGGCCCCATGTTAAAAAAAGCATGCGTTTTTTTACTGCACCCAAAAACTCTGCTAACAGCGTTTTTTGGGATGCTGCACAAAAACGCATACATTTTTGAAAAAAGCACAGACACATGCGTTAACGCATATGCATTTTTGGACTTTGAAAAAAAATTTCTGAAATGTTCCCAAAAACGGATTTAAGGCAAAAACGGATGGTATGTGTGACCCTGGCCATGCATCCCTATGGTGCCGGATTGGCCACATTTGGCCATCCGTTTTGTGTATTTGGTCCCAGATTCGTTTCTGTCCTGTTTTTCACCGGTCCCAAAAATGAAGTCTGCATTGTTTTTGGGCTCCGGTGACAAAACCTGACAGAAATGAATTGGTTCCGGGACACTTAACATGGGGGCCTATAGAGCCGGATCCGGGAAAAAACAGAATAGTTTCCCAAATCCGGTTCCAGGGTACAGAGCATGCTCAGAACAAGAGCACTGCTCTGTATCGGTGGTATATGTGTGTAATTTCACTTTAGCAGTGTACCTATATACACTTGTAAAGTGAAATTAAGCAAATTTAAAAATAAAAAAATAAAAATTCTCACCTATCCGCCAACTCCGAGTGTCCCGCGATGAATTCATCTCTGAAGGCAAAAGGACCTGTGCATCAGCTGATAGGTCATATGACTGCATCAGCACGGTTTAAATCTTTAAAACTGCGCTGATGCGGTCATGTGACCCATCAGCTGATCGGGTTGCCCAACCCCTTTCTGGTCAGCTGATGCACAGGTCATTTTGCCTTTGGAGATGAATTCATTGCGGGACACTCGGAGTCGGCGGATAGGTGAGAATTTATTATTTTTTTTATTTTTAACCATCCATTGACTTAATTTCACTTTAGCAGTGTATATAGATACACTGCTAAAATGAAATTGGACAGTGCCGACAGCACTTGTCTGGCTCGGCTCCCCCCTGCTCTTTCTGTGTCTGGATCCCGTACCCGGACACAGAAATGGCATCAGGAGTTGCCAATCTGGTGCTGTCTGTTCCTGTTCGTGGGGTCCTGCAAAAAACAGGACCCCCACGAACAGGAAGAAAACGTAGTGTGAAGCCAGCCTACCTTAGTGGGTGAGCCCATGCTACAATACATCTGTATAGTTTCTATTTGTTCTTTTGCTTGCCTGTGTTTGTTTACCAGTCTCAAGGTACCGTTAAACGGCACGACATCGTTAACGACATCACTTAAAAGTCACGGTTTGAACGACGTTGAAACAACATCGTAAGTGCGTCGTTGCGTGTAACAGCACGATATGACAACGATAAATCGTTTGATTGGAGTTGACAGGTGTATGAACATGTTCTCAAACCAAATGATCCACAAACTTTCAACCTGCTGTATCATTGTGTGTGACACCGCGATAACGATGTCATTAATGATTTCTGTGATCGTGCAAACCATCCCATAGGCGTGCCTTGGTGTTGCTATTTCCGTGCACCGTTCCTGTTCGTGGGGTCCTGCAAAAAACAGGACCCCTAAGAACAGGAAGAAAACGTAGTGTGAAGCCAGCCTACCTTAGTGGCTGAGCTCATGCTACAATACAGACTGTATAGTTTCTATTTGTTCTTTTGTTTGCCTGTGTGATGAAAGAAAGGTCAATTTTTTCCTTCTGCTGAAAGTTTACGAAGTTAAATAAACTTTCCTGTTTGCACTAAGAAGTTTTGTGCCTGTGTGAATGCATCCCAGCTGCCTAGAAGTGGATCCCAACAACATTACATATTATAAAAGTATATATTAGGGGGCCGTCACACGCAACGATTTCTTGCCCGATATCGTTTAAGCGATCTCCTTTTTGATCGCTTAAGCGATATCGGGCAAGAAATCGTTGCATGTAATCAAGCGATTTACGATGTGAAATCGCTTGATCGTGACATCGCTGATCTGAGGTCCGGTTCTCAGATCTAGCGATGAACGATGCCACGATCTGCTTCATCGTGTGTATAACACACGATGAACGATCTCCCAGCGGCAGAGCCTATGCTGGGAGATGGTAACTATGGTACACGTCGGGTAACTAAGCGACGCGCGGCCCTAGTAACCCGATGTGTACCATAGTAACGAGCGAGATCGCGGCTCCGCATCGCTGGTGAGTCTGTCTGTGTGACATCTCACCAGCGATGTGAGCGATATTGTAAGCGATTGCGCGTGCACGTGATCGCTTACAATATCGCTAAAGATATCTGTGCGTGTGACGGCCGCCTTATTTATACGCTCTGAAGTGGTCAGTAGGTATCTTTCACACAGGCAAACTGGTGTGGTCCATAATTGCAGTTCCATACTCCAGGGGATACTCCAGTCCACTCAGGGGAACGCTGGGCCCTAGGAACCAGCCAAAGTCCAGCTTTGCAGTCGGCAACCGGCTGCTGTGGCTTGTTCATCAGATGCAGCACCCTGCCATCGGTGAGGTCTGCCTTCTTCCTCACCAACGCGGGAGGGGACTCCCGGTACTACCTATACGGAGCTACTGGGTATAGATCGATCCAAAGCAGGGAAGAACGGACACGGGTTAGTTAACGAAGGTACACCAAGGGTTCCACCATACCACCTGGGATCCACTTGCAGGCACCCGTTAAGCTACCTGTTTTTGTAACATCTAAAGTGCTGAACTGTGAACTGTAACTGCTGCTGCTACAACTAGCAGTAAAGTACCTGGGAGAAAGTGACTTTGCTTCTGCCTGTGTTTCTTCTGCATGAACTTATTCCCTTCCCAGGAACGCTGCCCCGGAGGTCCAGCCCTACCTGTAGGGGACTTTGCCAACTAGCCGCATTACCATCTACCTCCGGCGGACTGTGGCGGCACTGGTGACCCATCACCAGAAACTACAGGTGGCGTCACGAGAACTGTATGTATATAGAATTTCCCCTGTAAATATACCCTTTTTGAAGTGTCACCCAGGACACGTGATCAGGCGCAGCCACCACTCCCCGTGACACAGCAGACGCTACCCCTGAAGCCTGATACCCGAGTACCCCAAAGCCTGGGGCTCAACACATGCAGTCTGTTCTTTTGGAGGAAACTTTACACAAAGAAGAGGCATAATCCTACCAGTATCAAGGTACCGTTAAACGGCACGACATCGTTAACGACATCACTTAAAAGACACGGTTTGAACGACCTTGAAACAACATCGTAAGTGCAATATGACAATGATAAATCGTTTGATCGGAGTTGACAGGTTTATGAACATGTTCTCAAACCAAATGATCCACAAACTTTCAACCTGCTGTATCGTTGTGTGTGACACCGCGATAACGATGTCATTAATGATTTCTGTGATCGTGCAAACCATCCCATAGGCGTGCCTTGGCGTTGCTATTTCCGTGCCCGTCTGCGCCGATTGGTTGTCATTACTGAGTTCCGATTGGCTGGCGTTGGTTATGGAAAAGACGCCATCTATGAAGATCCGTGCTTTGATCAGTAGACTCATTGACTTGTTTCTTCATTAACCTTTCAGTAAACAAATTTAAACAAGGAGACTCATTGAAGTTGCCATTGTGTTGTATAGGCGTTTATGTAGCCGTGGGTGCACGCAAATAAACACTTGTTGTAACTATACATTTGTGAAGTCCTAAATGTATATGTAATGTGTTTATGTTACCTATTTTTTTTGTTGTAAAAGTTACGAGCCAACATGTGCACCATATATAAATAAATGTAGACATCTGGCAACCTTCTAAACGTCATTGGTCAAGTATGTCTCCTACATTGGTACCTACAGTATGACAACATATATGTTTTTAATTCAGAGATGCAAAGTACATACACACATTTCAGCACACAAGCAACCATTTCCACTTACAATTACACATACATATGTATATGTATGCACATTGTGCTACAAATCGAAATACATCATATTATGTTCATAGTGTTTATGGACACAGACAGCCAACCATGGGCGATGCACCATTTCCGTCTGACACATTGTTAACACAGCTGCATGTCTGCAAAGTCTAACCACTGTATGTGCGGGCGCCTCCTTTGCGGACGCTGAAGTGTCCTGGCCGTAACCAGTTGTGCGTCCCGCCCAGTTTTCCTGCTGCGTTCTCTGCCCCAGCATAAAGATGGCTGTCGTCAGACGCTCAGCACCCTTGGGAGATGTGGAGGTGATGCTCCTAATCAATATATATGACTGGCGTGACTATTGGTGCAATTTCCACCATGCTCACCCAGTCCTCCATAAGCAGGCCATCCTCAGGAGAATCCAGCGGGCCCTTCTGAGGCAGCTGGGGGTTGAGCGTGAACCACTCCAGATCCGCAAAAAAATTGCAGACATGAAGTACAAGGCGAGGGACTGTATTGCCAGTCTCCGTGCCCGCATACAGAGGCTGCGTGGTGAGTATTTGAGAACACAACATAGACCCACCTTTGTATACAACACAAAATACACACTTTACAACACATGGAAGTTTACCCTGTGTGATAGTGACAATCAAGTGATGATGCAGAAGCTTCAAAAGTGGGCATGTGCAGGGGCTTCTGAACGGCCCATGAAGGCCCAACCTACACTCATGTGTATAGCATTTCAGACCCTGTTCATTGTTGTGCAACCACACTAACAACACACACACCTGTTTGTGAACCTGAAAGGCTGCATGGAGACATTGTACATTAGTTAGGGCCACATAACACCCACAATGTCATTACGATACTCCATGCTTGGATATCCCAGGCCATACCCTGGTTTACCTTGGCCATATTTTAATTTTTGAAAAGCAAAGGCTGTATTATGCTATATTCCAGTCAACATATCTATTCTTTTTCATGTTATGTGGTCTATATGTCTTCCAAGTATATTTCTAAAAGGGTCAGTATTGTAACATCTCTACTTTATGTGCATTCATATAAAGGTTTTCGTGTGTCCCTGGATTAATGACCTCAAAAAACTGTCTTGAACAAAAGCTGACCATAGGTAGTGTGTGTGTAAGAGGACTGGCAAAATCACAATTCTGACCCAAATACTAGTCTGGCCCAAGATATAAACATGTCTGTGCAGCCTGGCCAGGAGACTCCTACTTCACCTACATATTGTTATGTTGTCAACAAAACATGACAGATGTCATCACTGCTTACTCTGGGTAAAAGTTGCTCTATCACCTTAAACTGTGTCATTGGGCCAGCATATCCATGGCCTTGATATTGTTATGCATAGTGTATGTTTTCTGCCTTCAACCATACTGTCATGTATTATGCTACAGCTGCCCAATGGAGTTCCCCAGCCTCTGCCTCTCCATCTGCTGCTGGATCACCACCAGGCCCAGCCTCCCCTGCTGCCACAGGATCACCAGCAGGCCTGGCATCCCTTGCTGCCTCAGGATCACCACCAGGCCTGGCATCCTGTGCTGACCTTGGATCACCACCAGGTCCAGCGTCCTCTGCTGACTCTGGCTCTCCACCAGGCCCGGCATCCCCTGCTGACTCTGGTTCTCCGCCACCCACCTCCTCACCATCCACCTTGGCATCCCCAACTGCCTCACCAGCCTTGAGTGGAGAAGAGGGGACACCCCCCATCCAGACACCCCTACACCTGACGTGATCTCTTACGTTGCCGTGTCCTTGCCGGAGGGGGGCCTTTTCCCCCCAGGGCACCCCTGATCAGGCTGGAGTGAGCCCTTTTGGTAAGTGCATTTAATGTAATCACTGAGTGTGAATAGTAAATGTGTTCCCATCTTAAAAAAATAGAGGTTGTGCCACTTTCAGCGTCTGATCGTTTTTCTGTTTCATCAGCCACAGAAGCCGCTGATGCGGGGTAGGCGTTGAGCTCCTCACCATCGCCCAAAAGGGACACCATGGGAGATGAGGGAAACCGTTAAGTAACATTGCATGTTCACATCCCTTTCCCACCCACAAATGAGCAGCTTACTGATTGTGTTTTCTTATCACTATAGGTCTTCCATCATTGGTGGAGCTGGTAGCCTGCCACCAACGGGCTCTGGCCGAGCTCCAGCACCTGGGTGTCCTGTCCACAGGCTGATTACAGCCCAGCATGCTGGCGGCCCCTCGTCTCCTGCAGACCGCGGCTGAGTGTTTTGTTTTTTTTGGTTGTTTGTTTGTCCTTGTACTGTGTGAATTAATCACACAATTGTTATTTGATGTTGTGTTGATTTTATTTAAAAAAAAAAAAAAAGTATTACACAAAGTGGCCCACAAGCCTATAAAAAGACAAAAACCATGACAATTGGCCACCAAAAACAAATGTTCCTTAAAAAAAAGGTAAGGTAACATTTTAAAAAAAGGATCTGTTGTCCAAACATAATATTTGACAAAATAAAAGTGAGCGAGATGTCATACCTCAGTATTCTTTCAAGATGATCAACAGGTAACATACGTGGTAAACCAAAAAACATGGTTTGACATTTAGAAACTGGGGAAGAGGGCCATTGTGTGCCCTTTTGTGTGTACAGATAGATGTGTTGTCAGCAGGGGTGTTAAACTCCATGCCTCGAGGTCCCCACACACTGCATGTTGTACAATAAACATTTCCATTTGTCAGTTGGTCTTCGCAATTCAAGCACTGTGTGTAGGCCTCCAGACCTGGATTTTTAAAGGCCTGGGTGATACCTTGACTACACATGTAGGCAGGATTCCTACACATACAAACACAACACTGTGGAGAAACACAGTGTTAATTCAAACTCCTTAATACACCTTGCCATGTCTTAATGGGAAAGTGGCCTGCTGGTGGCCTTCACCTGCAAAAAGTGGCTTTAAGCCCCTTAGTAGACTACATGCGAAGTTTGTTCTGAAATAACATGAAGACGACACACGTTGTTTGTTTTGTGTTTGTGTTTTGTGTTTTTTACTGAAACCAAATAAAAAATAAACACATCCGGTGTAGAGCATAAAATAAACATAGAGGGGGCAAAAGGACATTACAGGTGGTGGAAGCGGGGTCATAATCAGCTGCAAGAGCTGACGAGGCTTCCGGACCCATATCCCCATATGAATATGGGTCCGCCTTATGCAGAGGGTAGGATGGTCTGGGGACCCTCCGCATAGCAGTAGTTTGTCCGGGGCCAGGCATAGGAGCCGTAATGCCCTGGGACACTGGTGGTGGTGTCGGGGGTTCCACCAGGAGGGTTCTTGGTGTAAGTGTCCCAGTGTCGGCCGCGTCCAGCACCAGGTGGATTATTCGCTCGACGCACCGACTCCTTTGGGGCTCCATGTTCACCACCCGCTCGCTGACAAACTGCCCAATCCCAGTGTTTTGCTGTTGTTCCTGGTGGAACAGCACCCTTCTTGCCCAAGCTCCAAGCTCAGTGGTTGGGGGCGTAAGGGGCGTCACCTCCAAACTGTGAAGCTTGGGCCAGGGCACTGCTCCCCCACACTGGGCTTACTTGCCACCTCCCCCTGTGATGTTGATGGGGGGAGGATCAGCGAGGGATGCCGATGCCTGGCTTGAGTTATGTTCTTCAGGGGCCTGCAAAGAAACAAAAATATTGTTCAAACACTTGACATGGCCAACCATCAATTCCCCCACACATTTATTTCTAGTGATTTGGGCTTGGATTTGTTTGATACCACATCTACCATGACTACTTGTGGTTTGATGGGGACATATGTAACGTAAAACAGAATTTACGCAAGTTAACAGAATGACAAGCATGGTGATGCTGGTGGATGTTGGCACCTTCCAATGAGCAAATATGAGTACACGATGTCAACCATTACCTTTACATAAGGGCTAATTTGTTAGGTACTAGACGGTACTATGTTACACCCCAATTAAATACCCTAAGTTTCAAAAGCAACAATGCTTGTTCATAGCTACATTACTATGGTACTTACATCCTCTGGTGAAGCACTTGGCTCAGGAGTGGCAGATGCAGTTTGTGGAGAGTCCCTGCTGGACGTGCCGGGACGAGGTGGCTCCTGGTCCAGTGTGAACATGAGGAGCTCATAGTACCACAGTGTTGGTACATAGAGCTCCTCAGTTCCCATGCCTGATGCGCTGGACCGGAGCACCTTCTTGTGTTCCCTTTTGAACACAGTCCGCAGGGACTGAATTTTGGACTTCACAAACTTCTCGTCACACTTCTCAGATGGATGGTGCTGGTGAGCAAGTGTGACGAAATTGGCATACACCACTCCCTTTAGCTGCTTGTTCTTGTAGGCAGGTGACTTTGTCCGCCAGAGGCATTCATGCTCCCTATACATAGCTATGAATTCCCGGACAAACTCTTGATTTTCCACCATATGAAAGAGAACATTAAAAGTACTTAAGGAACACACATACATGTATGTATGATGTGCTACCTGTACACCAAACATGTTCCTGTTTTGGCCTGTGCCACACACCATTGATTCGGGCACCTATATGTGAACTTGCAATCAGGAAAGAGTCAAGTGTCCACACATATGTCACCCCTGCACACCAAACCTAACATATGGCAGAATGGTAATGGTAGGAATGTTAGACAAACATGGCAATGTTATTTGGGCTCACATGCAATGGCCAGTGCATCAGGTAGGACAACAAATTTGCCCTTGATTCCCTAAACCAGTATTGTGTTTCTGACTTTTCAGCATGAAAAATGTGGTTCAAACAAAAACAAAACAGCCTGTTACCAGTATACCATATGTCAGGTTTACTGTGCTGGGGCAAATTATGTAGGGGCTGACCTGGGGTATTCCAAAAGACAGTATCACCATTATAAAAAGCAACTTCTACAACAGTGGCCAAGCCATATTACCATAGGCTTTTTTTAATGTTAACTTATAACAACATTACAAGACTGGACAGATGAAGATGATGAACAGTACTCAATACCTACCATCAGTCCTGCAGTGTGAGCAAGAGACACACTACCACTTTGCTGCTTTGGAGAATGAGCAACAGGATGCAGCTTGCACACCATCTTTTAAAGGGCGTCCTACCAATAAGAACACTGTTGCTTCCGCAAATCACAGTAGTCGGGTGTGGTTAGGCTGACGCGGGAACGCCAACTGGATGACGCCTGTGCGATGTGATTGGCTGGTTTCCACACAAAAAGCGGCAATGCCAGAGCTATGTTGTGTTTGGTGGCCAGAGGCATAGAGTGAGTATTGATGTTCACACGTATTTTCTACTATGGTGGAGTGCTTTCAGCGTTTGCAAATGTTTTCCACCTCTACTGTGTTCTGAACAACACCAGGACATCCTGGGCCATGCGGCCAGTGTTAAGATTCTGTGTATGTTTTGTGATCCCTATGACAAGTGTATGACATGTATATGTACATCACAATGCATCTCATACCATACCCCTATTGTAATGTGTCATGTTGGGTGACTAATTCTCAGATAATAATAAAGATAAAGGAGACAAACACGAGGCGCAATAGTGCCCTATCAATATGGCAAAAGTTTTCACACAGGTCACAATGATGGTGCACTCACCTTTTCTAGTTGTGTGCACTCACAACTAGTTTAAATCGCATGTAGTATAAAAAGCTGCTGCAGGACTTCCACCTCCACGTAACACGTGTAGAAATATCTGGATCCAGGGATGGTGTATCACAGTCCGCGCTGCTTGAAATGAACACTCAAAGAGTCTTGAATAAAGGACCCCCCTTCTTACTTTATTTGCCTACGCGTTTCAATGCTATTCCCAGCATCGTCATCAGGAATAGCATTGAATAGCATGCCCTGATGACGATGCTGGGAATAGCATTGAAACGCGTAGGCAAATAAAGTAAGAAGGGGGGTCCTTTATTCAAGACTCTTTGAGTGTTCATTTCAAGCAGCGCGGACTGTGATACACCATCCCTGGATCCAGATAATTCTCAGATATTCATGACCAAGCCTTACATTGTTGTCCTTGATGTTTACCATAGCCATCCATAGGTGCCATATGGGAGGCCCTACACCTATTGTGTATGTTAGGGATGGGCGAGTATACTCGCTACTATTCGGCACTCGCCGAATAGTAGCGGTATTCGTGTACTCGCTACTCGCCGAGTAAATTAGGATTACTCGGGAGTAGCAAGTACCGAATACTTTTGCAGTGTATCAATAGATACACTGCAAAAGTCCTGTAAAAGAGAGAAAAAGTGGTTAAAAAATTAAAAAATCGGATACTCACCTTAACCGACGGCTGTAACGGGATCGGCCGATGCACGTCTATTCATGGAAAAGGACCTTTCCCTCTCTCAGCCAATCAGATAGCTGGGAGAGATCTGGCCAATCAGATGCCGCCACGTCACAATGACGTAATCGCTAGCGGCCACCTGATTGGCCAGATGGAAAGGTCCTCGGTGTACCTGAGAGGACCTTTCCATCTGGCCAATCAGGTGGCCGCTAGCGATTACGTCATTGTGACGTGGCGGCATCTGATTGGCCAGATCTCTCCCAGCCATCTGATTGGCTGAGAGAGGGAAAGGTCCTTTTCCATGAATAGATGTGCATCGGCCGGGTCCCGGTACAGCCGTCGTTTAAGGTGAGTATCCGATTTTTTTTATTTTTTAACAACTTTTTCTCTCTTTTACAGGACTTTTGCAGTGTATCTATTGATACACTGCAAAAGTATTCGGAATCGCTATACTCGCAACGAGTAGCGAGTACCGCTACCTACACGTTGCGGGTATAGCGATTCCGAATAGTAAGGTATTCGCCCATCCCTAGTGTATTGTCAATGATTTGTTGTGTGCACATGAGGAGTAGAATGGATAAGCATATGTAATATAGTTGTGGTGGACCAAGCCAAACTGTAGTGCAGGGGTGGGGAACTCCAGTCCTCGAGGGCCGCAATCAGTGCAGGTTTTCACGATTTCCTTAGTATTGCACAGGGATTGGAATCATCACCAGTGCAAGTGATTATGTTATCACCTGTGCAAACCTAAGGAAATCCTGAAAACCTGCACTGATTGCGGCCCTCGAGGACTGGAGTTCCCCACCCCTGCTGTAGTGCATTCAAAACTCAATGGTGCAATTAGTTTCGGTGGGTTTTGCATAGCATGTTAGCCATATACGTGTTTACTTTAGGGGAAACATGTTACTATTGTGCTCGGTTATTTGTGGTTATTTTGTGTTGCAAAGTCGTCATTGGCTCATACACTCCTTTTTTAATCTTTGTTTCAGAGTTTTGGACCCACAGCTTAGACCTCATGAATCCTGAAGAGAGTGCAGTAGTGGTTGTGGCCTTGTTGGAGGAGGTCTTGTGGCTTGAGGAGAGATATGAGAGGCTGCGTAGGCGTAGACCACGGTGCCTGTGGTCTCGGGAATGGCTCCTGCAAAGGTCTAACCTGAGTCACATGCGTCTGGTCCGTCCGCTGGAGGACATGAATCTGCATGACTTTAGGAACTATCACTGCATGTGTAAGGACTCCTTCAAATTCCTTTTGGAATCTGTTCGGCCATTTATTGCCCATCAGGACACTGTGATGCATTTAGCTGTGCCACCGGAGGAGCAGTTGGAGTCTGTGGAGCCTCGTTTAAGAGTCTCAAACACGGGACTAGCCAGATATATATATGTATAAGGAATTACTACTAAAATGTATCTTTTATTGGTAATCTTAAAAAGGAATCTATAGTTCCATTCACAGGTGTGCAGCTGACTTTCTATAGGGGGGGGGAGGAGGTTGTGTCTAAGGCACACGTGGCCCGACCCTATCCTCTCCCTTCCTTACCCTGCCTGCCAACGGAGTTTTATACACGTACAAAACCCCCTAGATGGTGTCCCCGTTCCACGGCGGCTGTCCCTACTAACCCTTAGCTGATGTCTAAAGGTGCAGGCCCAGTGATACCCTATACCTCCTTACAGCAATGATCTAATGTCATACATATATGCTGGAAGGTATTACAAAAAGGAGGGGGGGGGGGTATCCTCAGAGTTAAGGGTCTATCCCTTTAACTTTGTGGCCTCAAAAAACGGCCACCTAAAGGACACGAAAAAGCAACTGTTTGGGAGATAAATCCTTCTTATCTTAAGATTGTGGAGGTGTTAGGCGTCATACCATACTGTCATTAAATTCCTCAATTCCCATACCAATACAGTGTATTAGCAATAAACCTAACAAATGTTAGGTACAAAAGTTTAAAACAGCATTGCTTCACCTTCACCTTATATCTCACACAACATTGCAACATTGCATAGAAAGATCAGGGTATAACTTATCTGATCCTGATGTACTCGCAGTTCGTCCTCACTCGACGCGTTTCCCCCACCGTGGATGTACTGGTGGGTTTGATAAGTTATACCCTGATCTTTCTATGGGGCACTGGTAACCTTGCCTGTGAAGTGACTCTAGCGGACTTGGTAGATCTGGCTATCTCAGAGCCATAACTGTTTTCACTAAGGTGACATTTTGCAATGTTGTGTGAGATACAAGGTGAAGGTGAAGCAATGCTGTTTTAAACTTTTGTACCTAACATTTGTTAGGTTTATTGCTAATACACTGTATTGGTATGGGAATTGAGGAATTAATTGACAGTATGGTATGACGCCTAACACCTCCACAATCTTAAGATAAGAAGGATTTATCTCCCCAAACAGTTGCTTTTTCGTGTCCTTTAGGTGGCCGTTTTTTGAGGCCACAAAGTTAAAGGGATAGACCCTTAACTCTGAGGATAGCCCCCCCCCTCCTTTTTGTAATACCTTCCAGCATATATGTATGACATTAGATCATTGCTGTAAGGAGGTATAGGGTATCACTGGGCCTGCACCTTTAGACATCAGCTAAGGGTTAGTAGGGACAGCCGCCGTGGAACGGGGACACCATCTAGGGGGTTTTGTACGTGTATAAAACTCCGTTGGCAGGCAGGGTAAGGTAGGGAGAGGATAGGGTCGGGCCACGTGTGCCTTAGACACAACCTCCCCCCCCCCCTATAGAAAGTCAGCTGCACACCTGTGAATGGAACTATAGATTCCTTTTTAAGATTACCAATAAAAGTTACATTTTAGTAGTAATTCCTTATACATATATATAAAATAAACTAGGATTACATCATCTAATTTCAGTGAGCGGACTAGCCAGATATCCCTCCAGGGAAGGACCTAGCCCTGGGGTGGACTCCTTATTAAGACCACCATAACCACCATATTAAGTGGCCCTTTCACTCACTATCCCGCTCAGTTACAAACTTAAGGATATGACAAGGGAATTACCAAAGCCAGGTATCCATCCACAGACAGCTGTTTCGGTATATTTCCCCTCATCAGTGTGGAGTAGGATTCTGGCTAGGTGGGAGCAATGCCTCATAGACCAAGAGGAGCGGTTGGCAGTGACTCTGCGCTTCCTGGCAGCAGGCCGCTCAATGACTAACCTCCAGTATTCTGCTGCTGTCTCGCGGCCACTGCTGAGCCGCCTCATCCCCGAGATGTGTGAGGCCATTGTGAGGTGTCTGCTGCCATCCTATATGCAGTTTCCATCAACCCCACAGAATGGTTGCAAGTTGCTACTGACTTCCAGGAGAGGTAGCAATTCCCAAACTGTGGGGGGGGGGGCATTGGATGGCAAGAATGTGAGGATCACACAACCCCCCAACAGTGGGTCCTTTTTTTATAACTATAAAGGGTATTTCAGTGTGGTCCTTATGGCCCTCGTCAATGTCAACTATGAGTTCCTCTACGTCGATGTGGGGATGAACGGGCGTGTGTCTGATGGTGGTGTGTTGGCACACACCTCCTTTGGTAAAGACCTGAGGAGGACGGTCGCCTCAACTTGCCCCCAAATAATAACACCACTGGCCACCTTAACTTTGCGTTTGTGGAGATTGAAGCCTTTCCACTTCATGCACACCTACTCAAGCCATATCCCTAGAGGACTATCACCACTGAACAACGCCTTTTCAATTACCGGCTATCCCGGGCACGTCATGTGGTTGCAAATGCGTTTGGGATCATGGCCAGTAGATTCCGCTTGTTTCATACTCCTTTAAATATGAAACTGGAATCTATTGATGTAGTAGTGATGGCGTGTTGTGTGCTACATAACTTTCTCTGTCGTAGGGATGCTGTATCATACACGCCAGCAAGTTATGTGGATTCAGTGGACCACGCAACTGGGAAATTCATGCAGGGGGAATGGCGTGCAAATGACCCTGTTATAGTGCCACTCCAGCCGTTGAGCCAGTGCCGTAGCCAGCAGGATGCCAGGTCCAGCAGAGACAGCTACTGCCCCTACTTCAATGGCCCTGGGGCTGTTGCCTGGCAGCAAAACATGGTGTAGTGTTTGTTTGTGTGTTTTTTTTTCCTGTGTGTTAGTTTTAACATTTAAATTTGTTGTTTTTTATGTCTAAGTTTTACTTTGATTGTTATCGGTACATGTAATTGAAACAAAATTGTAGATTCTAAATTGTGTGATGACAACACTTAATTATTTTTGTGTATTCGGTTTGTGTTGGATTACCATACACTAAAAATATGATTACTGAACAGTATACCTGTGTGAGTAATTTCTTCCAACATCAGGGCACATGGCATTATATTGTGCACAGAGGTATCACACAAATATTTTGATGACGGGTCCCTGCAGCATTGTCTGAACATGTACAGTACACAAGTCAAGCCCTTTGGCCAACACTGTATGCTCTCTCTGTCTCTCCCTCTCCATATAGATGGTTTTACACATGGGTATCTGTACACACACATACACACTTCCAGCATCGAAGGTACAAATATATGTACACATCACTACACACATACATACATGTATGCACACACACATACTTAATACATGCTTCGTAATATGCATACACATATGTACATAGTGTTGTGTGTAGCTTACATACGTGAAAACAACATGTACACATAGCCAACAGTGTACACAGGAGCGTTCCTGTGTGACAGTTTGGGAACGCCGCAGTGTCTTGCACAACCATAACCAGATGACAACAGACTTGAATGGCGAGATGGTAGAAAGGGCAAATGTGGTAATGAAGTGGCCATCTTGCCACACAAGGCTGACCAATGGTAATGCAGTTGTGCGACCAATCGGAGTGGTAGGGGCGTGTCAAAACACACTCTTGCACACCTATCTCCCAGCCTCTGTCAAACAGTACCATTTCAAAACCACCCAGACTTCCCTCTAAAAAGGGATCTTAGATGAATGATGAGTACAATTTCTTATTCATTAAGTGATCACTTTATAAGTCATATTTCATTTTAATTCATAAAAAACGTAAAAATAATTACATAAAAAAGTACCCAAATAACTGCAAATAATTCATAACCAGGTCCAGGACTAAGATTGTTATATAAACATTTATACAGTATTCATCATTTGATATAATAGCTAGTGATACCAGGTAACAGAGGGACACTATTTTAATTGTCACTGAGTGACTGCACGCTTTTTTGTATATGATCCTGTGGCTCTAATACTCATACTATACACCACGCCCTGAGGAAGAATAGTACACGAAACGTACGTTGGCGGTGGGGGTACCAGGACCGAGGCCACAGGCAGTTTATATACCAGGTATGTGAGATAAGAGGGGACTACTATAGTTAAAGCACGGAGGTGGTGCTTTGCACATGTATCCTGAGTCAAGGGGTTGCTAGCACACATGTGCATAGTGTATAGTATGAGTATTAGAGCCACAGGATCATATACAAAAAAGCGTGCAGTCACTCAGTGACAATTAAAATAGTGTCCCTCTGTTACCTGGTATCACTAGCTATTATATCAAATGATGAATACTGTATAAATGTTTATATAACAATCTTAGTCCTGGACCTGGTTATGAATTATTTGTAGTTATTTGGGTACCTTTTTTATGTAATTATTTTTACGTTTTTTATGAATTAAAATGAAATATGACTAATAAAGTGATCACTTAATGAATAAGAAATTGTACTCATCATTCATCTAAGATCCCTTTTTAGAGGGAAGTCTGGGTGGTTTTGAAATGGTGATTGTGTAAAGGTGAGACATAATAATTGGTGGACTATTGAGGTAACATCTGTCAAACAGTACGCCCACATTGAGCTTGGGATGGCGCTGTGATAACGACCGCCAACATTGCTCGCTGTGACGTTCAGCCGATGTCTGACACGCAGGATCGTTGATATTCGGTCACGATATCTATACGTCTGACATCTCACCAACAGTGTCAAAACGATGTCTGAAATGACTGCGCACCCACGAGATCATTGCCAACATCGTTTCAATGTTGTGCTGTATAACGGTACCTTTAGTATCGTCTTCTGCCTGATCTCCAGCGCGTTTCAGCACCAAACAGAAGTATTCAACTCCATGCACAGTTCACACTGAATAGACTCCAGGTTCCACCCCAGTCCACTCTGCCCAACATTCCAAGCAGACTGAGAGACCCATGCACTGGTATGTATTCAAGATACAATTTTGTAGTCAATATAGGCTTAAGGTGCAGACTCTCTGCTTTTATTTGAGGGTATTCAGAGTTTAGGAATTACAGGACTGTATCTACTTTGCTTTTTTTACGGAACCAATGATAGTTGGTCAATTATCACAAAAGCTTTTTAATGGGCTCTTCCCTTGTAAATGCATCGTCAGATAAGCAGGTAAAAGGTCTGGAGCTGACACCAGGTGTGGCATTCCATCAGCGCCATGCGGTCAAGCCAAGGGCCCCAATGGGAGCTGGGAATGACACGCCCCCCGCCGAAGTGTGTTAAATTCTGCCATGGAAAGTCATGACACTCAATGAAATCTATCAGTAATCAGAAAGAAATCCTGCTACTTAGTGAAAAATAATATCAGCTGGTTCCACTGGTGGCCTGTTCAAAGGTGTCTCATTACCAAGGTGCCACAAGAAACAATTGAATATTCCAGTCAGCATTGTTTGGACCATAATCCTGAAGTGCAAAGAACATGATTTCACCATAAACCAGCTACAATCAGGGGGCTCTCCACAAGATTTCAGACAGAGGAGTAAAAAGAATTATCAAAAGAGTTGTCCAAGAGCCAAGGATCACCCACGGAGAGCTACAGAAGAATCTGGAATCAGCAGGTGTAATTGTTTCAAAGAAAACAATAAATCATGCACTCGACGTCCATGACCTGTATGCACAATGGACACGTGAGCCTCCATTGTTGAACAAAAAGCATATTCCAGCACATTTAATATTTGCTCAACAACATTTAGACAAGCCTGTGAAATACTGGGAGAATATAGTCTGGTCAGATGAGAAATAAATTTAACTCTTTGGAAGCCATATTACACACTATGTTTGGAGGCCTTTATCACAACGCCAACAGTGAAATTTGGAAGAGGGAACATCATAATGTGGGGCTGTTTTTCAGCATTTGGCACTAGTAAACGTTATATAATTGGAGGGAGGATGATTGGACCAATATACTGAGACATTCTTGATAAAAATCTACTGCCATCTATCAAAGTTATGAAGATGAAACAAAGGCGGCCGTCACACGCTACAATATCGTGAGCGATATTGTAAGCGATCACGTGCACGCGCGATCGCTAACAATATCGCTCACATCGTTGGTGAGCTGTCACACAGACAGACTCACCAGCGATGTGGGCCAGCGAGAACGCTGGTAACTATGGTACACATCGGGTTACTAGGCGCCGCGCGGCGCTTAGTAACCCGACGTTTACCATAGATACCATCTCCCAGCATAGGCTCTGCCGCTGGGAGATCGTTCATCGTGGTGTCACACACCACGATGAAGCAGATTGAACAAGCGATGATCGCTTGATATGAGCTCCGGCTCCCATATCTGCGATGTAACGATCAAGCGATTTTACATTGTAAAATCGCTTGATCGCACGCAGCGATGCACAAACGATATCGCTTAAGCGATCAAAAAGCAGATCGCTTAAACGATATCGTTCGCAATATTGAACCGTGTGACGGCCGCCCAAGGTGGACATTTCAGCAAGACAATGTTCCCAAACACACAGCCAAGGAACTTTTAATTGGTTTCAGGAAATGAAAATAAAGCTGTTAGGCTGGCTTCACATTAGCGTTTGTGTCTGCATGCTGATGGCATGCAGACACAAACGCTGTCAAAAGCAGGGACACTTTGATGTGTCCGCAGCGGATAATGTCCGCCTGCGGACACATCACTAGGGAGCCCGGCAGCCAATCGGCACTGTCCGGGGGCGGGCCGGGGGCGGAGATCAGCGCCGGAGATCTCCGCCCCCCCCGGCCGCCGGTAAGCTCCGGGACATGTCGGCGGGGAGAACAGCTGATGTGAGAGCTGTTTGAATCTTCCCGCGCCGACACTGAGAGGAGATGTCGGCGCGGGAAGATTCAAACAGCTCTCAGATCAGCTGTTCTCCCCGCCGACATCGCTAGGAGATTACAGGCGGCGGGGAGAAGGAGGACAGCAGAGCCTCAGCTGATCTCCCGGTGGCCGTCGGTGAGCTCCTGTGACATCACCGGCGGCCACCGGGAGATTTTTCAATGGGTCCGCAGCGTTCTCCTGCGGTGTCATGCAGAGGACACTGCGGACCCATTGAAGACAATGCATTTTTTGTACGCTTGGGGACGCTTGCTGATTGTCCAAGGTCCCCAAACGCACAAAAAAAACCAACTGGCTGCGTCCCGGGTGCGGATGCTGGACACCGGAAGCAGCAGATATCGTCCGCATCCGCACCCGAACGCAGCAAACGCAGGCACCATGCGTTCCTATGTTAAACATAGGAACGCAGTGCGCATGCGTTTGACTGCGTATGGGAACGCAGCAATACGCTGCCTTCCCATACGCAAATGTGAAGCCAGCCTTACAGTGGCCCACCCAAACACCTGACCTGAATTCAATAGAAAATGTATGCAAGGAACTAAAGCTCAGAGGTCATAGAAAGAGCCCAAAGGATCTTCAAGATTTGAAGTGTGGAAGAATGGGCCACAAACACATCTGAGCAATGCATGCAACTAGTTTCTCCATACAGGAGGTATCTTAAGCTGTCCTCACTAATAAAGGCTTTTGTATGAAGTATTGATTAAACTTCAGAATGTGTGCTCAATACTTTTTCCTTGTGTCCTTTTTCACTATTACGCATGACTTAATTTATGGACGCTATGGTTTGATTTATTTGCATGTGTGGATAGCATGGGTTGTTACTGACATCTTAAATAATAAGTATCATGAAGAATGATACAGGCAGCTATGCACATTAAGGGCCGCTTTACACACACCAACTTCTGTGTCCAACTTCTGAACAGATCTCTAGTTGCAGTGAAATCATGAACACACTGTTCCATTTTGTGGCTGTGTACAAATGGAACAATGTGTCCATGATTTCACTGCAACCAGAGATCTGTTCAGAAGTTGGTCACAGAAGTTGGTGTGTGTAAAGCGGCCCTAAGTGCATACTTGATTTGCAGAGGTCAATCTCTTATGGTCACTTTACACGTCCCAACGTCGGTCCGATATTGGATCCGACGCCGCGGGAGCGCGCTTTTTCTGCCCAGATTTCCAAGATCGCATTGGAGATTTACACAGCGCGATATCGGCGTACAACGCATCAGCGATGTCTACCCCCTCCTTGTACGGCCGACCCAGGAACGACCATTTAACGTGGGAGAGAATAGGGGATGTTGTACTGCACATCGTAGTTGGGCTTTTACACGGCACAATCCTGCCACAACGCCCATCCAATATCGGCCCGTTGGAGAGCACGCTCATTCGATCCCCGATATCGTTTTGGTGTCGTCCGTGCATCGTATTGGACGTTTAAATTATACAACGAACGAACGATATCGGGGCCAACGCACGACCCACGTGACTTTTGGTCGGAGTTGGACGCCGATATCTCGACGTGTAAACCCACCATCAGGCTGTTACTAGAACGAAGTAGTCACTTTGATATATGTTTTCCTGCAAGGAGAAATGAAAGCAGATACAATTGAACTAGAAGATAATAAAAGGGGTGGCACTCACTGTGGGTATCTTGAAATATTTTATTACATACAAAAAACACAGCTCATGGGAGGCAACTCTAGTACATATCACAGGCAATGTGTGCTTAGTGTGGCCATTTCACATTAGTGTAGGCAGATGAAGCTTCCTCTATTATATTGTACATCATTTATATTATGTTCTATTGTGGGCTGGACCACATCCCAAGGGAAATACACATGGGGGTTATATTGAATGTATTAAAGAGGAACTCTTGGGAGATAAATCTTTTTTATACTGTCCCTGCCCTCCTACGTGATGAAGCAGAGCTGGACACTACTGTTCAAAGATTTATAGATCACTTATAAATCAATAAAATCATTCCTGCTCCCCAGCTTTCACCCCTCCCTTTGGGGACAGAGAAATACAGCCTCATACTGCAGCAGAGATCAGGAGGTGTGTCGGGGGCATGGAACCTGGGGGCTCCAGGATTGTTCTACATTACCGCCCCCTCATACTTCTGTATGAAGAGAGAGCGTGGCTGCCGACCCCTTGGTCACAATGCAATCCTGCCCTTGATATACCATCCTATGTAATGTATGAACAGGGATGTTCTCCCTTCAAATGGCAATCATTTCACCAAGCAGATATAAAAACACGCTGTGATCTTTTGCTGTACAATGATATGATGGTGCATAATGTGTGCTGTTATGTATTAGGCTAGGAGCAGAGGCAAAGCACTACATTGATTGATTCAGCACTGATATGGTCTCCCCTCCCCCATATTAACTTGGTAGCTTCCTGTCCCCTGAAACTTTAGCACTATGCATGACTGAATTTCTCTGTCCTCGAAGGGAGGGGCGAGAGCTGAGCAGATATGATTTTATTGACTATTAAGTGATCTAAACATCCTAGAACTGTAGTGCATTGCTCTGCTTCATCATGTAGGACAACAGGGACAGTACAAAAAAGTTCCCCTTTAAGTATAGAGTCATTGTAAAAGAGGTCCTTTTGTTTTCTTGCCAGCCTATGCTTCTTGTTTGCTGTTTAACTTGCTATATCTACAAAATCCCACGTTTTGCTGTAAAAAAATAAAAAAGAGCAGATGTAACTAACTAGCGATATGGTCACTTTGTCTTATTGAGCACAGTAGGACTGTTGTATTCCATTTATCAGAAAGAGATGGCATATTCTATCAATATGCTGAATTTTATTTTCAGAGCACTGGGTGCTCTATAGAATGGTTGACGAAAATAAGTGGCACTACTTTACCACCCCATCAACTGGGGGTGTGCCTCACCACCGAGACCTGTGTCACTGAGAAGCACTGGTCTCGAGATTACTCTGACTGTGACATTATCTATGAGCAGCTCTAGAAGTGACTGTGCAGTTTTACTTTTATCTCAGTCACCTTAAACGCTATTATGTAAAGTTTAGAAGTTAGTAGAAAATGAATTGTATCACGCAAAGGTGTATTTCTATGAGTTCACATGTTAGAGTCATGTGAGTCACGTAGTATGGGACTTTCCATGCATTTGGTGTTTCACTTTATATAAATCTGGTTCAGCAAGTTTTTATTGTTTGTAGACATATTTGTCATATACATCATACATCTTTTGTTTAATTCTTTTAAATGTATATTCCTGGATGAGCCAATATTCACAATAACAAGTTCTATGTATTCTTTACACTGTTTTATACACCAGCCAGTCTCAGTGAAGTGTATGTTGGAGTTGGATCAGTGACCGGCGTTCATTTATGTATTAATTTACATCAATTTTGTGGTGTAACTCTGATTAATTTCCCTAGCGTCCTGAACTTAACCTACTTTTCACAAATTGTTGTAGCTGGCAGGGAATGGCATAAAAGTGCTAAAAGTTACAAAGTGTTTGTGCAAGTAGAAGGAGCACAAAACGTTTGCAACCCTTCAAGCAATTTTATGTAAGAAATTCATGAATTAACCCCTTAATTTAGGAACCAATAACTATTTTTTTAAAACCCATGACCAATGTGTTTTCATGAACGAGTGTTTTTGGGAAAAGTTACCGGAATTACTTTTATGAGAAACCACTATAGCAGTTGTAGAAAGTGATCCTAGAATGTGGTTCTAATCTAATGCCTCAACAAGTGAGCAGCCCTATGTCACATTGTGTAAGAGGATTATATTAAATTCTGTCCATTACAATAATGACAAAAAGCAGTGTGCGTAAATGTAACCTAACATGGCAACAATATATAAGGAGGGTGAAATAAGAATTGAACACCACCAATTTTCTTTTTTCAATCAAATCCTTTTTATTGAAGAACACACACAATAATTCTCAGACATTTTCCATTTACAATTTTCCATTGACATCTGTTACAATATGCACACATAGAATGGAAATCAGACTTTGGAATGTATATCAGTTATAAACACACTAGAGCCTCAAATCTTAACCCAACCCCACATAACCCTCAACATTCCAGAGAAGTCTATTCCTTTTATCTTGACAGACTAAAGAGGTGTTTTTATTACATCTAAAGTATCAAACAGAAGGCAAAATATAAAAAATTCTATTACTGAGTAATGCATTCAATGGTAAATTAGGGGTCTCCAACCAAGGACCCCATATTCTCTCAAATTTACACTTACCGTATGAGTTTCGTTTGGTACAGGCTCCCATTTCTAGCCAAATTATGTTATTTAGTTTAAGTCTCAACTCTGCATCACTAGGAGGTTGCATGTCCAGCCGATGGAATGCCAGACGTTTCATGCCTGGTACAAACAATTGCTAAAGACATAGGAGTGTCCGGGTCATTTCCATCTTCAAGGAGCCCCAATACACATACAAGTTGATTTGCTAGGAGCCTCATCCCATACACTCTCTCCCTTCTAAGTGGTGCCCACCTTTCTACATTCCCAGAAAATATTTAATAGGTGTGCTACATCCAATCCACATATGTTGGCATTTTGTGTCTATATGCAATCCATTCTCTACAAAAAAATGGTGTTTGTAGACTCTATGGAAAATCTATATCTGGGATAGTCTCTGGGCTTTGCATAGTAATAATTTAGGAATATTTTCCAGGATCTCGTGCCATTGTTCTAATGATATAGGACCTTCATCTTTTGTTCATTTGAAGTGGGCCTCAATTATCTCCTTGTCTGAAATTCAAGCATATTTTTAGAAATAATGGAGATTAGACCCTTTATGTTATCTGTGAAGCAATGAAATGTATTATAGAGTGATGGTGATTTGTCAGGTCTGTATTTAATTGTGCAGATAGGGCATGCCTGATTTGCAGGTACGGATAAAAAATAGTACGCAATATATTATATTCCTCCTAAAGATGGTAGAAACTTTTAGGAGTCCGATTTTTATACGATTGCAGGTGGATCTCTCTTTCTTCACACCCAGAAAAACCCTTCAGTTTAAATAATTCATTAAGAAATTGGATTATGCTCTATAAGGGCCCGTTACACGCAACAATATCACTAACGAATCGTTGCAACATCACTGTTTTTGTGAAGTTGCAGTGACCTCGTAGCAATGTCTCTGTGTGTGACAGGTACCAACGATCAACAATCAGCTCGCTGATCATTGGTTTATGGTCAGGACCATAAATCTGTCGCTGGTCGTCCGCTGGTCTGCACTCATCGGCGTGTGTGACAGGCACCAAACATCCAGCGATAATAGGAGCAGTCTGGTAACCATGGTAAACAGTGGGTATCTAGGCAGCACCCAGCACCTAGTTACCTGATGTATACCCTGGTTACCAGCCTTCTCCACTTACAGGCTAGAATCCAAGGTACACAGTGGGTAACTAGGGACAGTGCTTTCCCAAGTTACCCGCTGTGTACCTTGGATACCAGACTTGTAAGTGGAGAAGGCTGGTAAAGACAGATATCTTTGGCTTTGTGGACTGGATTTGTTGTTACTGACATCTGGTGATAAATTCATGTCAGTAGCACCTTTAGAAATATATTTACTTAGAAAATGGGTGACACACTCAACACTTATTTCACCCGCTGTAAATTATGATGTGAAATGTAGAAAAAAAATGCTTGGTAGCTCTCAAGTCTGGATAAAGTTGAAAACAGGGCTTTATTGAAGAATATTCAAAAAGAATGGACATACTTGAACAAACAAACCCTGACGCGTTTCTGTTTTCAGGAGTGACAGCTTTAATCATAGGGAGTTGAATTCCCTATGAACATGAACTACCTATGACTAAGGCTGTCACTCCTGTGACCAGAAAAGCATCAGGGTTTGTTTGTTCAAGCATGTCCATGCTTTTTAATATGATTTAATAAAGCCCAGTTTTTAACTTTAGCCAGACTTTAGAGCTACCAAGTTTTTTTCTACTTGGTTTATTTTTGGATATCATCCTCCCAGCAGCTGGTGCACTTGATGCACCCCAGGGCCGTGGGGTACTCAGAACCGGGCTGTAATGCTTCTGGGGAGTCACAGGGGTTGAGACCCGGCTCCGTGACCCTGGGTTCAGCGTCAAAGAGTTCTTGGGGAGTATATAGGGATAGGTTGATTGAAAGGGGGGAATTGTTTGTGACGCCACCGGTGGTTTGCGGCTATGGGCAGCCACTGTTGCTGCAGAACCTCTGGGGATGGTGGATGGGCAGCTGGGATGTAGTGGCTCCTCACTGGTAGAGTGGGCCCCCAGGGCAGTGGATGGAGTAATTGGTTGTCTCCGACAGGCAGGGGATAACGTTAGGCCTCGTTACTTTGCTCAGTGGCCTTTACAGCACAAATAACACAGTCTCACACAGTTCGGAGACTCTGTACCCGGGTTTACTCACAGCAAGCTTTAAGTTTCAACAGGTCATAGATGTTACACGGTCTCTCAGATAAGCTTCAGCCTGTGTAGTCTTTAAGAAATCGGAGTGGCAAATAAGAGATCCTTGGTGGTGTGCCTGTCACTGCCTTTCTCTGGTTCTGTTCCTCAGCGCCCCTTTTAGCGTCTTTGTGCACAGAGCCCTGATCCGACAGCCATGGGTTTTAGTTGGCGACTGGTACCTTGTCCCTGGACCCTTGTCTGGCTGCTTTCTCGGGGGATGCACCAGGTGTGAGCCACAGTTCCTATGAAGCTCGTGGCCTCCGGCTCAGTGGTTTTTTGACCAAACCCCTCTGTCTGGTATCACCAGTCCCGGATTCGGGCACACGGGCCGCTTCAGCTCCACTGGTGCACCTAGGGTTCCTTCCTCTTGGTTCCCGGGACGAGCGTTGCACAGCTCAAGTCCCCTGCTTCTCTCAGTTTCACATTGCTCTCTTTTCTCTCCTTCTCCTCCTCACTCAACTCGACCTTTCGCTTTCTGCGCTCTACATTCTAGCTGTTCTCTCTTCCACTACAAACTGACACTCTACTGAACTACTCCTTCTACCTCCCACCCACACTTCTCTACCCTATTCTCCTCCCTTGGAGTTGGTCTTCCCTACAGCAAGTCCACCCCTGTCCCTAACTAGGGTCTACATGTTGGGTGTTTGCTGAGGATTCCATACCTACCATCCCCATCTCTCAACTACAGGAGAACCACACCCGTGGCTTGGGTGCAGTACCCCTCGTGGCGTCCAGACGGGTGGGGCGCCACACACTCATCTTGAATCCACGGCATTCAACATTCATATTTGTGGAGTGATGAGCTTTTCTGGTAATTTTGTTTCTATGATGTGAAATGATCAAACATCATTATATAACCTGGAATAAAAAGTTACTTGATTGAAACTTCACAGTGACGATGTTTGATTTTTAGGGCACCTGATGTTTGCCAAAGCTAGAGATAAATTATGAATTCTACTGCTATGTGTTGGTGTGAAAGTTTTACAACTTTCAAGATAAAATAAAGTTTATTACATTATGATGGAAAAGGTCATCAGGTAAAGTCACTATTGAAACTTGTAGATAGTGTTCCTGTATGCAGGGCACTGTCAACATCCACACTGTAAGCTTACAGGGTTTATGGTCAATAATATGTCAACATGAGAATTTCCAATTTTAGTCACATTCTTTTACAGTTTGTTGTAAGGTAGAAAACTATGGACTATTCTGTCGACCCTTATTTGTTGAGTGCCTGCTTTTCAATATTATTATTAAATGTATATTTAATGCAGTATGTAGATTTAAATTCTAATATGGACTCTGGTTGTGAAATTGTATTACAGTATACTTTTGGGGAATCCCATGGTATGTTTTATTTATGATTATTTTTAAGAATTTTGATTTATAATACACTCAAAATTGAGTCAGTCTCCAGAATCATGAAATAAGCCTAGCTGCAATGTTAAAGGTTAAAACTGTCAATAGGTTTTTGCTACTTTTTCATCTGAGAGCAACATGATGTAAGCAAAGAGATCCTAAATATTGATGATCGGAGTCGTGGATGTTCAGTTCAGGACCCAGAATTGACCAAACGTAACCACGGACCACAAACTTCATACAAGTCAATGAGAACCTAAACTTGTGTGCTGAAAAATGACTGTAAAATATTTGTAGAAAGGGCTAGGGGGCTCACAAAGGAAGCAAAATGAGAGCAATAGCCCTGCAAACATGTGGATATAGAAGAAATAAAGAAAAACAGCATGGGCTCCCACCTATTTTTGATAACCAGTGCAAGTAAAGCAGACAGCTGTGGGCTGCAACTCTAAGCTGTCTGCTTTAACTTAGCTGGTTGTCAAAAATAGAGAGAATCCCATGTAGGTTTTTTAATTATTGAAATAAGGGGGCAAGGGGGAAAAGGGCCATGGCTTTTTGCCCTTTCCCAGGCTACTTATGCTAACCCGAAGCACAATTTTCATTAATCCAATTCTGGCACTTTAACCGGCTCTTCGCGATTGCCCTGGTAAGTTGTAAATCAGGGTAATTGTTAATGGGGTTGATGTCAGCTGTGAATTGTCAGCTGTTATCAAGCCCTGGTGTATGTAATGGATAGGCATCTATCAGACACCCTTCATTAGTAACATGTATGAAGTTAAAAAAGACACATGGAAAAAAAAGTTTATTTGAGTAAAGACTACCCCACATGCCTTTTTTCACCAATTTCATACTTTAAACAAATCATGAAACTTCTGACATAATCCAGAGAGTAATGTCCCACAGCGACCATCGAGTCCTCTGGAGATTCATTCTGTGAATTTTCTCAGAATGAGGCTCCAGAGGTTACTCCCAGTCAGCGGTATGTGCTCATGAGCACAAGGAATTCCATACATACTGCTGACCGTCAGTGACCAGTGTCATCATTGCCTCATTGGATAACATTGGTCTAAGTTCAGTGCAGTGTTTTCACTGATGGCACTCAGACCCAAATTTCTGATTGTGTGAACCTGGTCTAAGTCTTTATTATTTTTTATATAAAATATACAGTCTGATCATACAGTGATGTGGATGAAGCTATAGTATGTATAGCATTGGAATGCAATCTAAGCCTCTCCCAGCAGTTGTAAAACCTATACCAGATGTGGTATGTCACTATGCAATATAAGTAACCAGATCTGCAGGTTATGTTTTTTATTGTCCTTATTAGTTTTACATTAAACATAACAAATGATTCACCTTTCTGTTTCTGAATTACAGCATTATTTAAAGGGGATATCTGGGACTATTTTTTTCTTATTCTGGGCCTAAGAACTAACAGGCAACTAGTTACTAACTACCTTCCTGTTATGGCTGCACAAATCTATGCTGGCACAGATTACACCTGCCAGCAATTTTACGGTTTGTGCTGTTGTTACGTTGACAGTGCAGCAGCCTAACTGTGGGGAGTGGGCTGTCAGTCAGCATGATGTCAGCAGTCACATCCTGTCAGCAGAGCAGCCCCGGTCTGCTAGGTCTGCTCTGGTGATGAGAAGCATCAGGATCACCAGCAGGAGCGATCCGTGACAGCTCTTAGTTGGTGCTTGGTAGAACAGGTAGGGAGTTAGTAACTACCTGACTGATAGTTCTTAGGCCCACAGTAAAGTAGAAAACAAAATTGTCACAACTAAACCCTTTAACTACACTTTTCTTGTATGTACTATTAGCTCACGTCTCATTTAGGTAGTTCAAGGTGAAATATGTCTGGTCAGTACTGAGGGCATTCCCATTACATTGTCAGTTCAGTTAACAAATGTGAAAAAGTCCAAGACGAATAATTATTTGTGCATTTCCTTGTTCTGATAAAAGGGATTTGCACAGCAAGGCATGCAGGACACATATTGCTTTTGGACAAGAATATTTTATGATAACAAATACTACTTCCTCATATGCAAACTTTGTTGTGGACATCCAATTCCTACAGGTTACACTATATTCTACAGACCAGGCAGCTTTTCAGCTTTTCTTCCTTAGGTCAGAACTATACTCATATTGAAGTATACTATACTATATTATACTATACTATACTATACTCGTACTGAAGTATACTATACTATACTATACTATGGTATACTATACTATACTATACTCGTACTGAAATATACTATACTATACTATACTATACTCATAGTGAACTATACTATACTAGTATTGAAGAATACTATACTATACTATACTATACTATACAATATTATAGTATACTCGTATTGAAGTATACTATACTATATTATACTATACTCGTATTGAAGTATACTATACTATACTATAATATACTCATAGTGAACTATACTGTACTATACTCATATTGAAGTATACTATACTATACTATACTATACTATATTATACTATACTCATATTGAAGTATACTATACTATACTATACTATTCTATGGTATACTATACTATACTATACTCGTATTGAAGTATAATATACTATACTATTCTATGGTATACTATACTATACTGCACTATACTATACTATACTCGTACTGAAGTATACTATACTATACTATACTATACTATTCTATGGTATACTATACTATACTGTACTATACTATACTATACTCGTACTGAAGTATACTATACTATACTATACTATACTATACTATACTCATAGTGAACTATACTATACTAGTATTGAAGTATACTATACTATACTATATTATACTATACTCGTATTGAAGTATACTATACTATACTATATTATACTATACTCGTATTGAAGTATACTATACTATACTATACTATACTATAATATACTCATAGTGAACTATACTATACTATACTCATATTGAAGTATACTATACTATACTATACTATACTACCGTATATTATACTATACTCGTATTGAAGTATACTATACTATACTATACTATACTCATAGTGAATTATACTATACTGTACTATACTATACTCATTGTGAACTATACTATACCAGTATTGAACTATACTATACTGTACTATACTTTACCATGCCTAGCAGTCCGATGAAACTGAAAATCAGCATCCTGTACTATTAGAGGCTCAGGTAGCCATGTCACCATGCTTTACACTGCATCATTTCTTCTTCACAGTAACTGCTATGCACTAACTCAGGGGTGGGGAACCTCAGGCCCTGCAGCCCTCAATGACCTTTTCTGCAGCCCTCAGGCAGACTCCTGGGGACCACGGTACTTGGGCTGGCAGACACGTTTTGCCGACTGCCTTTTAAATCCAGTTCCCCAGGATCTCTCTGCCACAGCCTCAGCCTCCTCAGTGACGTATATGTTCCAAGCCTGTCCTGTGATGTCTATAGCCCTAGCAAACCTGGAGAAACAGTTGTAAAGCACCATGATCATTATCACCTAACATCAGAGCCACGCCAAAGAGAAGCAGCTCCATCCACCACAGTAGGGGTGTGTTGATTGTTTAACCAAATATAGTGGGTTAATTTTCAAGTTGATAATTTTGTGCATCCCCTGAAGGTTGGTAAAAATTTCCAATTGGCCCCTGGCAGAAAAAGGTTCCCCACCCCTGCACTAGATGAATATGAGGAGTGAAATTAAATTGTAATTGTTACAGAAACTGCTCATAGAGATCTGGCAAATTTAGCCTTTTTACCGTACTTGATATTCGCAAAGGTTCCACGGAATGATTTGGTTTACATTCTTACACCCCTGTACAATTGGAAATGGCAGTCATAACAAGAAATAAGAGACAATGATAAAATCAGCTGGCAGTAGTGAGGTCAGAGAAGGATAGCCAGAGTCCAAACCAGCAGAGCAGAACCAGAGGCAAAATCTGCAGGCATGAGAAAGGTTAATCAGTCCAAGTTCAAGTGCATATATGAATCACAAGGGTCAGGCAAGAGAAGAGCCGTGTCTGGTTCCAGAATGATATCGAATAATATTCAAGAGTGTGTAGCACCCTAAAAGGTAAAAATAAATGTTGTGGGACAGGATATTTTTATGGGGTTAAAAGAGGACATTGGGTGACCTGTTTGGTTGCAGTACCCATCCTGCTAATAACCTTCTTATTAACCCATCACTAGCCCATCAGCAAGTCTGCATGATGTCACCACCACCACCCCCTCTGCCATTAAAGGAACTGGCTGAAAAAGAGCAGAATGCCTGACGAGAGAGGTAAACAGTGCAGGAATGGGGCTAAGTGTGTATGGAACAATAATATGGAAAGAATAAGAGAACATAAGCAATGATTGATAGGGATATTAAAAAATAACTGCCATTTATTTACTGAAGGAATAAAATATGGCCCACGAGAAATACTGCTGCACATCTACTAGAAGATGAAGGTTGTTCAACTGGATGAAAAGGTGAAGGAATTAAGGGGCAAGATAATCATGAACTAGCACTGTTAAATCTCTTATTTTTTTATTATCTTGCCATGTATACAGGCTGCCGATCATGAGATGAACGCTCATTGGGTGAAGTGATCTTTTGTGCAGCACCTCTTTTTATTTGCAGTTTGAGGCTGGGCCCTCTGGGGGGCGTCTGTCATTTTGTGAGGCATGTAATCAGTGCGGAGCATCCCGCCTGAGACTATGCTTTGCATGCACCATGAGTGGCAGAGCCCTATGGTAACCTTGTGTCTTTAAATGCCACCAGTCACCTCCCTGACAGTATAGGCCGGACGCTGGTGCCACAACCGCCCCACTGTGGGTTGCAGGTGATTGAGCACCGGTATACAGACACCTGTGTTGCCTCTCAGGGGAGCTGGCAGCCGCTGCTAAGTGCAATGGGTATTTACTGTACTTGGCAATTATTTGGTGAGATCTTTTGTGCAGCACCAAAGATCACCATTCTTGGCGGTACATTACTCGGTGTAAACAGGACTCCCACTGCAGAGAATTATGGCAGCTTATGCACACTGGACAATCTAGTGTAGATTGCTCAGTGTGTATCGTTTCCTTTGGTCTGCTGTGTATGGAGGCTTTTAACCCCTAGACGACAGCCTAACGTCTACAGACGTCCGAAAAAAAGGGTACTAAAGCCCAGCCATACGTCTGTAGACGTACTGCTAGAAAAAGCCCTGTAGCGCCGCCCCTGGAGCTAATACCTCTAGGGTGTCAGCGTACCGATTGTAGCTGACACCCTAGAGATTAGTAATTAGCTCCTTTTGTACCCGCACCTGTAATGTGATGACCGGTAAACACCGTTTACCGATCATCACATTACAAAAGTGAAAGTGCTTTCTAAAAAAATGCTTTCACTTTGATCCGACATGAAAACACATGTCGGATCAAAGTGATCCATTGACCCCTAAGGCCCCTAAGACCCCTCGAGCCCTCCCCCCGGGCCCCCTACACCTCCATCCACCCCCCCCCCGTACCATTCAAAAATGGCGGCGATGTGCTGCCTTCCCTGCATCTCCATGCAGCCTGACATGTCACACATGTCAGGCTGCATGGGAATGTCCTCCCCGGGTGCTCCTTAGTCCCCCTCTGGGTCCCCCGGCCTCCGGACACCCCCCGCTCCCTCCCCCGGTGCCCGGTGTCCGGTAACCACGTTCCTCCTTCCCTGGTGCCCATATGCCGGCCCCGCCGCCTCTAAACTCCATCCGATGTGATCAAACATCACATCGGATGGAGTTTGCAGACCCCCCCGTTCCTCAGTAAAGTCCCCCCCACCTCCCCCTCACCACTCTTACCTACCAACGATCCTGATTCCGGTCCCGGGGTCCTCCGGTCCTGGGGGCTTCTCCTGCCGGCGGCTCCTGCTGCTCTCCTCTGAGACGCGCGCCTCCTCTGTGCGCGCACCCTGGTGTGCGCGCACGGGCGCGCCGCTGTTCTGCTAACCCCTGCTGTGCGGCCCAGGGAATGACAGGTCATGAACTCAGTGAGTTCATGACCTATCAGAATCCTCAGGTCACAAGGGGTTAACTGTGCTGTTCATGGTGGTCTCCACATCAGATCATCAGATCACCATCACTGGTGATCTATCAGGATCCTGGGATCCCATAGGGATCCTGGGATCACCACTGATGGTGATCTGATGTGGAGACCACCATGAACAGCACAGTTAACCCCTTGTTAACTGTGCTCTTCATGGTGATCTCCACATCAGATCACCATCAGTGGTGATCCCAGGATCCCTGTGGGATCCCAGGATCCTGATAGATCACCACTGATGGTAATCTGATGTGGAGACCACCATGAAGAGAACAGTTAACCCCTTGTTAACTGTGCTCTTCATGGTGATCTCCACATCAGATCACCATCAGTGGTGATCTATCAGGATCCTGGGATCCCACAGGGATCCTGGGATCACCACTGATGGTGATCTGATGTGGAGATCACCATGAAGAGCACAGTTAACAAGGGGTTAACTGTGCTCTTCATGGTGGTCTCCACATCAGATCACCATCAGTGGTGATCCCAGGATCCCTACTTGATCCCAGGATCCTGATAGATCACCACTTATGTTGACCTGATGTGGAGACCGCCATGAAGAGCACAGTTAACCCCTTGTGACCCAAGGATTCTGACAGGTCAAGAACTCACTGAGTTCATGACCTGTCATCCTCCTGACAATGAACCTGCTTTTATAGCATATGGGGGATGCCCCATATGCTATAAAACTGAGAATCGTCGCGGGACCTCCCACTGGACTACGTCGGACCTTCCCACTGGACTACGTCGGACGAAGAATGAATAATAAAGATGGAGTCCAAGTAGTGTTTGTGTTTTTTTTCTAATAAAAATATTTTTCTCTGTCTTGTGTCTTTTTTACAAATTACTAGAGATTCCTAATGGTCCGGTCTAATATTGGCCAGACGTTATGAATCTCGGGCTTAGTACCAGCTGAGAAAAAGCTGGCATTAACCCCTTATTACCCAGTCTGCCACCGCTACACGGCAGCTGGAAGAGCTGGATACAGCGCCAGAAAATGGCGCTTCTATGAATGCGCCATTTTCTGGGGCGGCTGCGGGCTGCAATTCACAGCGGGGGGGGGGCCCAGAAAGCTTGGGCCTCCCTACGCTGAGGATTCCAGCCCCCAGCTGCCTAGTTGTACCTGGCTGGCCCAAAAATATGGCGAAGCCCACGCCATTTTTTTAAAAAATTATTTCATGAAATAATTTTAAAAAAAAAGGGACTTCCCTATATTTTTGGTTTCCAGCCAGGTAAAACTAGGCAGAAGGGGTTGGTGGCAGCCCGTAGCTGCCTGCTGTACCTGGCTGGACCAAAAATATGGCGAAGCCCCACGTCGTTTTTTTTTTAAATTTAATAAAGAAATACAAAAAAAAAATGCAGGGGAGGAGACAACCAGGACACAGTGTCTCCGTATCTTGTGCACATGCTCTAAAAGTGAGAAATTGTGTGAAAAAAAGAAAATGTTCAATATGACATTATCAAATTCTGTGAAGTAGCTGTAGGTTCCAAATGCTCACTATACCCCTAGATATAATCCTTGAGGTGTCTAGTTTCCAAAATGGGGTGACTTGTGCGGGAGCTCCAATGTTTAGGCACATAGGGGCTCCCCATATGCGACATGGTGTCCGCTAACTATTGGAGCTAATTTTCCATTCAAATTGTTAGCGGACACCATGTCGCATATGGAGAGCCCCTGTGTGCCTAAACATTGGAGCTCCCCCACAAGTGACCACATTTTGGAAACTAGACCCCCAAGGAACATATCTTGATGCATAGTGAGCACTTTCAACCCCCAGGTGCTTCACAAATTAGTCTGTAAAAAGGAAAAAAAGAAAATTGTGAAAAAAAGTACTTTTTCATTTTTACGGATCTGTTTGTGAAGCACCTGGGGGTTCAAAGTGCTCACTATGCATCTAAATAAGTTCCCTGGGGTGTCTAGTTTCCAAAATGGGGTCACTTGTGGGGGAGCTCCAATGTTTGGGCACATAGGGGCTCTCCATACGTGACATGGTGTCCGCTAACAATTGGAATTGTAAGTGGATACCATGTCGTGTATGGCAAGCACCTGTGTGCCTAAACATTGGAGCTCCCCCACAAGAGACCCCATTTTGGAAACTAGACCCCCCAAGGAACTTATCTAGATGCATAGAGAGCACTTTGAACCCCCAGGTGCTTCACAAATTGATCCGTAAAAATGAATAAGTACTTTTTTTTCCACAAAAATTTTCTTTTTTCATTTTTACGGATTCATTTGTGAAGCACCTGGGGGTTCAAAGTGCTCACCACCAATCTAGATAAGTTCCTTGGGAGGTCTCGTTTCCAAAATGGGGTCACTTGTGAGGGAGCTACAATGTTTAGGCACACAGGAGCTCTCCATACGTGACATGGTGTCCGCTAACAATTGGAGCTAATTTTCCATTCAAATTGTAAGCGGACACCATGTCGCGTATGGAGAGCCCCTGTGTGCCTAAACATTGGAGCTCCCCCACAAGTGACCCCATTTTGGAAACTAGACCCCCTAAGGAACTTATCTAGATGCATAGAGAGCACTTTGAACCCCAGGTGCTTCACAAATTGATCCGTAAAAATGAATAAGTACTTTTTTTTCCACAAAAATTTTCTTTTTTCATTTTTACGGATTCATTTGTGAAGCACCTGGGGGTTCAAAGTGCTCACCACCAATCTAGATAAGTTCCTTGGGAGGTCTCGTTTCCAAAATGGGGTCACTTGTGGGGGAGCTACAATGTTTAGGCACACAGGGGCTCTCCATACGTGACATGGTGTCCGCTAACAATTGGAGCTAATTTTCCATTCAAATTATTAGCGGACACCATGTCGCGTATGGAGAGCCCCTGTGTGCCTAAACATTGGAGCTCCCCACAAGTGACCCCATTTTGGAAACTAGACCCCCCAAGGAACTTATCTAGATGCATAGTGAGCACTTTGAACCCTCTGGGGCTTTACAAATTGATCCGTAAAAATGAAAAAGTACTTTTTTTCACAAAAATTTTCTTTTGTCCTCAATTTTTTCATTTTCACATGAGCAACAGGATAAAACGCATCCTAAAATTTGTTGGCCAATTTCTCCTGAGTACACCGATACCTCATATGTGGTCATAAACCACTGTTTGGTCGCACGGTAGGGCTCAGAAGAGAAGGAGCGCCATTTCACTTTTTGAATGGTAAATTAGCTCCAAAAGTCAAATTGCGCTTCTTCCCTTCTGAGCCCTGCCGTGCGCCCAAACAGTGGTTTATGACCACATATGAGGTATCGGTGTACTCAGGAGAAATTGGCCAACAAATTTTAGGATGCATTTTATCCTGTTGCCCATGTGAAAATGAAAAAATTGAGGCTAAAAGAACATTTTTATTGGAAAAATTAAAATGGCCATTTTTTGTTTCCACGTTGCTTTAGTTCATGTGAAGCACTTGAAGGGTTAATCATTTTCTTGAATGTAGTTTTGAGTAGCTTGAGGGGTGTAGTTTTCGGAATGGTGTCACTTTTGGGTGTTTTCTGTCATGTACACCCCTCAAAGAGACTTCAAATGTGATGTGGTCACTAAAAAAAAAGGTTATGTAAATTTTGCTGGAAAAATGAAAAATTGCTGATGAACTTTGAACCCTTATAACGTCCTAACCAAAAAAAAAATTTTTTCCAAAATTGTGCTGATGTAAAGTAGATATGTGGGAAATGTTATTTATTAACTATTTTGTGTCACATACCTCTCTGGTTTAGCAGAATAAAAATTACAAATTTGAAAATTGTCAAATTTTCTAAATTTTTGCAAATTATTTTATATTTTCACAAATAAACACAAAAATTATCGACCAAAATTTAATACTAACATGAAGCCCAATATGTCATGAAAAAACAATCTCAGAATCGCTAGGATCCGTTGAAGCGTTCCGGAGATATAACCTCATAAAGGGAGAGTGGTCAGAATTACAAAAAACGGTCTGGTCATTAAGGTGGAAATTGGCTCCGTCACTAAGGGGTTAAACTACCAATAGAAGTTGGTTGATCGTCAGTCGTATTGTACTACTGGTTGGTCCTTGTAATTGGACTATTAGTTTTTTTTTTACATGGACTAACCTGCAGTCCTTTAATAGCTTTTTAACACAAACAGAGCAAAGTAAACGATGCGCACTGGATGATCATTAATAGGTTGCTCAGTGCACATAGGCTGTAATTGTTTTCGGTGATGTGACTCACCCCATGGGGACCGTGGAGTACTCGGAGCCAGGCCAGTGGATGTTGCAGGGGATGTCACAGTGGTGTGACCCAGTCCGTGGCCCTGGAGCAGTCAATCAAAAGGGTGAAAGGAGACTACTTTGGGAAATGGTGATGAGGAAGGTGGCTTCTTTGGGAAGGGGTTACTAGACTTGGGGATGCTTGTTCACGTGACGCCACCCGTGGGTAGTGGCTAGCAATGCCTGCCACTACTACTCAGTTCCTCTGGGGTTGGTGGTCAGGCAGCGTAGTTGGAAACCCCTCCACGAGTAGGGCTGACCTCAGGGCAGCAAATGTTATTGGGTGAGTTGGTGCAGATGTTACAGAGCAGGGGCACAGCAAGAAAGTCACAGACACAGCAGGGTGCAGTCTCAGGATGTTTACTCACAGCTTCTGTCGCTCCCAGTTACAGCAGTCGTCACCGTTGCAACAACCTGTGGAGCGCTGAGTCCTTGGAGGTGGAGAAGGAGATCCAGCTAACTCCCAGGTAACGTGGTGGTCCTAAACCGGTACCCCTTTCAGTTACTGTCCTTTCACGGTCAACTCTCTTCTACGCTTGCTTCACCCTCCTGCCCTGCGCCTCACACACAGTGCCCCAAGCTAGTGGCTACGGGCCTTTGTAGGGTGCCAGTCCCTTGACCCTACATGGCCACCTTTTTGGCAGGTGTGTGTGGTTTCAGCTGTGGCATTTGGAGTTAACACAGCCTCCAGGTTGCTAGCTGAGCCTGGTTGTTCTCCAGTAGTCTAGGGCCCAGTCGGCAGGAGCTGCTCTAGTGCATCACAACACCTAATAAGCTGAAGGACCTCTGGACATCACGTTGAGGAGCCGCAGGACCGACACAGGAGGATGCCTCCAGTAGTCAAGGGCCCAGTCCCTATACATTGTGGCCTGGTTCCTCCACACGGTCACAGTCGATGCGATAAAAAAAAATATTTTTTCCTGTATGCTACCACTCCCTCTGGGAGTTCGGCAGGAGCTGCTCTAGTGCATCACAACACCTAATAAGCTGAAGGACCTCTGGACATCACGCTAAGGAGCCGCAGGACCGACACAGGAGGATGCCGCCACCCGGGCACCGCGACCAGAGGACATGAATTCCATTGGAGGCTTTATCCGGGGTTGTGCAGGGGCGCACAACCCCCCAAGGTGAGCGGCCTAACAGCCCCCCTTAATTCTTATTCCTGGAAGGTCTTTTCACAGGGAGCGCTCTCTTGTCTCTTTTCTGTCTGGTTCCTCCACAAGGTCACAGTCGATGTGGATGTGGGTGCCCCCTGGTGGACTGCTCACTACCCGGTCTCCTGGGACCCTTTCTGTCCGGTCTTGCCTCTCTCCAGTCTTAGAACGAGCTCCAATCCTCAGGACGTCTCTTTCTAGATGTTGTCCCTCTCTGACAGACACTCTGGCCTTCACAGACTCCTTCAGCTCTTGCCAGCCACCCACCTGCCTTGTAGATGTTTCTTTCATCCTTTTATACTGTCTGTCAGGTGTCCTAACATCACTAACATGTGTCCTCCCTAACTTCAATCCCTCCTGGGTGCTCCCCTAAACTCTGCTCTCCACCCATCTCTTCTACTTTGGTTCTTCCTCTCCAGATAGGATCAGGGACCTTAGGAGCAATCTCGCCCTAACCCTGACCTGGAGTGGTGTAGTGCTGGGCTAAAGGTGTCTGAGTACTGGTCAGTGTCTACTTCCTTACCTGAGAGTGAGGTACTACACCTCTGGCTGCGGTGCAGTACCACTGTGGCGACTGGATCCGCAGGGGCGCCACAGATGCATTGTCATTTCTAAGTCTACTTAGTAGTGATAAGCGAGCACTACGATGCCCGGGTGCTCAGTTCTCGTAATAAGCAGTTAGATATTCAGATGGGCGTGACTTGTGTACCGGGGTGTAATGGAAAAATGCTTGGTTTCTCCAGTGGCTTTCATTACACTCAGGTACTCAAGTCGCACCCATCAAAGCATCTAACTTCTTGTTACCACCAGCACCCGAGCATCATAGTACTCACTCATCATTATTACTTAACAATAATTTCTTCTGATAAATTATTGTGATTGGCAGCCTGTTTACATTTCAAGATTGTGAAACTAGCTTTCCTAGCAAGTAAACACACCTGTACTAAGTAGGGCTGGTTTCACATCGCGTTTTTTTCCCTGTCTGTGGGATCCTACTTTTTGCAGGACCCCACAGACAGGAAAGGAAAGAATCAGAGGTGACCTCCAGATGCTATTTCTGTGTCCGGGTCCGTGATTTTCACGGGTTCGGACACAGAAAGAGCTGTGCGGGGCACTTTCACTTCCGCAAGGTATATCCATACATTGCGGAAGTGAAATTAAGTAAAAGCAAGGGGTTAAAAATAAAATAACTCTATTCTTAGCTTCCAGCGATCCCTCGACGCCTCCAGCAAGCTCCGGGTGTCTACAGGACCTGCCGTTACATCACAACCCAGCAACGTCATCGGGTCACATGACCGCAGTTGCAGTGGTAATCGATCATGTGACCCGATCAGCTGATCGGCTTGTGACGTAACGGCAAGTCCTGTAGACACCCGGAGTATGCTGGAGGCGTCGGGGAATTGCTGGAAGGTAAGAATAGAGTTTTTTTTATTTTTAACCCTTGCTTTTACTTAATTTCACTTCTGCAATTTATGGATATACATTGCGGAAGTGAAATTAAATGGTACAAAGCAGTTTTAGTGTACTAAGCATGCTCAGCACACTAAAATCGGGTCAGAGAAACGATCCCGTGTTTTCTCTGACCCGTGCTCCATAGGCCCCCATGTTAAAGTCCGCAGATCGGGTTGGATCCGATTTATGTCCGATTTTTGCTGTGCCCAAAATCGGAGCATTCTCCGATTTTGGGTACAGCAAAAAATCTGACACAAATCGGATCTGACAAAAATCGGATGGCAATTAGGCCAAATCCGATCGTGCCCATAGGATAACATGGGGGCCAAATCGGATTCGTGGCTGTCCGTTCTACAATGGACAGCCACGGATCCTCAAAAATCGTGATGTGAAAGCACCCTAACTACTGTAGGTTGTGACCTATCAGGACATAATGGACTGAGAAAGGTATTGGAGGCATTTTCAGGAATAGGTCACTACTGATAAGTAGTTACTTACTAACAACTATTCATAGTAAGTTCCCCTCAATTATTTTTTTATGGCCCGTAGTGGGAGACAATGTCTCTGTATGGGGAGAGGTGAGTTGTTCCCCATTATGTTGCTGATTGTTTGCAGGACACCCTGTCTCTGTATGGGGAGAGATGAGTGGTTCCCCATCATGTTACTGATTGTCTGCGGGACACCCTGTCTCTGTTCTAAGAAAATATGTATCAACGATAATTACCGTAATATGCAATGCTAGTATTTATTAAATCAGACATGTTGCGGAGCCAGAAGGGTTCTTTTTAACAACGCAGACATACTTAGAAGAGAACTTGGCTTTAATTACTCACTGATCCTGAACCTCTGTTTGCCCAGTGTCACCTCGCACCTCACTGGTCAGCTGTACAGGATGAGTATTCCTTTGAGTTGTCTGGAATAGTTAGTCAGTATTTAGTATGAATCATTACCGCACTCTAGTTTAGTCAGCAGTTATTCCGTTTGTCCAATCTTTGTTGCAGACACTGCCCCCATGTCCTATACTCCTGTCTGTATGACCGAATTTGCTCTGTTAATCACCTTGCATGTGACTTCTTTGTCTTTGATCGATTCGTATTTGCAGTATTTGTATGAAGCCCTTTACAGAAAGCATTTTAATAATACTTCTTAAGTGTGTCTACTTGAATATTTTAGGTATTGAGAGGTAAAACAACAAAATAAAGGCTGAATATAGGAGCAGATAAGTGATCAGCTTCATCAGAGCAAGTCCAAGACAACACAAGGACAGGATTCGCTACTACTGGACAACCCGTCTTAAACAATACAATGCCCCCTACCCCCCAAAAAACACCTACACAGCTTCCAGGCCAATGGTGTCCAAGCAATGTGAGTGCTGTGTCTGCCTATACCCAAGTGATATTGTTATGCAATACTCACATGACATAATGTCACATGAGCACATTAGACGCAGCACCACGTTTTTCATTTTCGTTTTTTGCTCCCCTGCTTCCAAGAGCCATAACTTTTTTATTTTTCCATCAATATAGACATATGACAACTTGTTTTTTGCGGGTCGAGTTGTACTTTCATATGCAATAATTTATTTGACCATATAGTGTACAGGGAAATTGCAAAAAATTCTACATGCAGTGAAATTGCAAAAAAAGTGCAATAACACGTTTGTTTTTTGGGTATTTTAGTCGCCATGTTGACTATATGGTAAAACCAATGTGATGGGGTGATGCCTTGGGTCAGTACGAGTTCATAGACACCCAACATGTATACCTTTACTGGTATCTAGGTGGTGAAAAAAAATTAAGAAGTTTGAAAAAAATAAAAAAACTGACTTTTTGTGCCATGTTCTACGACCCGTAGCATTCTCATTTTTCAGGATCTGGGGCTGTGTGATGGCTTATTTTTTGCGTCTTGAGCTAATGTTTCTAATGATGCCATTTTTCAGGGATCCGCAGTTTTGATTGCCCGTTATTGAATTTTTTAGCAATATTGAGGCGACCAAAAAAACTGAATTTTGGAGTTTGGACCATTTTTTCTGTTACGGAGTTTACGGCTCTCATTAACGGATTTAATATGATGATAGATCGGGCGATTCTGAACGCGGCAACACCAAACGTGTATTTTTTTAATTTTTTTAATACTTTTATTCTGATTGGGGGAAACCGGGGTGATTTGAACTATTATATATATATTTTTTTTTACAGGTTTTTAAAAACTTTATTTTTTCATTGATTCTTATTTTTACACTGCCTCTTTAAGAGGCATCTTGCTGCACAGTCCGATCGCTTCTGGGAGATACAGATGAGCTGCAGCTCATCTGTATCTCCCAGAATTGCGGACCTGTTGTGGTTGGCAGTGCCTGCCAACCACAACATGAAACCGCTCTGTGACAGCATCCGGGGTCTAGACAGGACCCTGGGCTGTCACGTGAGCGCCAGAGATCCCGCCATACTGGATATCAGTTAGGTTGTAAATCTACTGGCACATTTTCCCAATGCCACAGTAATGTTATAGGCCCTATATAATATAATATAGGGCATCCATCAATGATGCAATCATGCAGAAACCTCCAGAGCTGGATGTCCGATCCATCTAATAATGGGATGTTTGGTGTGTCTAGTCCTTTTATGTGGACATACGGCTAAACTATATACTCAATTTCCAGTACTGTCAACATTGATGCCATCATCAGAACATAACAAAGTATTAGATTCATGTGGAAGGGAAGATTTGCCTGTGTAAAGGTATATTCACATCATTTTTTGGCCACACATTTCTAATTTTGCTGGGAATCCTGTCTGAACCCCTGAAAAACGGAGTTTGGACACGTCCACAAACAGCCATAGGATTCAGTTATCAAGTGGAGTCCACAACATGCAACATTGGACTCCATTATTTCCATCTGTAGCTGTAGGTTTCATTATTTTTTTCTTCAAAGACAGAAGAGACTCAATTAGTCCATGGTCTCATTATAAATATAACCATGACGGAGTCACAAAAGAGTGGCCCAAATGTAATGTGAATTTAACCTATGCTGGCGTTTTTACATGCATGTTTTCTGGCATTTTTTTTAGAGGTTTGTGCCGTTTTCTTTTGCTTTAGTTCATGAAAAAAAAACACCCCCAAAATGCAGCAGAAAATAATACATGATGGGCATGAGGTTCTTTTCCTTTTTAATAAGGGTCAAAAGACACAACGGAGAGATGAGGAAGAATAAATACTAGTGCATGTGAATGCAGGCAGCTCCCGTCCACTTTGTGGATGAACACATGGAGCTACACATGGAGCCAGCCAGGGCCACAAATGTGCAGATGTGGCTGGTCCAAAAGATGAATACCCATGTGTACATCCTAAATGGAATGGTTTTTGTGACATGTTTATGGTTCGTTCATGTTGAGGGGCAAACACCAAATTGCTAAGGCCACATCTAGAATAATGGATCCAGTTCTGGGCTCCACATATTGTAAAGATTAGTCAGAAGTAATGGTACCTTTACACGCTGCCACAGAGGGTAGCAACAGGTAGGCACCGCACGTGCACGCGCGCGTTTTTACCTGTTGCTAACGGTTGCCGATGCCGCATATACACGCCGCCGCAACGTGCTCCACTGAAGGTATTTGTGGCGCCCCGCAACGAGTGCGTCACAGGAGGGTATTGCAGCCAAGACAGCAGTAGCAATATTCTCTGACTAAGCAATGACACAGTTAAAACTCAGAGCTCCATACCCTACATGCACATCAGCATAGAGGGCCAGAAAGGTCCTGGTGGGCGGAGTGTAGAGGTAGTGTGAAGGGAGAACTGAATTGGCAACGTAGGAGAAGGGAGCAAAAAGAACAAGCTCTGCAACCTAGGAGAGGGGGCCTGCACAGTCCTGTGCAGCCCCCTGGCCATCACCCCATTACTCCAGTGCCTCAACAACCGGACTCTGTGCGAATGCATACGGGTCAAAACATCCCCGTGCCCACTTACAACCGGATTACTGGTTCCGAAGCTGGGAGTCGTTTATCACTGCCATGCAAACCAGGAGTGGAGGGACCGCTTTACAGGAGCACCCCACCGCCGCACACACAGAGTCGTCTAGCCAGCGGAGTGCCCACTAAGAGGACCCGAGGCTCCCCACAAATCCGGCCAGAATTCCCCGGTAGGGAAATTGAAGCAGCCTCCTTGTACCCGATCTGGCACCCCTGGGCGACAACGGCAACACAAACTAGTTAGAATGGAGGAACACCGCGGAGCTCTGAGAAACACTGGTCATTGCTGAGTCCACCCGGTCCGTTACCCGAGAACTGTATGCCATGTATCAGGCAATCAAACAGCAGGAAAGTTAGGGCACCGCTGCACGCCAATGCATGAATGGACAATATAGGAGCGATCAGCAGTCCGTCGGGGGTGCCTGTCACAAGGCAAACAAACAACAGCCGGTCTTTCAAATAGAGGAGACGGCACTCACCCGTACAGTAGTCGGTCCTTTATTCAGGGAACTTTACACATAGGTGGCAGGGAGGGGAGGAGGGGGCCGAGATGACGACGGCACCGTTTCGCGCACAATGCGCTTCCACGGGTCACCTGTGGAAGCGCATTGTGCGCGAAACGGTGCCGTCGTCATCTCGGCCCCCTCCTCCCCTCCCTGCCACCTATGTGTAAAGTTCCCTGAATAAAGGACCGACTACTGTACGGGTGAGTGCCGTCTCCTCTATTTGAAAGACCGTATGCCATGTATCACCTGCTGGTTACAGTAAAGTACCCGTTGCAGAGACTTCCAGTGTCCGTGCTTTCTTTAGAACTGTCTATCTCCGCAAGTGGAAGGTAACTGCAGCTGCCTCAGAACATCTTGTGCAGCTCCTGGCTCCGGGGATCACCGCTCAGCCTGTGTGGAGCGTTCCATCTTGCTGCATCCCATCCCCCGGAGGCCCAAGCAGCGCCGGTGGACATCACCGGAACACCCATAGGTGGCGTCACGAAACAATTAACCCCTTAATCTGTTCAGCCAATACTCTTTTGAATCTGGACCACCAGGCCCCACTACCGGCAGGCGCGGTTCCCGTGACAAGGAGGAAGAAGAAACGCCTGTCCCTCGGAGTCCCGGCCACGGTGAGTCATATTTGCGTTCCCCGGAAGTGCCGACGGATGCCGCGGGTTACCTTCTGTGGAGTACCTTCCCTGATTTACATGCCGCCACCACAAGGGTATATGGGCGTACATCTTTCGCGTCGCAAGTACATAGGCGTGACAGAGTTGTGTATTACGTGACGCTCGTACGGTGATTGCACAATGCAATAGCATCATGATTGGCCAGCCTGCGCAGGAAGGCTGGCTAATACATGATGCAATTGCAAATGTGTAGTGTGACTGGTCAGCTCGTTAAATATGGCGCCCTGTGCAGGGACAGCCAATGGTTACACAGTAGCCCCCACCAATGATAGCTGATGGGGCGTGTATCCATGACGTTGTGGCACGCCCCGGGGATTTCACTAGGCCACGCAAATACCTTGCCTGTGCTCCGATTACACGCCGCCACCATAGGAAATGTTCCTTCCTGTTTTTGAGCATGGCTCAAACACAGGTATCCGAAGGAACTGCGGGACACAGGATGAAATTACCCGAATTACACGCCGCCATTTCGTGGTGTTTTCATGGCAACAGGCACAATTGTGCCCGATGCCTGGCGGTTTCTGCCTTCCTGTGGCGGCGTGTAAAGTACCGTAATGGTACATTTACACGCGGCCACAGGAAGGTAGGAACAGACAGGCATCGGACACAAATTGTGCCTGTTGCCTTGAAAAGACCTCGATGTGGTTGCGTGTAATTCAGGACTTTCCTTCCTGTGTCTTCCCTGAAGGAAGGAAAGTCCTGAATTACACGCAGCCACATCGAGGTCTTTTCAAGGCAACAGGCACAATTTGTGTCCGATGCCTGCCTCTTCCTACCTTCCTGTGGCCGCGTGTAAAGGTACCATTAGAGTCAGTTCAAAGGTAGCAACTAGATTATTACAAGGGATGAAAGGCCTTAGATATGAGATGAGAGGGGGGAATGTTGGGCCTGTTTAGCTTACAAAAATAGACATCTCAGAGGGGATCTCATTTATACATAAATACAGGTGCATGTCAATAAATTAGAATATCATCAAAAAGTTAATTTATTTCAGTAACTCAATACAAAAAGTGAAACGCACATATTATATAGTTATTGCAAACAGAGTTTTCTATTTCTAATGTTTATTTCTGTAAATGTTGATGATTATGGCTTACAGCCAATGAAAACCCAAAGGTCATTATCTCAGAAAATTAAGTAGGGAGGATGAATGGTCTAAAGGCCCCGTCTCACACTACGATATCGGTAACGATATCGTTAGTACGTCACGGGTTTTCAGTCATTCTAACGACGTCGCAACAACGTCGTTCAGTGTGACATGTACAAACGATCAACGATAATCGGGCAAAAAGTTGATGGGAGGTTGGTGAAGCGGACCTAAAACTAAACGATGAGCGTTCATTCGACTTGCAGCATGGGTGTGTGTGACACCTCGATAACAATGTCATTAACGACTTCACCTACTGAGAACTGAAGGACATAGGCGAACTAACGACCGCAAGTATAGTTTGCTTGTCGTGGAATCGTTGCTGCGTCGTTAACGAGATCTATACGTGTGACATTTCACTAGCGATCATTGAACGTCGTTCTAAAGATCTAGGTCAAGTTGGACATTAAAACGTGAGACTGGGCCTTTAGAGATAAAATATTACCTAAATAGGTATCAGAGGCTTCACCTTATGTGGTTGTGAGCTGTAAGCATAATCATCAACATTTACAGAAATAAACACGTGAAATAGATCACTCTGTTTGCAATGACTCTATATAACATATGAGTTTCACTTTTTGTATTGAATTACTGAAATAAATTAAAGTGTAAAGCCCCAGTTACACACACAGATAATTGTGCAGAGATTGTTCACATATATCTGGTTGCAGTGAAATCATGGACACATTGTTACATTTTGTGGCTGTGTACAAATGTAACAATGTGTCCATGACTTCACTGCAACTAGAGATCTGCCAACAATCTCTGCACAATTATCTGTGTGTGTAACTGGGGCTTTAATGCTATTTCATTGAAAAAAAAAAAAAAGAAAACCAATACTGCACTGGTTGTTAATGATGGGTCACATAGCAGCTAAGAACGCTTTTTTGTGCCATATTACTTTTTTTCTCACATTTTTCTGTGCTTTTTAAAAAAAAAAAAAACCTGCATGTTATGACTGTATGGACATGGCCAGCAGCTCATAGGGAGCAGTGCAATGTTACAGCAGAGATGGGGTTAACACAGATAGTGACTGAGCTGTGTAGAGCCAGATGACAGATCAGAAGCTTGTGCCAAAGAAAGAGGAGTTTACACTGATCCTGATATTGCTTAGGCTGGCCTTACACCACAATTTTGGGGGTATGTGTGTATCAAATTTGAAATGGATGGACAGGGATCTGTTTTGACCTCCCATGTATCCCTATGGGCACGGATTTGTCCTATATGGCCATCCGTTTGTGTCAGTTTCAGTCAGGTATCCGTTTGTGTCATGTTTTTTCCTGTACCCAAAATCGGAGACCGCAATGTTTTTTGGCGCAGCGGACAGAAATGGACAGAAATGAATCCTACGCGGTCCGTTTTACATAACATGGGTGTCTATGGAGACAGATCCGAGAAAAACAACAACCATTTCCCGGATCTGTTTTGCAGTACTGAGCATGCTCAGAAGCACTGCACAGCTTCTCACAGCCCTGTTTCTGTTCAGAATCTCTCTTTCTCTCTCTCTTTACTCTCTCTCCCTCTCCAGAGCTGACATTACCATTATTTCCTATGCTGAAGCGATTGACAATGCTTTTATATGCACAAAACGGATCCTTCAAAAAACAGGATCCGGGAGCATAAATGCCATCCATTTACACAAATTCGTGCCCGTCCGTGTGGTCCTTCAAATTAAAGGATTCATATAGACAGGGAAAAAACGTGTTGTGAAGGGGGCCTTGGTACTCAGCTGTATGCGGAGCTAATCTGATACATTTTTTTTTCACCAGCTGCAGTCAGGAGCTCACACACAGTGTGGGTCATGCTCCCTCCCTTATCTGGTTACATGGCCGTACTCAGTGTGAAGAAGGATCTGACTGAGAATGAACATATGTCTGCTTCACACACAGTGCAGTGGGGACACCTTGTGGAAGGTTTATGGATGGTTTTCCACCAGAATTTTCTAACGAAGTATATTTGGAAATGTATTAAAATCACTTGCTCTACATTATCATTAAATACAAATTTAAATGGCAATTATGCTTTAACTTTTTGATGATATTCTAATTAATTTGAGAATGCACCTGTGCATGTGTGGTCAATACGTTGCTGACAATGTTTTCCTGTGCGCCCGGCAAAAGTGCAGTTCCTGGGGCTTCCTGTGTGGCTGCATCCATGGTAAACATCGGGTTATGATGGAGCAGCGTTCACAGGCAACCCCCAACGTTAACGATGTGCGTTACTGCAGGCTGGGCGCTGCAGTAACTGCAGCCGTTTAACATGGGGCACCTGGTAAGTGTGGCCCTAGCCTTATTCCTTCCAAAGACAATGCTAAAAATCCAGGGGGCACTCCTGGCAGGTGGAAGAAATGTGATTCCAGCAGCTGATTTCCTCACAACTCAAGACATTGTGGATTATAAATACTTTTGTGATAGTGAATGTACAACGGTTGGAGGATTGTTGTACTTAATGGACCTCAAGCTTTTTTTCAACCTATGTAACAAAGAAATAGTAGCCTAATTCTTTCCCTTTATAAATCTGCCCGAGCAGCTGTCGAGCCCACTGGGACGGGGTACTCGGTACCGGACCGGGTCTGCGACTGGGGAAGTCACGGGTGGTCGTGGTCCGGACCGTGTCCTGGGCCCTGGCAATAATAAGGGGTATTTACAGGGGAAATGTCAGTAGTCACGCCACCCACTGTGTGCGGCCAGTAATGGGGCCGCCGCTGCCGCAGAACCTCCAGGGATGATGTGATGGCAGCAGAGATGGAATAGTTCCCGTGGGCAGAACTGTATTCCCCGGGGCAGTGATGGTGAAAGTCTATTGTGTAGTGTGCAGGCCTGGTGCTGAGTGCAGTGCACTTACTGTCCAGATGCTGCAGGAATCCTCTTTCAGTGTTGGAGCCTGCACGCTGTGCCTCTCCATGCGTAGGGCTACTGCAAACCTGTATGGAAGGAGTCGTGTCCAGGCAGAGAGATACAAGGGAGTCGTGTTCAGGGTTCACCGTGTTTACTTCTCAAGTTCTCGAGTTCAGCTTACAGTTCAGTACAGTTCTTACAGTTCAGTTCAGTACACGGGCACACTTTCCCCTCCGGGTTCCCTTTACTCCCTGCAGCCAGGTCTCTCCTCTCTGTGACCCCCTCACTCTGTCTCCTTTCTGGGCTGTTCACGTGCTCTGGCTCTGGGTTCACTTGGTGTGTGTGACTTCGGACAGTATGGCGGTGACTCGGGCCCCTGTGAGCCCTCCGGGTTGCCACTGAGCTGCCTGTCCTTTAGGGTAGGGACCCTAACGTGTAGCTGTGGTCCCCAGTCGGTTGTCTGGGGATGCCGGGTGAAACTACGGTCCCCTCTAGAGCCGACACTCTACTTCAGCCCAGCCTCCAGCAGTCCTCCCGTGTGAGGCTCTACCAGGCTCTCTCTACTGTGTCTTCAGATATCATAGGAGGGCTACTCTGCCTGCAGTCTGGTCATCTCGGCTGTAGTTCTAGGGCCCGGTATCATAGTCCCTCTCTTCCCTCACACTCCAGGGGTGCTGGCTTCGGACGTGCATTCTCTCTGCGGCTCGCACTGGCTCTGTTCAGATTCTGTGCTCCTACACCCCACTTTGCCAGGACGTGTGATCTCAGTCTTTTCATCTCAGCCTACCTCGGCCTACTGACTACTTTCTCCTCCCCCTTCACTATTTCTACCTTCTGTCACCTGACTACGTGTGCCCACCCACTGCTATAAACCCACCACCCCTCGCCTGCCTAGAGTTCCCAGGCTCTGGGTTGGGTGCTGCCCTCTACTGTACGTGGGTTGTGTGGGCTGTGAGGGTGTTGGTGTTCAACTGTCGTCCTACCTGCCTGGCTGCAGTTCCCTTTGTGGCCTCCTGGACGCAGGGGCGCCACACAGCCCTATTCCATAATAACAAGCAGGGATATTGAAAACTGTGACAGAAAATACTGGGAAGTGGAAATTATTGACAGTATAAAAAAAGCAAGTATTATTCACAAAAAAAGCCTTAAAACCCTTAAAATATCCAGTCCATTCACAGGATCATTTATACAGTATGTATACTATTTTGGGCTACCAACATGGATGCAAAGTGTTAATTACACCCAGTCTCTCTATGGGGAGAGATGAGTGGTTCCCCATCATGTTGCTGATTGTCTGCAGGACACCCTGTCTCTGTATGGGGAGAGATGAGTGGTTCCCATTATACTGATGATTGTCTGCAGTGCTCTGAGCCGTCAGTCCCGGTCTCTCAATCCAAAATCCCGGTATCCCAGTCTCAGTCTCTCCTCCTCAGTCTGGTCTCCCAGTCTCGGTCTCTCCCTCCTCGGTTCAGTCTCTACTCCTCAATCTACCAGTCCCAGCCAAGATCTCTCCTCCTCAGTGCGGTCTCCCAGTCTCAGTCAGTGCTGATCTCTCCCTCCTCAGTCCGGTCTCCCAGTCTGAGTCAGTGCTGATCTCTCCCTCCTCAGTCCGGTCTCCCAGTCTTAGTCAGTGCTGATCTCTCCCCCTCAGTCCCAGTCTCTCCTCCTCAGTCCGGTCTCCCAGTCTCAGTCAGTGCTGATCTCTCCATCCTCAGTCTGGTCTTGCAGTCTGTCAGTGCTGATCTCTCCTCCTCAGTCCGGACTCCCAGTCCCGGTTAGTGCTGATCTCTCTTCCTCAGTCCCGGTCTCCCAGTCCCAGTCAGTGCTGATCTCTCCTCCTCAGTCTCCCAGTCCCGGTCAGTGCTGATCTCTCCTCCTCAGTCCGGTCTTCCAGTCCCGCCGTCCCGGTCTCTTCTCCTCAGTCCGGTCTCCCAGTCCCGGTCAGTGTTGATCTCTCCTCCTCAGTCCGGTCTCCCAGTCCCGGTCAGTCCTGGTCTCTCCTCCTCAGTCCGGTCTCCCAGTCCAGGTCAGTGCTGATCTCTCTTCCTCAGTCCCGGTCTCCCAGTCCCAGTCAGTGCTGATCTCTCCTCCTCAGTCTCCCAGTCCCGGTCAGTGCTGATCTCTCCATCCTCAGTCCGGTCTCCCAGTCTCGGTCAGTGCTGATCTCTCCCTCCTCAGTCCAGTCTACCAGTCTCGGTCTCTCTTCCTCAGTCCGGTCTCCCAGTATCGGACAGTGCTGATCTCTCCCCCTCAGTCCGGTCTCCCAGTCTCGGTCAGTGCCGATCTCTCCTCCTCAGTCCCGGTCTTTCAGTCCCGGTTAGTGTTGATCTCTCCTCCTCAGTCCGGTCTCCCAGTCCCGGTCAGTGATGATCTCTCCCCCTCAGTCACGGTCTCTCCTCCTCAGTCCGGTCTTCTAGTCTCGGTCAGTGCTGATCTCTCCATCCTCAGTCTGGTCTTGCGGTCTCGGTCTCTCCTCCTCAGTCCGGTCTCCCAGTCCCGGTCAGAGCTGATCTCTCCCCCTCACGGTCTCTCCATCCTCAGTCCAGTCTTGCAGTCTTGGTCTCTCCTCCTCAGTCCGATCTCCCAGTCCCGGTCAGTGCTGATCTCTCCCCCTCAGTCACGGTCTCTCCTCCTCAGTCCGGTCTTCCAGTCTCGGTCAGTGCTGATCTCTCCATCCTCAGTCCGGTTTTGCAGTCTCGGTCTCTCCTCCTCAGTCCGGTCTCCCAGTCCCGGTCAGTGCTGATCTCTCCATCCTCAGTCCGGTCTTCCAGTCTTGGTCTTTCCTCCTCAGTCCCGCTCAGTGCTGATCTCTCCCCCTCAGTCCGGTCTCTCCTCCTCAGTCCGGTCTTCCAGTCTCGGTCAGTGCTGATCTCTCCCTCCTCAGTCCGGTCTCTCCTCCTCAGTCCGGTCTTCCAGTCTCGGTCAGTGCTGATCTCTCCCCCTCAGTCCCGGTCTCTCCTCCTGAGTCCGGTCTCCCAGTCTCAGCCAGTGCTGATCTCTCCCTCCTCAGTCCGGTCTCTCCTCCTCAGTCCGGTCTTCCAGTCTCGGTCAGTGCTGATCTCTCCCTCCTCAGTCCGGTCTCTCCTCCTCAGTCCGGTCTCCCAGTCCCGGTCAGTGATGATCTCTCCTCCTCAGTCACGGTCTCTCCTCCTCAGTCCGGTCTTCTAGTCTCGGTCAGTGCTGATCTCTCCATCCTCAGTCTGGTCTTGCGGTCTCGGTCTCTCCTCCTCAGTCCGGTCTCCCAGTCCCGGTCAGAGCTGATCTCTCCCCCTCACGGTCTCTCCATCCTCAGTCCAGTCTTGCAGTCTCGGTCTCTCCTCCTCAGTCCGATCTCCCAGTCCCGGTCAGTGCTGATCTCTCCCCCTCAGTCACGGTCTCTCCTCCTCAGTCCGGTCTTCCAGTCTCGGTCAGAGCTGATCTCTCCATCCTCAGTCCGGTTTTGCAGTCTCGGTCTCTCCTCCTCAGTCCGGTCTCCCAGTCCCGGTCAGTGCTGATCTCTCCATCCTCAGTCCGGTCTTCCAGTCTTGGTCTTTCCTCCTCAGTCCCGCTCAGTGCTGATCTCTCCCCCTCAGTCTGGTCTCTCCTCCTCAGTCCGGTCTTCCAGTCTCGGTCAGTGCTGATCTCTCCCTCCTCAGTCCGGTCTCTCCTCCTCAGTCCGGTCTTCCAGTCTCGGTCAGTGCTGATCTCTCCCCCTCAGTCCCGGTCTCTCCTCCTGAGTCCGGTCTCCCAGTCTCAGCCAGTGCTGATCTCTCCCTCCTCAGTCCGGTCTCTCCTCCTCAGTCCGGTCTCCCAGTCCCGGTCAGTGATGATCTCTCCCTCCTCAGTCCGGTCTCTCCTCCTCAGTCCGGTCTTCCAGTCTCGGTCAGTGCTGATCTCTCCCCCTCAGTCCCGGTCTCTCCTCCTGAGTCCGGTCTCCCAGTCTCAGCCAGTGCTGATCTCTCCCTCCTCAGTCCGGTCTCTCCTCCTCAGTCCGGTCTCCCAGTCTCAGCCAGTGCTGATCTCTCCCCCTCAGTCCCGGTCTCTCCTCCTGAGTCCGGTCTCCCAGTCTCAGCCAGTGCTGATCTCTCCTCCTCAGTCCGGTCTCCCAGTGTCGGTCAGCGCTGATCTCTCCCCCTCAGTCCCGGTCTCTCCTCCTCAGTCTCCTCCGCTGGCTCCGCCCTCCGCAGTTATATTCCGTCCTCCGGCCGCCCTGTGCTGTCGGTGCCGAGATGGGCAGAGCGGCTGTCACCTGCGGGCTCCTCTCTATACACTGATCCCCTGTGTCTGGGCATCTCGTTCTGTCATGGTTGCAGACGTGGATTATGTTATTATGTGGGTGAATAGCACAGAAGCAGATGAACTGTCTGAGGTAAGTGATGTGCTTCCATCACATCGCATAGGACATGATCACCATAGTGTGTCATCAGGGGACAATCCGCGGGATCACATCCGACACCGGCAGGAACCGTACAGACCGGGATCGTGCAGCCGCCTGTCTGCTCTATGTCGGATGTCGTGCAGTGCATTGGTCTCATCCTGAGAGCTGGGTGTATGTGACCATCGTGTATCGTGATCATCGCTGCCCTCGTTTAATGTAATAATTGTGACTGATCAGTAAGGAGGAGGAGGTCACATCTGTGTTCTGGAGCCCAAAGTGAAGAGAAAGAAATCTCATCTGTTACATCGGGATCAATTTAATGGAACCTGTTCAATAGGTGACAAAGTGAAAAACTAAGGAGAGAGGGATAGATAGAGAGAGGGATAGATAGAGGGATAACAAAGAGAAAAACTAAGGAGAGAGAGGGATAGATAGAGGGATAGAGGGATAACAAAGAGAAAAACTAAGGAGAGAGGGATAGATAGAGGGACAGCAAAGAGAAAAACTAAGGAGAGAGGGATAGATAGAGGGACAGCAAAGAGAAAAACTAAGGAGAGAGAGAGGGATAGATAGAGGGATAGCAAAGTGAAAAACTAAGGAGAGAGAGAGAGAGGGATAGATAGATAGAGGGATAGATAGAGGGACAGCAAAGAGAAAAACTAAGGAGAGAGAGAGAGAGAGGGATAGATAGAGGGATAGCAAAGTGAAAAACTAAGGAGAGAGAAGAGAGAGGGATAGATAGATAGAGGGATAGATAGAGGGACAGCAAAGAGAAAAACTAAGGAGAGAGAGAGAGAGAGGGATAGATAGAGGGATAGCAAAGAGAAAAACTAAGGTGAGAGAGGGATAGAGAGAGAGAGGGATAGATAGAGGGATAGCAAAGAGAAAAACTAAGGAGAGAGAGGGATAGAGAGAGAGAGGGATAGATAGAGGGATAGCAAAGAGAAAAACTAAGGAGAGAGAGAGAAAGAGAGAGAGAGGGATAGATAGAGGGATAGCAAAGAGAAAAACTAAGAGAGAAAGAGAGAGAGAGAGGGATAGATAGAGGGATAGCAAAGTGAAAAAACTAAGGAGAGAGAGGGATAGATAGAGGGATATCAAAGTGAAAAAACTAAGGAGAGATAGAGAGAGAGCTAGAGGGATAGCAAAGAGAAAAACTAAGTAGAGAGAGGGATAGAGAGTGAGAGAGGGATAGATAGAGGGACAGCAAAGAGAAAAACTAAGGAGAGATAGAGAGAGAGATAGAGGGATAGATAGAGGGATAGCAAAGAGAAAAACTAAGTATAGAGAGAGAGGGATAGATAGAGGGATAGCAAAGAGAAAAACTAAGTATAGAGAGAGAGGGATAGATAGAGGGACAGCAAAGTGAAAAACTAAGGAGAGAGATAGAGGGAGAGAGAGAGGGATAGATAGAGAGACAGATAGGGGGATAGCAAAGTGAAAAACTAAGGAGAGAGAGAGAGAGGGATAGATAGAGGGACAGAGAGAGAGAGATAGCAAAGTGAAAAACTAAGGAGAGGGATAGAGATAATTAAAGTGGTAGACAGACAGATAGAGGAATAGATGGAGGGATTGATAGAGAGATCGAGGGTTATGTAGATGGAAGGATAGATAGAGGGATATAAATAGAGGGATAGACAGATATATAAAGAGATAGAGGGATAGACAGATATATATAGAGAGAGAGTTAAAAATGATAGATGATTATATAATGAACTGATAAATTTGTATGCGATATTGTGGATAGATATAGCTGCATACATACGTATATGGATATATACAATGATAGATAAGTAGATATGACATAGGAAGATGGACCAATATGAGATATTTGAATTGTAATTTATTCATCTTCCCCACTGTGTTATCAGGACATTCCTGCTTGAATGGGAATATGTTACGTAATTGCTATTTGTTGATTGTCTACAATCTATCAGTATTTTTTCCTATACACTGACCCTACCTGGAACGTTTCCTTATCTCTTCTCACTATAAGAACAAGGTAACAATGATATATTCTTATTATCTGTGAACCCAGAGACCAGAGGAAGATTTGACTTTAGTTCTACCTTCTACAATGGTGTCATATCTGGGCCATGTATCAAGTAACTGACAGTTTACAATCAGCCAAAATAGCAGAAATGAGGTCAAATTTCTACAAAATAAAGTGAGTTTGCTACATTTCTGGCTAAACATTGCTGTATAGATAATTGAAGCCCAGATGCTGGCTGATATGTATGGAGGTCTATATACTGTTACATTGTAGTAAATGAGCTCCATCATTTCCTCCAGGATTTGGTTTGGACCTAACAAGTCCCCAGTGTCACACATAAAGGGCGGCCTTGGCTTCTCCGGTCTAATGGATCCACTTCTGCCTTTGGCTTCCATAATACTGGTGTGAATCTGTACCACCATGAGTATTTGATGAGGTTCTCATGTTGTAGATTTTCTGCAGTTTGTGATTACTTATTGCATTTTTTTACTTGTCTCTATAACATTTTGACGCTGCAGTTTTGGACCCTTTTGCTATGTCATGTTTTACATATAGCTGCTTTATTTTTTATACTTTGTGGTATTTGGTGTTGGCAAAACTCTATTATAGGTCTGTGCAGATCAGATGCATTTTTAGTGCTTTTAGCCTGATTTCACATTAGCGTTTTTTTACATTTTGCGGCAGATGCAGCAGATTTACCGCATCTGCCGCATAACAGCCGCACTTGCGGGAAGCCCCATGCATTGTCTGTGGGTTTGTGGTAGGTGCGGCAAGTGCTGTATAGCCACGGTTACAGCACTTGGCACAGTTGCGGCTGCGAAAAAAAACGCTGTCAGCAGCATTTTTTTTCGTGGCCGCAACTGCCGCAAGTGATGAAACCGCAATTATACAACACGCAAGCCCCATAGACAATGCATGGGGCTTGCCGCATGTGCAGCCGTTATGCGGCAGATGCGGTAAATCTGTTACATCTGACGCAAAATGTAAAAAACGCTGATGTGAAAGGAGCCTTAATGGCAGAAATGCAAATAACACATGAGAATTCTTTACCTGCATTTTTCAGCATCTCATGTAAGTCTATGGGGAAATACGCACAGAAACCTCAGCGTAGTCACAAAAGACGTTGACATGCTGTGGATTACAAGTACGCACCACAGGTCAGATTACACTGAGTAAAAAAGAAGCCCAGTGGCCAGGAGATCTCTATATATCCCATCTACTTTGCTGCAACTATAAGACGCTGCATTTTGTTGCGCAGTGAAAATCTGTAGCATCATAAACTCTCCATGGGAATCTGATCTTAGAAACAAAATATACAGATATCCCATAATGTGGTGGGAATTAAATACAAGGCTTGGTATGTAAAAAGCAAGGCCTATAGCTTATACCTAAGGGTCATCAAAATGAAGGAAATAGTTCCAGAGCCATAAGGTGTAATAATAGAAAGAAGCCGCACCGTGTCCTATTATATGGCTCAGTCCGTCCTGCAATGCTGTGGGTCTCCAGCTGGTAGCCGTGACTTGTGGCTTCACATAAAAAAATAATTTTGGCTAGTCCTGGAATAGATAAAATCCTCAATTTATTTCAAGTAATTTTAAAGATCATATGGCCACTTTACACGTCCCAACGTCGGTCCGATATTGGATCCAACGCTGCGGGAGCGCGCTTTTTCTGAGCAGAATTCCAAGATCGCATAGGAGATGTTACACAGCGCGATATCGGCAGGCAACACCACTACGATGTGTACTCCCCCTTGTACGGCCGAACCAGGAACGACCATTTAACATGGGAGAGAATAGGGGAAGTTGTACTCCACATCGTTGTTGGGCGTTTACACAGCACGATCCAGCCACAACGTCCATCCAATATCGGGCCGTTGGAGAGCAGGCTCATTTGATCCCCGATATCGTTTTGGCATCGTTCGTGCATCGTATTGGACATTTATACTATACAACGCACGAACGATATCGGGGCCAACGCACGAACCACGTGACTTTTGGTCGGAGTTGGACGCCGATATCGGGACGTCTAAAGTGGCCAATACAAGTTGGGAATACAACCTCGCCAAATTCCTTTCTTATAGTTCCAGAGCCATATTAGGCGAAGTTCATACACAAGCTGTAGAGCACTAGGAGAGGGTTTCTGTTGGAATCCCCGAAAAACAGGATTCTGAGGGATATCCCAGCGGAGCCCAGACAGCCATTCACTGTTGTCGGAGTCACTTCGGACACTGTCTGGCCTCTGTAATAACAATTTTTGCCTTTTTCAGTTATAAACAAAAACACGTTCTGCCACAGTTTTGCTTCTGACTGAAAAACTTGAAAACTGTCTGGACGGAGGCCAGATAGACTCTAAAGTAATTCTGCTGGCGTCATAACAGTAAATTGCTGTTTTCTCTCGGATTTATGTATTTTGGGGATCCCGACATGGTGAGCGGGGAGCCTTGTGGGTGAGTGGACGTGGTCTTAGCAGTGTAAACACGGTAATGAGATCATCCCTAAATGACAGGACTGCATCATTGTTCTCCAAAACTAATCTCAACACAAGAGTTTTCCATATACTTGGGAATCTTCTGGAAACAAACAAAACTGGTCTTGCCTACGGATAGAAACCACTGTTGTGTATGAGGCCAAATGTTACTCATTTTTGTCTGGGTAACATCTGTTAGTAAACTCATACTGTTTGGATTAGCATTGGTCACTGTTATTACTGAACTTATTCCTTTGTGTTACTTGATATTATTTTTTTATTAACAATCTTTATTTGTGTACCACCAACATATTCTTTACAATTCAGAAGAGATATGAACAGAAAAAATTGGACTTACAGAGTAACACATAATTCAACCACTAGCACTGAGAACCGCGCTTTATGACATAGGGGGACTCAAGAGGTAAAGTGCTTTTTATATAGAGTCGTCCAGCCAAGTAGTGCACACAAAGCAGCGTGATCCAGTCACCAGCCGGTATCTGTGTGTACAGACATGAAGAGCCTGTGAGTGCATGGAGTATGGAGCAATAGCTGTAGAATTGTCACACACTGTCAATGTGTTATGGGTGAATTGATGTGACACATTGTCCTGCAATTGCTGCAGTGCACTGACTTCTTTACAGGCTGTTTAACTGGATTGAAGGGGTTTTTACTACTATGTTATTGACCTATTAAATTAATTATTTGAATTTATTTATTACTTAATAATAATAATAATAATAATAATAATAATTAATTTTTATTTATAAAGTGCCAACATATTCCGCAGCACTTTACAATTCAGAGGGTAGACATAACAACATAATACAATAATATATGATAAAATACAATACAACAGTACAAATATAATACAATACAGACCATATGAGACAAAAAATAGATAAATCCATCACTGAGCCCATTAGGAGAGGTCGCTGCTCGCAAGCTTACAATCTATGAGGAAATAAGGGAGACACAGAAGGTAATAGTAACAAATGCTGTCATATATGGTCCAGCCATCAATATAATAATTAGGGGATTCACATAAAGCTGCATGAACCGTTCACCAGCCAGGATCTGTACAAATATGGCCACTTTACACGCGGCAACAGGAAGATAGAAACCGGCAGGTGTCGGAGACAATTGTACCTTTTACCTTCAAAAACCTTGCAGATACCTGAATTACACGCAGCCACTTCAAGGTGTTTTGAAGGTAAAAGGTACAATTGTCTCCGACACATGCCAATACAGATAAAGTGCTATAAAATGCATGGGGGTGTAGAAAGATGATACAAGAGGCCGGATTTGGAGAACGACAGGATGGGAATATTTACATAGATGAGGTAGATAGATACAATTCAATAATTAAGACAGAAATAAAGGTGACCCTGCTGAAAAGAGCTAACAGTCTGTAACAGGATTGGGGTTACACAAGGCACAGGGGCTTATTATAGTGATGGTCCAGGCATCTTGAGGAAGAGGAGAATAGAAATAAAGTTACATGAATGGTCACCAGACATCTGTGTAAAGCTTTTGGGTTTGGTGGAGTTTGAAGGAGAGATTCTGTCCAGAGAGATGGTACTGTATATAGCCCATTCACTAAGGACTTATATTAGGGAGCATGATAGGCCACCTTAAAAAGATGTGTTTTTAGAGAGCACCTGAAGCTATGCAAGTTGTGGATAGTCCTGATTTCTTGGGGTAGAGCATTCCAGAGAATTTGTGCAGCTCGGGAGAAGTCTTGGAGCCGGGAGTGGGAGAATCGGATTAGTGCAGATGTTAATCGAAGGTTATTTGTAGAATGTAGAGAACGGGTGGGGTGATAGACAGAGATGAGGGAGGAGATGTACAGAGGTGCTGCACTGTTAAGAGCTTTGTGGGTGAGAACAAGGAGTCTGAAATGGATCCTGTAGTGCATAGGCAGCCAGTGGGAATGACTGGCACAGAGCGGAGGCATCTGCGTAACGATTGGCCAGATGGGTGATCCTGGCTGCTGCATTAAGGATTGACTGGAGAGGGGAACGTTTAGAGAGGGAGAGGCCGGTAAGTAGAGAATTGCAGTAGTAAAGGCAGGAATGGATCAGGGCCATGGTAAGGGTTTTAGTTGTTTCCATGGTGACAAAGGGGTGAATTCTTGAGATGTTCTTCAGGTGCAAGCGGCAAGAGTGGACGAGAGATTGTGTATAGGAGGTGAAGGAGAGATCGGTGTCAAACACAACACCCAGACAGCGAGCCTGCTGCCTAGGCGTTATCGTGGTGCCGCACACTGAGAAAGAGATGTCAGATTTAAGTACTGTCACACGCAGCAATATTGCATGCAATTTCACTGGCAACTTGCTGGTTGCAGTAAAATCATGGACACATTGTTCCATTTGTACACGGGAACAAAATAGAACAATGTGTCCATGATTTCACAGCAACCAGCAAATTGCCAGTGAAATTGCTAGCAAAATTGCTGCGTGTGATGGCACCTTTAGGGAGGTTAGTGGAGGGCGGGAGCAGAAATAGTTCAGTTTTGGAAAGGTTTAGTTTCAAATAGAGAGCAGACATGATGTTGGAAACTACAGCTAGACAGTCATTGGCATTCTTTAATACCGCAGGGGTAAGGTCATGGGCTGAAGTGTATAGTTGTGTGTTATCAGCATAAAGATGGTACTGGAAGCCAAATCTGCTGATGGTGTGTACAATCGGGGCCATGTAGAGAGAGAAGAGGGCCAAGGACTGAGCCATGAGGGACCCCAATAGTAAGAGGAAGAGAAGAGGAAGTGGAGCCAGTGAACGTTACACTGAAAGAGCGGTCGGAATGATAGGACGAGAACCAGGAGAGAGTGGTGTCCTTTATACCAATGGAGTGCAACATAGCGAGTAGGAAATGGTGGTCAACAGTGTCAAAAGCTGCGGAGAGGTCCAGAAGAATAAGCATAGAGTGGTCACCATTACGTTTTGCTGTCAGAAGGTCATTGGTCACTTTGATGAGGGCGGTTTCTGTAGAGTGAAGGGGACAGAAACCAGACTGTAACAGATCTAGAACAGAGTGAGCGGAAAGGTAGCTGCGGAGGCGGTTCTAGACCAGGTGCTCCAAGAGATTAGATATTAAGGGGAGATTGGAGACTGGTCTGTAATTATTTGAGCAGCATGGGTCAAGAGAAGATTTCTTTAATAATGGAGTAAGGATAGAATGTTTGAAGGAGGAGGGGAAGATGCCAGAAGAGAGGGAGAGGTTGAAGATTTTGATTAGGTGAGTGGTGACGACCGGAGAGAGAGACTGGAGTAGGTGAGAGGGAATGGGGTCAGTGGTGCATGTTGTGGGACAAGAGTAAGAAAGGAGCCTGGAGACTTCTTTTTCTGTGACTGGGTCAAATAGGGAGAGTGAGGCGGTGGAAATGTGAGGAAGAGTGGGGGTAGCAGTGCTTGGAGGCTGGGAGCTGATTTCCTTGCAGATATTGTCTATTTTCTCCATAAAGAAAGAAGCCGGATCATCAGCAGAGGTCAGTGATAGGGGCCTGCACTTTAGGACTGAGGAAAGAGTGAAAGGTGTCAAAGAGTTTTTTTGGATTGTTGGATAGTGAGGAGACCAGGGTGGTGACGTAGGTTTGTTTAGCGAGGTGAAGGGCAGAGTTGTAGGTTTTTACCATGAATTTATAATGGATAAAGTTTCCTGGTGAGCGAGTTTTCCTCCATAGATGTTCAGCACTCCTAGAGCATCGCTGGAGGAATCGAGTTTGCGATGTGAGCCAAGGCTGTTTTATTCTATGTTGGGAGGTTCTGAGGGCGAGGGGAGCGACTTGGTCCAGGGAGCTTCTGAGAGTGTCATTGTAATGATTTACTGCCAGATATGGACAGGAGAATGAGGTGATTGGGGACAGTGATGAGATGAGAGAGTTTGTGAGTGCATGAGGGTTAATGGCCTGTAGATTTCTGGATGTTTGATAGGTAGGACTGGGCTGTGGTTTGTGAGGGTTAGTGAGCGTGAAGGAGAGAATGTTGTGGTGAGAGAGGGGAAGAGATGAATTACCTAGGGAGGAGGTTGAGCAGAGTCAGGTAAAGACCAGGTCAAGGGTGTTACCATCCTTGTGTGTCTCAGAGGTTGAGAGTTGTGAGAGGCTAAGAGAATTGGTTAGAGATAAGAGCTGGGATGCAGATGGGGAGATGGGGCTGTTTATGTGGATGTTAAAGTCTCCCAGAATGAGGGCTGGTAATTCTGAGGAGATGAAGTGTGTCAGACACGCGGAGAAATGGTCGAGGAACTGGGTGGGTGACCCGGGGGAACAGTATACCACTACTACTCTGAGGGTAAGGGGATGGAATAGCCTAATGGTGTGAACCTCAAAAGAGGGGAATGAGAGTGATGGGGCTGGAGGGATGACCTGGAAAGTACATTGTAGGGATAGGAGTATGCCAACTCCACCACCATGTCTGTTCCCAGGTCTCGGGAACAGACTTGAATTATTTGTGTGAATCCTATTATAAAAGGAGCTGATTTGTAGTACCTTTCTAGTCCTGACCATTTCCAGCACTGCAATCAACTGATTGGTTTATGTGTTGCGTGTCAGGCTCTCTGTAACATATCACTAGCTCTCCTACACCTCTTGCTGCCATGATAACAATTTTCAATAATATTCCACATTTTCCTCTTCAACTGGATTAAATAAACATTTGTTTTAGTGAGAATATTACGAGGTTAAAAGGGTTTTCCCACTTTTAGAAAAGAGAATGGTAAATGTCTGCTGTAATGTAAAATTACGAATTCGCTAGTACTTACCCTCCCTGGGTCCCGCACCAGCTCTCCTCTGCTCCAGTCTTGGCCCCCTTCACATCACATTTTTGTGCCTGTCCGTGTGGATCCTGTTTTTTGAAGGACGACATGGACAGGAATGGATTCGTATAAAGGGATGGCAATTATGCTCCTGGATCCTGTTTTTTGAAGGATCTGTTTTGTGCATGGCAATCGGTGCAGCCATAGCAAATAATAGTAATGTCAGTTCTAGAGAGCAAGAGAGAGAGTGATCCTGAACAGAAAATGGGCTATGAGGACCAGTGAATTTGTTTTGAGCATGCTCAGTACCAAATCCAGATCCGAGAAACGATCCTTTTTTTTCCCGGATCCGGCTCCATAGACCCCCATGTTAGGAGCTCTGCACCGCGGCAGATTAGTTTCTGTTCGTTTTTGTCTTGTGCACCCCAAAACGGTGCAGTCTCCGATTCTGGGTCCTGGAAAAACAGGACACAAACGAATCCTGGACTGAATTCACACAAATGGATGGCCATATATGACCAATCCAGCACCATAGGGATACATGGGAGGCAAAACCGGATCCCTGCATATCCGTTTAAAGACGGATAGACCCAAATCCCCAAGACCATGGTGTGAAGCCAGGCTTAGTGCATTGGCTGTAGCGGTGATGTCATTTCACTCCTGCCAATCATTGAGCTCAGCAGCTTGTGCCTTGCACATAAGCGGAACTGCTTGAGCTGAGTTATTGGTTGCGGCGGTAATGTGAGCTATCAATGCAACGTGATCGCTGCAGCCAATAACTGAGCCCAGAGCAGCAGTGAATAAGGAGCAGACTCTGAAACCAGGGAGGGTGAGTACTATCTGATTTTGTAATTTTACATGATACAATACATCGGGAGTCCACTTTCTTAAAATTGGAAAACCCTTTTGTCTGATGAACTAGATGTAAAGATTTAACATTTACAAAAACCCTTAATCTGTTACTCTAGTTTAAATGTATGAATAAAGACAACAGTTCTTGGGTGAGGTCCCAAATACAATATTAGGATATGACTATAAGTGGAGAAGTCACAGATGAACCTTGAACTCTACTGGACAACGCTGCATTTATCATCATGTTTTGCCCCTCAGCGACGACAGAAAAGTAACTTGCACTTGTGTGAAGTGCAGTGAAATATTACACCACTACAGGGTGCAGCATGTTTCCAGTGTCAGGACCTGCAGCACTATCTATGGATGGATTTTGCCCTAACTAATGTTGGTAATATTTTGTTTTTTTTGTTGCAGGTATACCGAAATGTGAAATGGATACAAGTGGTTACATCTATGCTAAGGTAAAACAACAGCATGAATAATGTACTGTGCAAGAACATCAATGATTGCCGGTATTGTTTCCTGGGTTCGTGCTATTGATAAAATAATCCATCATTCTCCTCCAAAATGTATTTACAATAATTATGAGGGAGAATATAAAAAGTTTACACACCTCTGTTAAAATGCCAGGTAAAAAAATTATACCCAAAAAAACATTTTCCACCCTTAATATCACCCATAATCTATACAAATCCAAAAGCAGACAAATCATTTTAATAAAACTCAAATTATGTGGTTGCATAAGTGTGGACCCCTCTTATATTAGGGGATGTGGTTGTGCTCAGAATTAGACAATCATATTTATAGTCATGTTAAATAGTAGTCAATACCAGGCTGCCATTATTTATAGTGATTCTGATTAAGGGTATGTGCTCACAATCTGGTAGTGCAGCGTCTTGGACACAGCGCCTCCGGACCTGAGGGAACCCGCAGGTGAACGCAGGGAGATCGCAGCCGCCCTGTACTCACCATCTGCGGTGGGTTCAGGGTAGCTTCTCCCTGCATGCACCTGATGGAGATCGCTTCCGACTCCGCAGCATGAAATGAACATGCTGTGGACGTCCGGAAATTCGCAAAGCAGCTGAAGACATGCTGCGGTCAGTAGAAGCACAGTGGGCATGGGATTTCTACAGATCCTATCCACTATGCTGGTACTGTACAATGCAGCGTTTTGAACGCAGTGTGCAAAACGCTGCTGTCACAGATCGTGAGCACACAGCTTAAAGGGGTGTCCACTATTTGGACATCCTTAGCTCATTGCCCCCATAAAAATAAAAAAGCCTATACTTCCCTCTGATGCTGGTGAGGTTCCAGTAATGTCAAAATTTGAGTCCCTGGGGTCCACATGATATTGTTGAGACACGCGAGCCCCACAACCAATCAGCGCCAGCTTCTCGCACCCTGTCTTTGGATTGTTAAGTAATTAACCGGAAGTAAGCGCTGCGGCTGCCACTCAATTCCTGTTAATTGCTCCTGCATACGAAAGGGGGTGCAAGAAGCTGGCGCTGAATGGTCGCAGTGCTCATGTGTCTTAACAATATCACATGAGCCTCAGGGACTCAAATTCTGACATCACTGGTACCGCGTAATCCCATAAAGTCTGAAGACTCCACCACCCAGTACTCACAGGGTCTCCTCGGTTCCCAGGCGGTGATTTTTCCATTCAAAAAGATTTCAGTTTGTTTTTCAATTGAATTGTATGTATTATAGGAGATATTAAAGCTTGAAAATTTCAAAAATGATTCTTTTTGTATAATTTTTTTTGCACGAGAAAAACTTGGCATTTTAACTCTGGTGTGTAGACTATCTATATTCACTGTAATATAAGAATGTTGTTGTATTTTTTAATAAAATTACAAAGCATGTTAACTTTTATTGTGTGAGCTGAAAAATATTTATTATGCTTAAAAAGGTCTAGACTATGCCCAGATATACGTCTAGTATCTGGATAAGCCAAATATTTTAGAGAAGATGGCCTTGCTTGAATAGGTGCAGAAATGGCATTAGAGTTGTGAAGAGAGTCTCCTCCTTAGAAAGCAGATGGATGGTGGATTATATCTATAACAACAGTAGAGGGATCTTATCTATGGTGTCCATATGCCATAACATGTCATTGGAACAAGAATGGAGGCTGTCGCTCATCCTTACGATCACTTAGGTCACTTGTTAGGAGAAATGTCTCCCATACCCATACAGTAACTTAATCTGTCCTCCATCAGTAGTAAAAATGAAGGATCCTATTAAATGATAGCAAGAGAAAATCTTTAAAACTATGATCACTTTGACATAGTAAGTGTATTGGCAAACAGTTTAACTTTTCAATATACAAACAAATCAATTATTTGCTAAAATTTTAATAGTCTGTTGTCCTCAGTGACTTTTGCATGAATTAGTTTGAGGTTGAGGTTGCTTCTCTCACTCTCCTCGGCGAGAACATTTTAGCACAAAATATACTGAAACTATGTTAGGCTGCTTTCACATCTGCGTTTTTTGCAAATATGTGCGGAGATTCACTTTTACCCCATGATCTCGCACTTCCAGTGCAGGAAGAAAACCACTGATTTTCATCCAGTGCCTTAGGTGCCGGAAGTTCCGGATAATTGTCAAAAACGCAAGTCTCCGCACATGTCCAGAGGTCCGTTTACAGTACATTAGCACAAGCGCAACATAGACGCAAGTGTACTGCATTATGTTTTTGCATAAAAGGCGGATTTCTGCTGGTTTTGCTAAAAAGCAGATGTGAAAGCACCCTTACACTTCATAACCATTTTAACAGGACTATATTACACCTTGCGAGCTATCCTAAAGGAACTTTCTAGCTCCAAAGAGTTTTGCTATGGCTCTCGGATATGCCATAAATAACAGTTAAGTCCCAGCAGTGGAAGCCTCAGCCTATCTGGATAGCTAGGGATGTGAATCCCCAGGTATATGACCTGCCCCAGGGCCGTGGGGTAACATAGTAACAAAGTAACATAGTTTTTAAGGTTGAAGGAAGGCTTTAAGTCCATCTACCGTGTTTCCCCGAAAGTAAGACAGGGTCTTACATTCTTTTTGTGGCCAAAAGTGGCCCCCTGTCTTACTTTCGGAGGGGGCCTTACATTGGAGGCCCCACCATCCATCCATCCATCCACACACTCCCACACATACAGACAGACACATGCATACACATATATACACATATATACACATATATACACACCATCACACCACCACACACACACTCCACACACACCACACACACCACACACACACATAGCACAGCTTCTTACCGGGTCCGGTGTGGGGTCCCCGATGGTCCTGTGCCGCCCTCTGTGCTCCGGTCCGGTCCCCGAGATGATCCGCTGCCGTCCGCCGTGTTCCGGTGCCGGTCCTAGGCTCCATGGTCCCTGCTCTTCCGGAGTTCAGGCCTAGCTCCGCCCAGGTCATAGTGTGGGCCAATCAGCATAGCGGCGCTGACGTCAGAGGCAAGCGCCCGATGACGCTTGCTTGAGCGCCGCTATGCTGATTGGCCCACACTATGACCTGGGCGGAGCTAGGCCTGAACTCCGGAAGAGCAGGGACCATGGAGCCTAGGACCGGCACCGGAACACGGCGGACGGCAGCGGATCATCTCGGGGACCGGACCGGAGCACAGAGGACGGCACAGGACCATCGGGGACCCCACACCGGACCCGGTAAGAAGCTGTGCTATGTGTGTGTGTGGTGTGTGTGGTGTGTATGGTGTGTATATATGTGTATGCATGTGTCTGTATGTGTGTATGTATGCATGTAAACCTTCCCCCCCCGTGTTTCCCCGATAGTAAGACCCCCCTCCCCCCTACCCGGCCTTATAATCGGGGGAGGCCTTACATTAGCAGGCCCCCCTTTATCCCTAGGCGGCCTTACAATCGGGGGGGGCCTTACTTTCGGGGAAACACGGTAGTTCAACCCATACCCTAACATGTTGATCCAGAGGAAGGCAAAAAAAAAACATGTGGCAACACTAAGCTCCACATTGGGGGAAAAAATTTCTTCCTGACTCCAGGTACGGCAATCAGACTAGTTCCCTGGATCAACGCCCTATCAAAGAATCTAGTATGTATAACCGGTAATATTATAGTTTTCAAGAAAGGCATCCAGGCCCTTCTTAAATGTTAGTAGTGACTCACTCATTACAACATCATGTGGCAGAGAGTTCCATAGTCTCACTGCTCTTACAGTAAAGAATCCACATCTGTGATTATGATTAAACCTTCTTTCCTCCAGACCTAGAGGATGCCCCCTTGTCCCAGTCTCAGGCCTAAGAGTAAAGAGATCATTAGAAAGTTCTCTGTACTGTCCCCTCATATATTTATACATTATTATATGATCACCCCTAAGCCTTCGTTTCTCCAAGCTAAATAACCCCAAGTTTAATAACCTGTCTTGGTATTGCCGACCCCTTAGTCCTCTAATGACTTTTGTCGCTCTTCTCTGGACCCGCTCTAGTTCAGCTATGTCTTTCTTATATACCGGAGACCAGAATTGTACACAGTATTCTAAGTGTGGTCGCACTAGTGACTTGTATAGAGGTAAAATTATGTTCTCCTCATGAGCATCTATGCCTCTTTTAATGCATCCCATTATTTTATTTGCCTTTGCAGCAGCTGCCTGACACTGGCCACTAAATGTGAGTTTGTCATCTACCCATACACCCAGGTCTTTTTCAGTGACAGTTTTGCCCAGTGTTTTACAATTAAGCACATAATTATACCTTTTGTTTCCTCTGCCCAAGTGCATGACTTTACATTTATCCCCATTAAAGCTCATTTGCCATTTAGCAGCCCAAGCTTCTAGTTTACATAAATCCTCCTGTAATATAAAATTGTCCTCCTCTGTATTGATTACCCTGCAGAGTTTAGTGTCATCCGCAAATATTGAGATTCTACACTGTATGCCCCCTACAAGGTCATTAATAAATATATTAAATAGAAGCGGGCCCAACACTGACCCCTGTGGTACCCCACTGTTAACTGTGACCCATTCTGAGTGTGTTCCATTAATAACCACCCTTTGTTTCCTATCACTAAGCCAGTTCTTAACCCACTTACACAAATTTTCCCCTATCCCCATTGCCCTCATTTTATGTATCAACCTTTTGTGTGGCACCGTATCAAAAGCTTTTGAAAAGTCCATATACACCACATCCACTGCATTTCCTTGGTCCAGTCCAGAACTTACTTCTTCATAGAAGCTTATTAGATTAGTTTGACAGGAACGGTCCCTCGTAAAACCATGTTGATAATGGGTCATGAGGTTATTTTTCTTCAGATACTCCAGTATAGCATCTCTTAGAAAACCCTCTAGGATTTAACCCACAGTAGAGGTTAAGCTTACTGGCCTATAATTTCCAAGTTCAGTTTTTGTCCCCTTTTTGAATATTGGCACCACATTTGCTATACGCCAGTCCTGTGGTACAGACCCTGTTATTATGGAATCTTTAAATATTAAAAATAATGGTCTATCTATGACAGTACTTAATTCCTGCAGCACTCTGGGGTGTATCCCATCCGGGCTCGGGGATTTGTCAATTTTAGTTATTTTTAGACGATGCCGTACTTCCTCTTGGGTTAAGCAGGTGACATTTAATTGAGAATTTTTGTTATCACTGATCATATTGTCTGTCATGGGATTTTCTTGTGTAAATACTGTTGAAAAAAAGTAATTAAGCATATTGGCTTTTTCCTCATCCTCATCCACCATTTCACCCAGACTATTTTTAAAGGGCCAACACCATCAATTTTTAGTTTCTTACTATTTATGTAGTTAAAAAATATTTTGGGATTCTTTTTACTTTCTCTGGCAATGAGTCTCTCTGTCTCAATCTTTGCTGCCTTGATTTGCTTTTTACAAATGTTATTTAATTTTCTGTATTTATTTAATGCCTCATCACTACCTACTTGCTTTAATTCCCTAAATGCTTTCTTTTTGTCACATATTGCACCTCTTACCGCTTTATTTAGCCATAGTGGTTTCCTCCTATTTCTAGCATGCTTATTCCCATAGGGTATATATTGTGCACAGGTCCTATTCAGGATGCTAATAAACATCTCCCATTTGTGTTGTGTACTTTTATGTCTCAGGACATCGTCCCAGTTTATTGCACTAAGATCATCTCTCAACCATTGGAAATTTGCCTTCCTGAAGTTTAGTGTCCTTGTAGCCCCTCTACTACACGTCTTAGTAAAGGATACTTGAAAGCCTATTAAGTTATGATCACTATTACCCAAGTGACCTCCAACCCGTATATTTGATATGCGGTCCGGCCTGTTGGTTAATATTAGGTCCAGCAGTGCCCCCCTTCTTGTTGGGTCCTGAACCAGTTGTGAAAGGTAATTGTCTCTCATAGTTTTCAAAAACTTATTACCCTTGCTGGAACTGCAGGTTTCTGATCCCCAATGTATTTCAGGGTAGTTGAAGTCCCCCATAATAATAACTTCTCCCTGAGTCGCTGCTTCATCTATTTGCTTTATGAGGATATTCTCCTCCACTTCCATTATTGTTGGGGACTTATAACAAACCCCTATCAGTAATTTATTATTTTTTCCCCCTCCCCTTATCTCCACCCACAGGGACTCTACATTTCCATTAGATTCACCTATATTATCACGCAGGATGGGTTTTAAGGATGATTTTACGTATAAACATACACCTCCTCCTCGCCTATTTGTACGGTCATTTCTGAACAGACAATAGCCCTGTAAATTAACAGCCCAGTCATGGCTCTCGTCCAGCCAAGTCTCCGAAATCCCCACCATGTCATAATTATTTTCCAACAAAATCAATTCTAATTCCTCCATTTTGTTGGTGAGGCTTCTGGCATTAGTGTACATGCACTCTATGCATCTCTCTTTACCTCTATTCCTTCCTATTAGATTGACTGTTCTAACCCCACCCCCCATGCCACCCCCAATTTTATTACTTGTGCCCAGGTTACTATTTACACTATCTTCCCCTCCTATTCAATGAATACCCTCCCCCCAATCGTGGGGTGCCCGGTTCTGGGCATTGATTCACAGGGAATGTCACTGGGGCCTGTGCCCGGTCCCGTGGCCCTTGTGGCCGCTGAAAAGAGTCAATAAAAATAATAAAAATAGTTTGTGATACCACCTACGGTTCCGGTATGGTTACCGATGATGCAGGTCAGACCTCCAGGGTAATGGTAGGGAAGCCAGATGGTTACGCTCCCCATAGGTGGTGCGGGATCCCCGAGGCAGTTGTAATAGTTTTTACACAGGGAGGCAGCTTACCACATGGCACAGTCACTTGTCCTTTTCACTGCTGCACGTGTGCGGCTCATCAGGCAAGGGAAATAAAGTACATCACACCGTTTTTAACTCTGAATGGGTTTACTTGCAGTACTTCAGGCAAATGAGCAGATGTTATAGTCACTTGGGTATTACTGGCCTGGGTAGTCACCAGGGAACGAGGATGTTTCACTTAGGCTCCTCGGTGGTGTGCCTGCTGTTCCCTGCCGGTCCCTCACTGCGCTCTATTCCCCTTCTACCGTGCAGCGCCTCCGTGCGCAGAGCCTCGAGCCAACTTCCATGGGTCTTCGGTGGAGGACTCCCCTTTAGGTCCCCCTGACCCTAGTTCGGTATGCCTTTTCAAGGGATGCGCCAAGTCTTTGGCCATGACTTCCTACAGAAGCTCAGGGCCTCTGGTTTAACATCTCGGGGATAAACATCCACATCGTGTCCGGAGACGGTCGTCTGCCCGAGACCAGACCCCTCCGGTCGGTCATCCTCCCCTCCTCACTCCCCAACTCTTCTCTCTGACTCTCCTACTGTCTTCTCTGACTGTCCTCCCACCCATACACTTTTCTACCCACCTAAGTCGTCCCACAGGACTGGGTCTTCCCTATAGCGGGTTCACGCACGGTCCTCTATGCTAGGGTGTGCATGAATGAGTGTTGTGAGGGTCCTTTATGCACCATCCCAGCTCACTAGTCACAGAAATACCACACACTCTTATTTGGGTGCAGTACCCCTCCATGGCGTCCTGACCAGTGGGGCGCTATATATACTATAGGTCAGGCTCACACTTCGCAGATTTAATAAGGATCTGTGCTGTGAATTCCGCACTGCATATCCACAGCAATTTACTGTGCAATACAAGTAAATGGCTTTTAAAAATTCCAGTCACAAGGGTCTGGCATTTTGGATGTTGATGGGCATAGTGGAAGGTCTCTGGTGGTCAGGGGTTTTAACCCTTCTCATATCTCTGCACCTGAGCAAGTCCCTCTCACTTTTGGGTGTACTCTGGCTCTCCATCAGGTCACCGGTTACTCCTCACTGGTCATGAGGGGTGGTGTGTCGCCTCTGGAGGGCAGAGCTAGTGCAGGTGCTCGCTCTGGCCGTGATCAGCACGCTGACAGACTTACTACAGGATGTGGTGTTACTGGGAGGCGGGATGCTGTCGCTCTCAGCAATAATGCTGTTCCGGAGTCTGACAATGCTGGGTCCCCTGGTGTCGTTTGTTGCAAGGACATATGGGATGCTATGTCTCCAGGCTCAGCCATGTGGTGTAAGATTCCTTCCACTCTCCTTGCTCCTTCCCTTCTTCTCTGGGCTGATGGTGTAGAGTGGGCATTGTCACTCAGAGGTGTCAGGTGATTCTTAAGAGGGATATTTAAACCCGCCATATCCTCTGTTCAGTGCTGATTATTTTCAGTTGTGCTTGGGTGGCAAGGTTTGTACTGCTGGTGAGTTTCTTCTGGTTTGCTCTCTTACTCTGGATTTTTGGTCTTGGCTTTGTCCCTAGTCCCTAGGATCTGCAGTGATCTTCCTGTTTGTACTGGTGTGTTTGGTCCGACTGCGGCCTTTGTGCTCAGCCACCAGCCACTCCGCTCTTGTCTCCACTCTTGTCCACCTGAAAAGTACCCCGACCCTTAGGCTACATTGACACGGGGCGTAATTGTAATGCCTCTCACTTCTAGCTGTACTCCGGCTCTCCATCAGGTCACCGGTTACTCCTCACTGGTCATGAGGGGTGGTGTGTTGCCTCCGGAGGGAGAAGCTAGTGCCTGTGTTCGCTCTGGCCATGAATAGCACATTGATACGTTTCTTATGGATCCGCTAGTGGAATGCAGTGAAACACAGTGACACTACCTGTCCCAGCCAAGTCAATGCATTTCACTATTTGGCACTAAGACACTGCGTTTTTTACAGATCTGTTTTTGGGCTCAAAAGCGGGTCATTAAAAAAGAATGAACATGTCAATTCTTGGTGTTATTTAGCTGCACCAATTACTCACCTTGCCATGCTCCCTCAGTGAGCTCCGCTCATACTGAGGCCGCAGGATCTGCAGGAGGACCTGGCACTGTACCATGTGTCTGTGTGACATCACCCGGTCACATGACCAGACCGCAGGGTCCTAGAGGCAGCAACACTGCGGCCTCCAGGATTGACAGGACACTGCTGGAGATCACTGGGGGAGAGCGGCAAGGTGAGGGGTGATCACCATGGAAGCGCGGCGAGATGAGTAATTAGTGCACCTAAATAACGCCAAGAAATTGACATGTTCATTCTTTTTACTGATCCGCTTTTGAGCCCAAAAGCAGATTCGTAAAAAATTCAGTGTCTGAGTGCCAAACAGTGAAAAGCTTTGACTTGGCTGGGACAGCCGATTTCACTGCATATCACTGCATTCCACTGCAATCAGTGGATCCTTAAGGAATGCTACAGTAACGATGCAATTACACACCTTGTGAATATAGCCTAGGGCTGGTTTCACACTGCAGTTTTTTCCCTGATCAGGTTTGATCAGGTTTGTGTGTCTAAACCAGGAGTGTCTCCAAAACTCAGAACATGTGTCAATCTTTCAATTATAGTTTTTCTCTGCAAGTTCCTCTCCTGGTTCCTCTCCTGGTTTTGGCACACAAACCTGATCGAACCTGATCAGGGTAAAAACTGCAGTGTGAAACCAGCCTAACCTAGCAATACACATGTTACCTAAAAAACTGCGCAAAAGTGAAAGCTTGGTGAGAATGTCAAATCTGTAGCATACTTATTACGTGAATTTTCATTGCAGTTTGCAACTTATTAAATGGAGAAGGAGGATATTTGCAGCCAAAATCGCAATTAAAGTTTGCATTTGTTATTTGCAGATTTTGTTGTGGATTTAGTTGCACATTTGAAGAGAAATCTGCAGCGTTAATTTTGCACGCGTGAACATAAATCCAAACCCATATAGCAGAATCCAATCTCAAAGATGAGGAGTGATAAGGGAACGAGGGCTTCAAATCTGTGTACGGGCTCAGACACATGGGCGGTGAAGTCAGATAAGTGCAATATGAGAAAATCTTGCATTGCACTCTGACAAATGTTATTAAATGAGTCAGAGCAGATGAACATTTGTCTACAGCTTTTTTCTCATCCAGACTCTGGATGAGAAAAAAGTAGCAACATGCTGTGATTGGATGTGAGTCTGCTGCCAGACTCGCCGATGCAAGTCAATGTGTGCGATAAAAAAAAATCGCAGAGCACACTGACAGCGTTTTTTAGCATGGTCTTTGCCATGCTAGAATAGAATAGACAGATAAATAGGATACATAGAAAGATAATAGCTATACCTAGAACATCTTACCAGTCTCCTGCTGCTGCTTCAGTGGCTGTCCATTAAGCTTTATGCATATTCATTGCACTGAACTGCAACAGCCAATCACAGACACTCACACTCTGTGAGAGCCTCTGTGATTGGCTGTTGCAGTCAAACTGCATTTCCACAATGTGGTGATAAATATAAAAAAAAACTTGGCAGTTTTTTCCAGTCTAGCCTGGTAAAAACAGACAGCTGCGAGCTGCCACTGTCAGCTGGCTAATTTTACCTTGGCTTGAATAAAAAAAAATATGTGGGCTCCGTCCTATTTTTATTTGTCAGCCAAGGTAAAACTACTCTCAGCAGAATGAGGGCCCATTTTTGAGAGCCACCCCCCCCAACACGCTAAAGAATAGCAACCCACAGCTGCCCCTGAAAATGGCACATTCATCATAGCACCATTTCCAGGTGCTTTACTGGGCTCTTCCAGTGGCTCTGGTGGCGGTGGCATGCTGGGTAATAAGGGAATAATACCAGCTTTGTATTGCCAGCTGGTATTAAGCCCTGAGACTCTTAATGTCAGGCCAAGTTACACCCGGTCATTAAGAATCTCACATTAATGATTAAAAAAGACACAACACAGAGAAAAATAATTTTATTATAATTAAAAACACAGAGACACTTAGTGACCCTATCTTTATTAACCCCTTCACCCTGGTACCCCATTCATCATATTTTCTCTTCCTTTACACATACAGCGAACATGTCCGCTCCCCGTGGTCTCTGATCACTGAATGACAGTGCTGAGACCTGCAGTATAGTAAGTGGTGAGGTCACTGTTGCCATAATAACCACTAACAGGAGTTGCTATGGCAATGATGTCCTCGAGTGAACTTGCTCCTGGTTTACTCCGCCACTATCCCTGCGGCTCCTGAATGACCTGTGGGGATAGCAGCGGGGTAAGCCGTTAGTGTGTTCACTCAAGGACACCATTGCCATAGCAACAGCTATTTGCGCACATTAATGTTAGCTGAGAAAAAACACACAATCTCATTGTACTCACATGCCACACGGATCACTCAACCTACTCTCCTGGATGAGAAACGGTCAGATTTTCCATACGCTCATGTGTTTCCAGCCTAAGACTCTACATTATAGACTTGGGGGAGTCAATGAAACAAGCACTGGTATATTTTCTACATTGACTTTTGGGCTGATAGATGATGACTTCAAATCCACTGAAGGTACATTTAGCCAGTACAAATAAATGTAAGAAAGTTGATTGCACTTGTGATGTTTGCTTTAATCCTTTAGTTTCAAGACTGGCTTTCTCTGAATGTATGTCTGCATGTAAATCTCGAACAGCTGAACAGATGCACCTGATAATACAATTCATAATAATGAAATCAACACTTTACAACTTACCTGCCTCAGCACTTTTTCTGCGTTCCTGCTTCTCAGCTCCCCTATGGTACTCATTAGGTTCAGATTCTGAAAACATGTTAATGGTTGGATGCCTCGTCTTGTTCCATCAATCACATTACCTGGCTCAGTGTATGTCAGGGCTAAAATGTATACCTCTGCATGTTTCACATGCCATCATTGAATGCATACTCTATGTAGACTGACACTACATCCTGCAGGCAACATGAAGATGTTCTGACAGTAATGAATAACTGGATAAAGACTCCATACCATGAACTAAACAGTTCACTGGGTAAATAAAGATCCTCAGATGCAGAGTTGTTAGGCAGTTCATTTATGTTGACCCTTATGAATGATAATGCTTCCTTCACGTGGTCGTCACCATTATGACACCAAAACTAGAGCATGATGTCTACGGATGTTTTCTAGTATATATTTCATACCCTAAGGGCAGGAGGCCTAGAGACCACTATTATAATGATCTGTAGCACAGGAGAAAGCTTCATGGATGGGGTCCTGGATGCCTGCACTGAAAACCTGCCCGCACTGAAAACCCTATACATTTGTTTTCACATATGGATAACCAGTCACTGGTTATTGTCTGCACACATCATCACTTTTCAGTACTTCACTGTTTAGGCTAGCTATCGGTAGAGCTGTGGTCTCCAACCTTTCCAGGTCCATTATCGCTATATAATGAGTAAATGATGACTGTGAGGAATATAATACACTATACAATGACCAACATTGACAAAATGCCTCTATAGACTGCTTTGTACTATATGACAATTCAAAGGGTCTGAACTGCACTACATTAAAGACCCGAAACATACAACACTAAAAGATACACTGCCATATAGTGAGAGCTAACAGTTCTGCAGACTCAGTAAGTAATTTCAGAAAAGTTATATACTGTACAGTGACTTAAAGGTAACGTTCTTTCTGTTTAGGTTCATTCACTTTTATCCTCTTTTTCAACTGGCCCAAAGACTGCTGTCTGCAGAGTTTGTAACACAAGACACATTTAACTTCTCACATATCCAGCTCATCTCCATATGTTCCCAACAGATTCTAACTCCGCATCTTGTTGCTACCTCCATTCCTATGTCTTAAGTAATAATGGCTGCTCCAGTAATAATACCTCCTGAGTTCATCCTTCACCAATATTAGATCCATTAGTGAATGCCTCAATAAGAATAATGTCCCAAAGGGCCCCCTTCCGTAATATTGAACCATTAGTGCCCATTATAGTAATTATGTCTTGGAGTGCTTCCATTAGTAACTAAGATTTATAAGTGTTGCCCATGTAATAATGCCCGCTGGCTGCTGCAGCCATTCAAGAAATGCTTAAACTCACTTAATCTCTCCTGATGCCCAAAGCCACCGAGTCCTCTTCTGCCTTTGCAAGTAAGAGCAATCCAGCAAAGGCGGCGCACTGCAGTGACGTCATTGTGCTGCCTCCCCGGGACACTGACTTCTTGAAGGTCATTGGTTTACAGAAGCCTGCTGCCTACAGGAAAGTGAATGCTGGGGCAGGGAGTTATGGCTCTCTGCTCTACGAACGTATAAAACTGTATGAGCATCATGTAATTACTAATACAGTTCACAAAGTCGCTCTCCACAGATCTGGGGCTCCAAGCTAGCGGTGCCACTGCTCAATGTTCGCTGAGCTCAGGTCACTCAAACACAGATTATAAAAGGTATAGATTTATTTTCACATACATCTAATAAAATTCGCAATAAAATATGACATATTATTGGAGATAATGATAATAATATCAATAATGTGCAAACAGTCATGGTCTCATGATGTAATTATATTAATGATCAAAAGCCTCCCAGTATAACAAGAGAAGTGAAGTAAAACCCGTACTACGTGATTCTGAGTATTATGTATACAAATACAATTAATTTAATGAAGTACAAGTGCATATGTGCCCATATATAACATAATGTACTGGGGTTAGACGCACATATCCAGTTCATCACATATCTCATTAGTATCTCACACTACTACTCTAAAGTGATAAAGTAATAAGGTGCAAATAACCCCTGGTATCCTCCCTAATATACCATTATGAGATGAAAGTGTCTCAGGCCTATAAGGTTTGTAATGATGGGAGTAAGAGGAGACTGTTAGGGTACGTGCGCGCATCGACTATTTGGTTGCAGAAATTTCTGCATTATTTTCTTAATCTCTTGACAGGAAAAACGCAGCTGCAAAAAACGCACATTTTCGACACATTTTTATTGTGTTGCCTTGTGTTTTTCGGGCAGATTTTACCCATTCATAGAAAAATGTTGTAAGAATTGACATGGTGCAGATTTATTTCTGTACCAAATCAGCAGAAACTACTTAAAGGGATCCTGTCACCTCCAAAAAGCCATCTAAGCTACAAAATCATGTCTCTGCAGCATCCTATCACTAATCTCACACTCCTTTTGTCTCCTAAAAGCATCCTGTCAAAGTAGATAAAAACAATTTTATACTCACTCCTTAGGTATTATAATTAGTAGGGGCTATATTCTTTAGCCCTTAGGGTGTGTTATTTTGCAGGCTCCAGGATCCACCCTCTCTCTCTCTGTGTCTGTGCTGCTGTGATGTGGAGCTGAAGGCAGGACAAATTATTTGCATTATATGAGTGACAGAGAGGGGGAGAGCAAAGCCTGCACAAGCAAAGCAGCACAGAGAGAGAGGGGGAGGGAAAAGCCTGCACAAGCAAAGCAGCACAGAGAGCGAGAGGGTGGATCCTTGAGGCTGCAAAACAACATGCCCAGAGGGCTAAAGAATATAGCCCCTACTAATTATAATGCCTAATGAATGAGTAATAATGCCCAATCGTTTTTATCTACTTTGACAGGAAGCTTTTAGGTGACAAAAGGAGTGAGAGATTAGTGATCGGATGCTACAGGGACATATGTTTGTAGCTTAGGTGGCTTTTTGGAGGTGTCAGGATCCCTTTAATGGGTACACAAAACGTCACAATTCTCATTGATTTTGCTGGAATCAAGTTTTATTTGCAATTTGTGACGATCTACACTCAAAACTTCGGCACTCAATCGGAGATGAATGGTAAAAATAAAGTTCTTTATTGAGAAAAATTTGTGATATTCTTATAACATGGATATATTCTGACGTTTCGGTCACTTTGACCTTGTTCACAGAGAAAGAATATCTATCATAAACCAGAAACAAAATAAATCAGTAATACATCATTTTACATGATTTTACATGAAATTACACAAGACATTAAAGTTTAGAACATCAGCTTCAAGAGAAGACAACTCCATAACTTGGCAATATCACATGTCAAATCTGTGTAAAAAAAATTCATATTCTTTGTATATTCACTCATATACATATATGTGAATGTCTCTTTCTCATAGAAGTATATGCAAAATCATTGGTTCATAGAAGTATATGCCAAACATGATAATAAAGATCAAAAACCAAAAATAAATACATGTTTACCTTGTGACAAATTTTTCATAAAGAAAACAATGACAGCTTTGCTACATTTTGTATCAGTCAACTGCAAATTGAGAGTAAAGATTAATATTATATCACTCCTATTTATCCAATATATAGTATAAATAAATGATATATATCACACTACCTGTCTGGTATTTAAGGAGTGTATCACTAGGTGATATATAATCCCTGATGTAGGGAAGATTATAGTATATCCTGAAAGATTGAAAACCATTATTTATTTTTACATGTAATATATATGTATTAATAGTGGGCATCTCTAAAATAAAGCAATTAAACAAATGATATTACCTTTAAATGAGTATATAAGGATAAACTGAACGGGATTAATTCTCCCTTGTCTTGAGATATGGACCTTATTACGGTCCCTATAAGCAAAAATGAAAAGTAAACAATATGGAGCAGCAAATAGACAATTGCTACATTCAATCCCATTGAAATAAGGTTGTGCCCTTGAAATAGAGAATGTCCACATCCACTATGTAAACAGGATAAAGCTTCTCTCTATTTAACAGTAGTATCCACTGTCCACCCGATGCTATCTTACATATGCCCAAATGCATTGCATTCTATGAGGCCGGGTCAACAAATAGTCTAATCAGGTAGTCATATAACAAATGAAGCATATACAAAGAAGAAGGGGTCAGTACTGTGTACTGTATACCTGGTGAGTGGTGCAGGATAGCGTGGACTCACCGCGCGGGATACAAGTGCGGCTCTCAGTGAGCCGCGCCATTAAAAGCCGGCGTGTGACGTCATTTCCGCTGACGTCACCGCGGGTAGTGCGCAAGTGCGGGAACGGAGAACTGCTTTGTGTACTCGTGACCTAGGCAACCCGTCTAACGTGATATCTTAGACGCTCGGTCATATTAATGCCTGCAGTAGGCTTGGACTTAGTATCTCACCTATAATAAGAGAAAAATAGGACAAATGAGGTAACAATAGAGAGTTGTTTATGTTAGTAACATAGTGCAAAGGTGATAATTAGAAAACTAAGTGTTAATTGGATTTATGTGTCTTAAGGGCCTGTCACACGCGTCAATATCGCCTGCACGATCTCGGCTGCGAGTGACGTTGCAGCGATATTGATGCGTGTGACATACTGAATCAACCAGCGATTTATCGCCAGGTTTTAGAACCTGCTCTAAAACCTGGCGATTGTCGCCCGGTGGACACGCAGCATCGCTGCGTGTGACACCGGGAGTAGCGATATTCCAGCTCCCAGCGCCTCTCACAAGTGCTGGGAGCTGGTATCCAAGGTAAACTGCGGGTATCTAGGCAGCGCGTGCTGCCTAGATACCCGACGTGTACCTTATTTACCAGCCGCCTCCGCTCACCGGCTGGTATCTAAGGTACACAGCGGGTAACTAGGGTACCTAGTTACCCGCTGTGTACCTTAGATACCAGCCGGTGAGCGGAGGAGGCTGGTAACTAAGGTACACGTCGGGTATCTAGGCAGCGCGCGCTGCCTAGATACCCGCAGTTTACCTTGGAGACCAGTCTGCTCCCGCTTCCAGCAGGCTGGCAGCGGGAGCAAGACATCATGGAAACGATATTTAAATCGTTTCCATGATGTCTCTGGGCAATTGATCGCTGGTGAGTCTGCCTGTGTGACAGCTCACCAGCAATCAGCCGTCAATGTCATCAGCGATCATCTCACTGACGACGTTGATGCGTGTGACAGGCCCTTTAAAGAGACAGTACACCTAATTTAACAGGAGCACTCTTGAAATGTAAATAATGGAAAAAGACCTTTGTAAATTAGTTAAATAAGGCTATCATATTCCCTATTGAGACCCAATGAAAATTGGGTTTGTAGTTCATGTATCCACCTGGCTTCAAGGGTTAAGAGCCGTTTAACCCTGTCACCACCCCTTCTGGAAGGTGGAACATGATCTATTATTTGATACTTTAGTTGAGACACATTATGGCCCATAGACACATAATGTGCTGGAATGGGCAAAAGTGTTTTGCCACAACGAATGGTGGACTTATGTTGACTGATGCGGTCTCGGATATGCTGGGTAGTCTCCCCAACATATCCGAGACCGCATGGACATTTTATTAAATACACTACGAATGTGCTATCGCAAGTGTAAAAATTCTTTATCTGATATCTCTTACCAGAACGCGGGTGTGTGAAAGAGCTACCTTTCACTACGTTAGTGCACTGGGCACATCCAAGGCAGGGAAAGGTGCCAAAAGCGGTGTTCTAAGAAATGATTGGATTCCCTTCTTTTGTTTAGAGCCTATATCTGCCCTGACCAATGCATCACGAATATTGGGCGGACGTTTGTTACAAAGAATCGGATTAGTGTTAAATTCTTGTATGTTCGGGTATGATTCTTTCAGAATATGCCAATGAGATAAGATGCTCTTGTTAAGAAGGGGGGAGAAAGGATGGTATGTATGTACATACGCCACCCTAGGTATATTCAACCTCTCTTTTCGTACCCTATCTTTGGATAGAACCTGTGACGGGTATCCCCTTTCTTTAAATCTCTGAAACATTTCCTCATGACGCATTTTACGGGTAGAATCCTCAGTAACTCTATCAAATTGAGACAGGGGTAATGCTGTCTTAATGTGACGAGGGTGGTTACTCTGATAATGCAACAAACTGTTGCGATCAGTGGGTTTCCTATATAGGTCAGTGGTGACCTTACCTTCAGGTGAGAGCAAAACCATCGTATCTAAAAAACTGATTTTACTTTTATGCCAGCTTAATGTAAATGTAAGAGAAGGTAATATGCTATTCAGGTCAGTCACAAATGTGTTTAGGGATTCTATGTCGCCCCGCCATATCATGAATATGTCATCAATAAAACGATGCCATGTTATGACATGAGAAGAAAACAACGAATGTGTATATATATGGTTTTCTTCAAATTCTGCCATGAAAATATTGGCGTACGGAGGTGCCATGTTACTTCCCATCGCGGTACCTTGTCGTTGAATGTAAAACTGATCCTGGAATAGGAAATAGTTGTTATGTAAAATCAGTTGTAAAGTGTCTAGACAAAAGGCTTGTTCCAATGGCTCTAATGAGGAATCTTTGAGTAGGAATTGTTTGACAGCTTCCCAACCCTGGGTGTGTCCTATGCTGGTATATAATGAATTGACATCCAATGTGACCAAGGTACAATTGTTAATGTTAGATACAGTATCTAATTTACCTAAGAAATCTGAGGTATCACGTAGATAAGACCTAGTTTTAGTAACCATAGGTGTAAGTATTTTTTCTAGGGTTATCGCCAGGGGTGACAGGAGGGATTCTGTGGAGGCCACGATGGGTCTACCTGGAGGATTGACAAGACTTTTGTGTATTTTTGGTAACACATGGAAAACGGGAATAATGGGATGTTGGTTCACCATATATTCCGCTAATGATTCATCTATGACATGTAGTCCCTTATATTTGTCTATGTGAAGTTGTATTTTGATCATAATGTCAGATGTAGGGTTATGTGAAATAGGTTCATATGTTTCCCTATCACTCAATTGTCGCTGAATTTCAGATATATATAAAGTCTTGTCCATCACCACGATAACACCCCCCTTATCGGCCGGTTTTATAATTAAATGCTCATTGTTCCTCAGGTCATGGAGGGCCGGTGACTCCTCTATCTTTAAATTATGTTTCAAATGAAAGTCACCCCGTTTAATCTTTTCTAGGGTTATGTCAATGTCTCTCTGTACCAGTGAAATATAGGTTTCAACCGGATGATAGTTGCGAGGTGGTCTATAGGTACTTTTCGACCTTAATGCTAGTGTTTTGGAGCTAAATTTGGGTTCGTCCCTTGTAGTGGAGACCGTGGGGGGGAGTGGTATACTGGAAAAATGGGCTTTCAACCTCAATGACCTGAAGAAGCGATTTAACTCTTGTTCAACTGTAAACGTATTTAGTGAGGGAGTTGGACAAAAGGAAAGTCCTTTTTGTAATAATGAGATTTCTGATGGTGATAATGTGTGTGAAGATATGTTGTAGACAATATTTTCACCCCTACCTGGGATCTGGTAACCATTCGACTCGGGTAACCGTACCCTCCTCTGACCCCTCCTCGTCTTCCTCTGGCCCTTCGGGCCCGACGGGGATCTAAAAAAACCTGTCTGGTTTGTTCACCTTCGGAACTAGATGCAGTAGAATACCCTGAGTAAGGGTCCCTCCTCTGATATTGTTGGCCCTGGACTTGTAATGGTTGTTCAGGAATCTGCCAACGATAAATGATTTTGTTATGATAATCTTCTTGATCTCTGATAAATTTAGATCTTTTCTATGAACCGATGATTTTGCATATACTTCTATGAGAAAGAGACATTCACATATATGTATATGAGTGAATATACAAAGAATATGAATTTTTTTACACAGATTTGACATGTGATATTGCCAAGCAATGGAGTTGTCTTCTCTTGAAGCTGATGTTCTAAACTTTAATGTCTTATGTAATTTCATGTAAAATCATGTAAAATGATGTATTACTGATTTATTTTGTTTCTGGTTTATGATAGATATTCTTTCTCTGTGAACAAGGTCAAAGTGACCGAAACGTCAGAATATATCCATGTTATAAGAATATCACAAATTTTTCTCACTAAAGAACTTTATTTTTACCATTCATCTCCGATTGAGTGCCGAAGTTATCATTTCATATAGACATTGTTTTTTCTTCTGAGCACCAAGGCTGAGTTGCGGACCATACTTTCATAGCTGATCTACACTCAAACACATAAAAAACGCATCACAAAACTCGATAAAAACACAATGTGTGCACAGGGCCTTAAAGAGCTCTAATCCATTTAAGATCTTAAACGAATAGCATCTAAAATATACTGACCACAGAATCCGCAATTGTATACGTGCTCGCAGAGGCTTCATAGCTAACCCCATAGACAAAGCATTGTTTATCCTGTCAAAGCAAAGGATACTTTGGTGGAGCCGGACAGATTCCATTATAAGTTGGTGAGGTCTTTTGGATCCGCTGACGCTCTATGTTATAGACGTGGCAAACTATTATGTTTTCTGCTATAAACAGAAGCAAAAGGACCAACGTAAAATGTGTAATAGAAAATATTTTTTTTCCTATTTTTCAATCTACTATAATTGTTTTTGATATGTGAATACAGCTTACTAACTGAAATAAAAGATTGTACATTTCATGATTTCTCTCCAGCATTGTAGGTTCAGGCTCAATCATTGGGTACGCTGTATTTCAACACGCTGTTAGATCACCAGAGGTAAGTAAAATATGCATTGCTCTTTAGGGGTAATTCTTAAAGGGACACTGTCAGGTCATTTTTCAGTATGATACTAATATTACTCTTGAATAGGGACTAGGCAGACCTTTTAAAAACATGTAAATCCATTATTGTACACTTTGTAGTTTCCATGTTATAAGCATCTTCACACCCTGCAGGGAGCTGCTGCATTAGTCCTGTCCATTATAGTTACAGATGAATAGACTGGCTATGTTAAACTGTTCATTTAAATATTCACTCCTTCTCAGCAGCTCTCTCCTCCCTCCTCCCTTTGCTGTGTGTCAGGTTTCAGTTTTAGGAGCTTCTGTTGAGGACACCAAGGGAGAGAGATATTACAGGTCTGCCTTACCTAATTTACAGTGCCTTGTGAAAGTATTTGGCCCCCTTGAACATTTCAACCTTTTGCCACATTTCAGGCTTCTAACATTAAGATATAAATTCTAATTTTTTTGTGAAGAATCAACAACAAGTGGGACACAATCATGAAGTGGAACGAAATTTATTGGATATTTTAAACTTTTTTTTAACAAATAAAAAACTGAAAAGTGGGGCGTGCAATATTATTCGGCCCCCCTGAGTTAATACTTTGTAGCGCCACCTTTTGCTGCGATTACAGCTGCAAGTCGCTTGGGGTATGTCTCTATCAGTTTTGCACATCGAGAGACTGAAATTCTTCCCTATTCTTCCTTGCAAAACAGCTAGAGCTCAGTGAGGTTGGATGGAGAGCGTTTGTGAACAGCAGTTTTCAGCTCTTTCCACTGATTCTCGATTGGACTCAGGTCTGGACTGTGACTTGGCCATTCTAACACCTGGATATGTTTATTTTTGAACCATTCCATTGTAGATTTTGCTTTATGTTTGGGATCATTGTCTTGTTGGAAGATAAATCTCCATCCAGTCTCAGGTCTTCTGCAGACTCCAACAGGTTTTCATCCAGAATGGTTGTGTATTTGGCTCCATCCATCATCCAACCAATTTTAACCATCTTCCCTGTCCCTGATGAAGAAAAGCAGGCCCAAACCATGATGCTGCCACCACCATGTTTGACAGTGGAAATGGTGTTTTGAGGGTGATTAGGTGTGTTGCTTTTACGCCAAACATACTGTTTTGCATTGTGGCCAAAAAGTTCAATTTTGGTTTCATCTGACCAGAGCACCTTATTCCACATGTTTGGTGTGTCTCCAGGTGGCTTGTGGCGAACTTCAAACGAGACAGGTTTTCTTCTTGCCAATCTTCCATAAAGGCCAGATTTGTGCAGTGTACGACTGATTGTTGTCCTATGGACAGACTCTCCCACCTCAGCTGTAGATCTCTGTAGTTCATCCAGAGTGATCATGGGCCTTTTGGCTGCATCTCTGATCAGTCTTCTTCTTGTTCGAGATGAAAGTTTAGAGGGACGGCCGGGTCTTGGTAGATTTGCAGTGGTCTGATACTCCTTCCATTTCAATATGATCGCTGGCACAGTGCTCCTTGAGATGTTTAAGATTTGGGGAAATCTTTTTCTATCCAAATCCGGCTTTAAACTTCGCCACAACAGTATCTCGGACCTGCCTGGTGTGTTCCTCGGTCTTTATGATGCTCTTTGCACTTGAAACAGAACCCTGAGACTATCACAGAGCTGGTGCATTTATAAGGAGACTTGATTACACACAGGTGGATTCTATTTATCATTACCAGTCATTTAGGACAAGATTGGATCATTCAGAGATCCTCACTGAACTTATGGAGTGAGTTTGCTGCACTGAAAGTAAAGGGGACAAATAATATTGCACGCCCCACTTTTCAGTTTTTTATTTGTTAAAAAAGTTTAAAACATCCAATAAATTTTGTTCCACTTCACGATTGCATCCCACTTGTTGTTGATTCTTTGCAAAAAAAATTAGAATTTTATATCTTTATGTTTTGAAGCCTGAAATGTGGCAAAAGGTTGAAAAATTCAAGGGGGCCAAATACTTTCACAACACACTGTAGATAAGGCGTCTACTTCATTTGTGTCTCTAAGCAGGTGTCCTGATGTGCTATGACAGATTCTGTGTTGTATTTCACCTGTTGCTTAGCTGCAAACGCAGAGAGGAGGACACAGCCCCCCTACTGATCTCCTGTGCAAGAATATGAATATATGACCATGCATATTCATGCTATGGGGAGTGGACAGCAGAGAACTAAGTGGATCATTCACTGTGAGTGACAGATGGAATGAATCTCGTTATTTGAAGTTTACAGACGATACGAGGGAAATATAAATAAAAGAAATACATCAATGGAGAAAGCTTAGAGACAGGAATTAGAAAATTATAGCAGATATATATGGATTTTTGACCCGACAGATTCCCTTTAACAATGTTATCTTACACTGTTGTGTACATCACTAGGATATGAATGTTGGGGCCTCTGTCATCCTTTTCAGCTTTTCCTCTGCTCAGTGGCACCTCTGTCTCACCACAGGACAGGGACAAATAAACAGATGTGGACAAGGGTGACAGTGTGCAGAGAAAACTGGTGGCTTGGGCTCAGTTGCTGAACCAGGTATGGCCACATGTACAGATGCACCGCTGTGTCTGGCAGGAAAAACTTTTAAAGGGCCCTTTCACTTTTGAGATCAGCATTGGGTACAAGTGAAAAAAAATGTATTAGTGAATGAACATGATCCTCCCTGATAATGTTTCTTCAGCTAATGAAAAAGACTATCCTAATTCATTGTCTTGATACCACTGCCAGATATATTCCTTATTAGAGCTTATGGCACCTAATGTTTCCACCATATTGATCATCCTTGCTGATCATCGTCGATACTCTTGTAATAAGCCCGTGTCATCAAAATATAACCTATTACAACCCCTGACAAAAATTACGGAATCACCTGGCTCGGAGGATGTTTATTCAGTTGTTTAATGTTGTAGAAAAAAAGCAGATCACAGACATGGCACAAAACTAAAGTCATTTCAAATGGCAACTTTATGGCTTTAAGAAACACTAAAAGAAATCAAGATAATAAATGTGGTAGTCAGTAAGGGTATCTTTTTTCAGACCAAACAGAGGGAAAATTATGGAATCACTCAATTCTGAGGAAAAAATTATGGAATCACTCAATTCTGAGGAAAATATGGAATCACTCAATTCTGAGCAAAAATTATGGAATCACTCAATTCTGAGGAAAAAATTATGGAATCATCCCGTAAATTTTCATTCCCCAAACTAACACCTGCATCAAATTAGATCTCCTTGTTAGTCTGTCCCTAAAAAGGAGTGATCACACCTTGGAGAGCTGTTGCACCAAGTGGACTGATATGAATCATGGCTCCAACACGAGAGATGTCAATTGGAACAAAGGAGAGGATTATCAAACACTTAACAAAGGGTAAATCAACACGCAATGTTGCAAAAGATGTTGATTGTTCACAGTCAGCTATGTCTAAAATCTGGTCCAAATACAAACAACATACATACTGGTTGACCAAGGAAGACATCAAAGCGTCAAGACCGGAAACATAAAGCAATAGGTCTCCAAAACAGGATATGCACAACAAAACAAATGAGGAACGAATGGGAGGAAATTGGAGTCAATGTCTGTTACCAAACTGTAAGAAACCGTCTAAAGGAAATGGGATTTACATACAGAAAAGCTAAGCAAAAGCCATCATTAACACCTAAACAGGAAAAAACAAGGTTACAATGGGCTATGGAAAAGCATTCATGGACTGTGGATGACTGGATGAAAGTCATATTCAGAGATGAATCGTGAATCTGCATTGGGTAAGGTGATGATGCCAGTACTTTTGTTTGCTGCCATTCCAATGAAATTTATAAAGATGACTGCATGAAGAGAACATGCAAATTTCCACAGTCATTGATGATATGGGGCTGCAAGTCAGGTAAAGACACTGGGGAGATGGCTGTCATTACATCTTCAAAAAATGCCCAAGTTTACATTGATATTTTGGACTCTTTTTTTATCCCTTGAATTGAAAGAATGTTTGGGGATGAGGAAATAATTTATCAAGATGATAATGCATCCTGCCATAGAGCAAAAACTATGAAAACATTCCTTGAAAGAAGACACATAAGGTCAATGTCATGGCCTGCAAATAGTCCGGATCTCAATCCAATTGAAAATCTTTGGTGGAAGTTGAAGAAAATATTCCATGACAAGTCTCTAACCTGCAAAGCTGATCTGGCAACAGCAATCAGAGAAAGCTGGAGCCAGATTGATGATGAGTACTGTTTGTCACTCATTAAGTCCATGCCTCAGAGACTGCAAGCTGTTATTAAACCAGAGGTGGTTCAACAAAATACTAGTGATGTATTGGAGTGTTCTTTTGTGTGTTTGTTTTTCATGATTCCATAATTTTTTCCTCAGAATTGAGTGATTCCACAATTTTTCCCCCTGCTTGATCTGAAAAAAATTACACTTACTGACTACTACATATATTATCTTGATTTCTTTTAGTGTTTCTTAAAGCCATAAAGTTGCCATTTGAAACGACTTTAGTTTTGTGCCATGTCTGTAATCTGCTTTTTTTCTGCAAAATTAAACAACTGAATAAACATCCTCCGAGCCAGGTGATTCCATAATTTTTGCCTGGTCATTTAGTTTTGCGTTAAATGAACACCATAAACTGTTTTTTAACATGTCACAGTGTTAAAATAGACATATTTTCACTTTCACACTGTTCACTATGGCTCTTTTATACTTCCTGTTATTTTTGGAAATCCACATGTACAGACTCGGACTCTATATTTGTATTGAAGCATCTTATGAGCGAGTGTGAAGTACGGTGACAATCCCTTCAGTGAAATGTCAGATTTGAGAACACTTGACTCCATCTCTAGTCTCCCAACCTCCAGGAATTTGGTCTCATTCGGGGATACATGTGTATCCATCATGTATTACAATAACAGCCCTGTGGTTGAGATTTTATTTACTCTCATGCAGATGCTGTGGAATATACTGTATTTTAGCTCTCTGTAGGGTTCATTTTTGTTGCATATTCATATACTGTGTTATTAATTTTGGACCAGTTATGTGATTTTTCTTTGTATTACTAGGTCCGGCCCTTGTTCTATCTCAGTGTCTCCGACTTATTTCTGGCTTTTTGCTGGCTCCTCGGGGCTGTCCTCTACAAAGCAGATACCCGAGGTTTGTCATGCTTCAACCTCCAGGCTGTGGGCCAGGTAAGACATTATTCACTGAGGATTACAATTTGTTGAAATTTGATATTTATTGACATTTTTTGCAGTCATCTCTTAAAATAAACACTTTAAATGGAATCTGCCAGTAGGATCATCCCTCCTAAGCCAGCTATATGAACATGTAGGTCATAGGAAGCTGAATAAAATGATACTTTGATATCTATGATCCTATGTCTTACCTCAGAAAAATCCCCATTTTCTCTTAATATTTATTTTTTTTCTGTAAATATATTTATTAAAGTTTCAAACAAGCATAACAATAGAAATAACCAATACAGAATCCAGATCCTAGTACAGTGGCATATTACAGCTGTAAGAAATCAGGTACAAAGGGACACCAGTAAAACCCCCAACAAGAGAATGCATGTTTCATTACCTGAAAATCACGTCTGGATCAAAACTTAGAAAACACACACAGCCAATGAGAAATGTATACACTGAGACATAAGAAGGGAGAAGAAAAAAAGAGAAAAATTAGAAAGGGGTAGGAGGGGTAAGAGGGGGGGGGGGGAATGGGAAAGACCCAGCAGTCTAGACTCCCAGGTGTTGGAAATTACGAGTATGTGCGCAACCAAGTCAAGAACCCCTTGCCCTCCTTAAAGGATTGCCAGAGGAACCAAGTGCGCCCCTGTTCATACCCGGCGTCACTATCTCCCGTTGCAAGCGATTCCATACGGTGCAACCTATCCATTTCAGATATCCATTCCACTGCAGAGGGGACCTCAGTGGACCTCCAGTGTCGGGGAATAACTGCCCTGGCAGCTATTAGGCAGAACCTCAGAATCCCCTTTTTGATGGAAGTTATCGAGCCGGGTATCAGAGATAACAGAGCTAATTGTGGAGAGGGTTCACGGCGGACCCCAGTCATTAGATGGAAGGCATCGAAAACCGAGGCCCAGAAGGGTTGCAGGAGATCGCAGGACCACCAGACATGAAGCATAGAGCCCACAGCAGAACCGCATCTCCAGCAAGTGTCTGAGACTTCCGGATTAATCCTGTGGAGCAGGGTAGGGCATCTGTACCAACGCGTCAGCAATTTATAATTTCTCTCTTGCGCTTGACTAGACATTGTCATCTTGTGCACAAGAGTAAAAATTTTTAACCTGTCTGCCTCAGAAAAGGTGATCCCCAGATCTCTCTCCCAAGCCTCCATAAATCCAAGCGTGCCAGTGTGGAGCGAGTTCAGGATCAGGCTATAGAGCACGGAAACCACATGGGAGGGACCCTCGGTGGGGAGCATTAGGGATTCAAACGGAGTTAGCGCCCCTATTGAAATATTGGAGAGAAAACTTCGCAACTGCATAAACTCCAACCAGGACAAAGGAGCCGCATCGTCAGGACCTCGCAACCCCCCCACGCCGGAGAGCCCCGCAAGCCTATCCCTCACTTGTCCCAGCCCCACTCCATCTAGTTGTGACCAGCACAGATACCTAGATCTATTCATTGCAGGGGGGAAGGCTGGATTGTCAAAAAGGGGACTCAGTCTGCTCAATCGGGAAGTCAAACGTAATTTTGTGTATGATGTATCCCAGAACCTCAAAACAGTTTGTGTGAGGGGAGGGAAGCCCGTCACAGGTGGGCGTCCAGTCCCCCCCAGCCAAGGCAGCCAGTACAAGGAGGAGGGTGATAGAAGTTTCTCCAGGAGCACCCACTGTTTATGGGCATCACTGAACCTCCAGTCGACAATCCTAGAGAGCAAGACTGCCTGATAATAACGTTTAAAATCAGGAAGGCCTACCCCCCTTTAACTTTAGGTCTCACTAGGACTGAAAACCGCGTCCGTGGTTTCCTTGCTCCCCAAATAAAGCTGTTAATGGCCGATTGCAGACGCCTGAAAAAACAATCCGGAACCTGCACAGGAGCTGTCTGAAAGAGATAGAGGAATCGGGGTAAAATATCCATTTTGATCACTCCCACCCGCCCGAACCAAGATAGCTGAGGTCTGTTATACCGTTTAAGATCTGATATGGTTTTCTGCAGGAGAGGGACATAGTTCAGAGCATATGTTGCGTTAAGGTCAGCCGGTATCAAGATTCCTAAATATTTTAATGCAGTGGTCTGCCACCTAAAGGAGAAGGACGATTTGAGTTGAGAGATCAGGTCATCAGGCAGGGAGATGTTGAGCGCCTCCGTTTTGGACAAATTGACCTTAAAATTGGAGACCTCACCAAACTTACGGAACTCTCTGAGGAGTACAGGGAAAGCCACAGCCGGGTTGGAAATATATAACAATAAATCATCAGCGTATAGGGACAACTTAAACTCATGCTGACCAATCCGCAGACCCCTGACATCTGGAACCTTCCGCAAAGCCACTGCTAGATGTTCCATAGCAAGGATATATAGCAAGGGGGAGAGGGGGCAGCCCTGACGAGTCCCATTTCTTATGTCAATGGGCGAGGATAAAGTGCCATTGACCCTAAGACGGGCCGTGGGTCTATGATATAGAGCAAAGATTCTCTCCAACATGGTAGGTCCCACCCCCAACTGCTTCAAAGATGCACGTAGGAAGGTCCAGCCTAGGCGGTCAAATGCCTTTTCAGCGTCAATAGATAATAAACAGGCTGGTATCTTTCCCGTGCGCATGTACGAAGTCAGAAGCAGAGTCTTTACTGTATTATCCTTGGCCTCCCTATGTTGCACAAAACCCACCTGATCGTTGTGGATGGACCCAGGAAGAATAGGGCTCAGTCTATTGGCCAACACCTTTGCGAACACCTTCACATCCACATTGATGAGGGAAATAGGTCTATAGCTTGCGCATAACAGGGGGTCCTTGCCCGGTTTAGGGATCACAGTAATTGTAGCCATCAGTGTTTGGGGGGCAAAGGGGCAGGTGGCCGAAATGGAGTTAAATAGTTTGGTCATAAAGGGGGCCAGGGAAGTCGCATATAATTTGTAGAAGGCGGCAGAGAATCCATCTGGACCCGGACTTTTACCATTGGCCAAGGATCTTATCGTATCCAATATCTCCTGTTCCGAGAGGGAGTCCTCCAAGGCCTCAGATTCTATCTCTGTCATAGGCGGGAGCTCCGTGTCACGAATGTAATCATCCACTCGAGACTGAAACTCGGTAGGGGACATATCAGACAACGGACCCCTCAGGTTGTAGAGAGAGTCATAATATGCTCTGAATGAATCCACAATCTCTGCAGGAAGATGGACTAAATCACCCGTAGCAGACCTCATGGTAGGGATGTAAGTGGTGGGAGCGCGAGGGTGCAAGAAACTCGCCAGAGCTTTACCGGGTTTATCAGAGTACTTATATAGGTACTTATGGAAGCGGTCCCGCTGCCTTGCTAACGTCGTATCCAACAGTGCGCTCAACTCACTACGTGTCCGTAAGAGGTCAGCAAGTACTTTGATATCTCGTTTGTTTTGTTCCGACTCTAGGGTTTGGACACGGGTCAACAATCCCATAATATTAGTCATTCTTTCTTTTTTCAGTCGGGCCCCCTGTTGGATAAATACTCCTCGTATAACCCCCTTCAAGGCCTCCCATTGGTACGGGAGAGCTGTGAGATCATTCTTGTGAAAATCTAGGAAGTCCGTGAATGCTGTCCGAACGGCCGCCTGACAGGTCATATCTTCGAGAAGTCCAGGGTTTAAGGACCAAGTCCATTCTCTAGGAGAGAGGCTCGGCAGCCGAAGGGAAAGCAAGACCGGAGCATGGTCTGACCATAGCATCGTATCAATATCAGACTTTGGGTTAAGGGACAAAAGCCCATGGCTAATCAGGAAATAGTCTAATCTGCTATAAGAATCATGTACCGTGGAGTAAAAGGTATAATTGCGAGCAGTGGGGTGCAGTAGTCTCCAGACATCAATTAACCTCGAGTCCCTCAAGGCCCGACGCAGGCTCTCCAGCTGTGAGGGGGACACCGCCGACCTGCCCGAGGAAGAGTCAACAGTGCGGTCCAACACCATGTTGAAGTCCCCTCCCATAATCACATAGCCTTCCGCAAAGGCTGAGAGGTCCCGTAGGTATTTTCTGCATGCTCGGACCTGATCCTGGTTGGGCAGATAAATGTTAGCTATGGTAAATGTATCATGAACAATTTTCAGTTTTAAGAACACATATCGACCATTCGGATCCGATTTAGAGGCAACCACCTGTGCCTGCAAAGACTTGTGCAGTGCAATGCTGACTCCTTTAGATTTAGAGTCAGAATTGCTACCATGAAACCACTGTGTGTAGTATCTATGGTTAAGCTTAGGGATTCTGTCTGATCGAAAATGTGTCTCTTGCAACATGAGGATATCGACCCGTTTTTTATGCATGCTATATAGTACTTTCGAGCGTTTCTCAGGGACATTAAATCCTCTGACATTAAGTGAGCAAAGTTGTAGGGTTGCCATGAGAGTCTTAGGATCTGGCGTAGAGTACTACCGGGTCACCAAGGGACAGGGAAAAGTGGGAAGTGCGGGGAGGTATAAACAAGGGAGGAAAAGGGAGAAAGGAGGGAAAAAAAACAGAAAAGGGGAAAAGAAAAAAAAACAGAGAGGTAAAGAGGAATGTAGCTCCAAGAAAAGGAGAAAAAGAAAAAGAGTCAGTTCAGCCGGAAGACAGGGTTCCGGCTAAACACCCCAAGAGGCCACTAGGCCTCTAGGTGCAGTGAAATATCAGAGAAAACTCTGAAAAGTAGTGTCAAAGACACACCCTAGTGGGGAAGGTGATTGAACAAAGAGCAACCAGCCAAGCCCCTACAGCAGGCAATATTGCTCCACTCAGTAGGCCCTCAACCCCGGCAAGGCTAACACATTTGTGGAACACAACCAACCAGCTCATGGGCTAAGCATATACCTGTTCTCTTAATATTTAAAAGAACTGTTAAGATCTATGGGCCGGACATAGATCTCCCAGAGTTTATTGGAAAGTGGGTGTTACCAGTGTGAGACATGTATATCAGGAGAGCAGGCTGTCAATCATTAGAAGCCTCACACTGTAATGCCTCCTTTCATTTACAATAAACACTGGGGGGCAGAGTCTCATGGAGATCTGTGTCCCACCCATAGATCTTAACAGCTCATTCCCATGTAAAGAGAATGAGGATTTCTGTGGAATAGTATATTGGTTTGCAGAAATCAAGGTAATATCTTATTTAACTTTCAGTTACCAAAAAATCGGACAGCACTCCTTGTTGCAAACCATGCTTTTCTTTATTGGCCCATCAGGACTGAATGTTTCGGTTCTTCAAGAACCTTCTTCCAGCAGTGTACAACTCATAAACTGTGACAGAGTTATATAGTGTGACACTCATTAGTGTCATTAAAATCAATTATCTATAAAGTGCGGGTTTTACAGTGTTTCAAACTCTCTTTCCATTATATGACATCCAATGTCTTATTTCATTAATAAATATAAAGTGCTTAGTGCTCATTTAAAGGGATCCCGTCACCCCCAAAACGCCTCATAAGCTATTAAAAGATGCCCCTAGAGCATATTCACACTTATCCTACACTCCTTTTAGCTCCTAAATGCATACATTGAAAATGAAGATAAACGTTATTAAACTACCTCATTAGCTATGTTAATGAGTGACTACTGTATGCATAGTCACCCAGGCAGGTTCTCCCTCTCCTAATATCACGCCTCAATAGGCGTGATCTTCAACTCAGATTCAAATGCGCGCCTCCCCGCTCACCTCTGCCGGCCGGGCTGCAGTGTGCGGCTGTATGACGCGAATCGCGTCATTTCCGACTTCGGGTGACGTATGTACACCCGCGCCGCTCTGTTAGCTTCAAGCCCCGCACTGCGCATGCGTGCTGGAGGCATAACAGAGCGGCGCGGGTGTACCCACGTCACCCGAAGCCGGAAATGACGCGATTCGCGTCATACAGCAGCACACTGCAGCCCCGGCTGGAATAGGAGAGTGGGGAGGCGCGCATTTGAATCTGAGTTGAAGATCAAGCCTATTGAGGAGTGATATTAGGAAGAGGGACAGCCGGCCTGGGTGACTATGAATACAGTAGTCACTCATTAACATCACTAATGAGTGAGTTTAATAACGTTTATCTTCATTTTCACTAGCTGCATTTAGGAGCTAAAAGGAGTGTAGGATAAGTGTGAATATGCTCCAGGGACAGCTTTTAATAGCTTTAGAGGTGTTTTGGGGGTGACAGGATCCCTTTAACAATGCTATGTCAGTGTTTACATGTTATAAATACATTAAATATATAAAGTGCTTATTAAGTGATTTATATTATTCACATGTGTATTACATTATCAGGCTCACCCATCTCATGCTTATCACACTTTTTCCCAGAGACCAGCGTCTATGCAGTGATTGGTGGTATACTGTGCATGCCCGGGGCACCCGGAAGAAGCTGGTCTCTGGGAGAAAGTGTGATAAGCATGAGATGGGTGAGCCTGATAATGTAATACACATGTGAATAATATAAATCACTTAATAAGCACTTTATATATTTAATGTATCTATAACATGTAAACACTAATATAACATTGTTAAATGAGCACTAAGCACTTTATATTTATTAATGAAATAAGACATTGGATGTCATATAATTGAAAGAGAGTTTGAAACACTGTAAAACCGCACTTTATAGATAATGGATTTTAATGACACTAATGAGTGTCACACTATATAACTCTGTCACAGTTTATGAGTTGTACACTGCTGGAAGAAGGTTCTTGAGGAACCGAAACGTTCAGTCCTGATGGGCCAATAAAGAAAAGCATGGTTTGCAACAAGGAGTGCTGTCCGATTTTTCGGTAACTGTATACAACTGAACACTGCTGGATTTTTGCACCCAAAGTGAACTGTTCCTAGTGCTGCTTTCAATTTTTTCTCATTATTTAACTTTCAAAGACCTACATGCCCATACAGATTGATCCTACTCACAGATTCCCTTTAAAGCGGTTTTAATATAAAAATGTTCAGAACTGAGGCTCATACCTGCTTACTGATATATGCACTTCTAATACAGGACTATAATTAGAGGACTACTGTTAAAAGAACAGTGAGGGACAAGTGATTAATAACACTGAGATAGGAATATTGACATTAGAGTCTCTATTCCTGTGTCACAGTATTAAAATTAGAAGTAGCTTGGACTATCCCTAGCATTGTTATTACATGCAGTAGAAGGATTATGATTTGTTATGGTAATATGCTTTGGATGTAGAGGACCTATGTACATTGGTTATCTACGACTTAGGCTATGTACCCACCTAGCAGATTTATTTCTGCACCAAATCTGTATCTCCTGGCAGAAAAAACACTGCAGACAAAATGCTGTGTTTTTAGCATTTTAAGTGTTTTTTTGGTGTTTTTTTCAGTGCGCCTTTTCCTCCCATATATTTCGTTTGTATAGTCTACGAGAAAAAAGCATAGAAAAAATGAAAATGTTGCCTTTTTTCCTGCCTCAAAATCTGCAAGGAAACAAACCTTGAGTAGGCCCAACACTTCAGAAATCTCATTGACTTTGCTGGCATGCGTTTCTCCATGCAGATTTAACAAAATCTGCAAGAAAAATGCACCAATAACACAAGGTGTGCACATAGCCTTAGGGCACTAGTGAAAGGGAACCAACCAGCAGGATTTAGGGCTATAAAGTGAAGCCTGTGCCTTACAGGCACTGGGATACTGAGTGCAATCATACCTTTACTTCAGTGATTACATGTATGATTGCAGACAAAAGTGTTATAAAACTCCTGGAAAGCAGAGCAGCAGATGATTGATGTGTGCAGCTGGGATGTTTTTTTTTTTTTCCTCTGTGGGCAAACCCTTCGGCTGTAAGCCAAACCCTCCCCTCTCCCTCTTATCTATAACCACAGGATGACTGGCAAAACCTATAGGCCCCATTTTAACCGCTGGAATTACGCATTGCTGTTCAGACAATGCGTAATTCCAGCGTGTATAATGGCGGGCGGTGGAGGAAAAGCAGGAAGTGATGTCACGCGGGGGGAGGAAGAATCCCGTGTGACATGTGTGACAGGCATTTTGGCTCTCGCAGTGTATTAATATACACTGCAAAAGCTAAATAAAAGTTATCAAAAGGTATTAAAAAATAGAATACTTACAGTCATGGCCAAAAGTATTGACACCCCTGCAATTCTGTCAGATAATACTCAGTTTCTTCCTGAAAATGATTGCAATCACAAATTCTTTGGTATTATTATCTTCATTTAATTTGTCTTCAATGAAAAAACACAAAAAGAATTGTCCTAAAGCCAAATTGGATATAATTCCAAACCAAACATAAAAAAGGTGGTGGGAAAAAGTATTGGCACCCTTAGAAAAATCATGTGATGCTTCTCTAATTTGTGTAATTAACAGCACCTGTAACTTACCTGTGGCACCTAACACGCGTTGACAATAACTAAATCACACTTGCAGCCAGTTGACATGGATTAAAGTTGACTCAACCTCTGTCCTGTGTCCTTGGTGTACCATATTGAGCATGGAGAAAAGAAAGAAGACCAAAGAACTGTCTGAGGACTTGAGAAACCAAATTGTGAGGAAGCATGAGCAATCTCAAGGCTACAAGTCCATCTCCAAAGACCTGAATGTTCCTGTGTCTACCGTGCGCAGTGTCATCAAGAAGTTTAAAGCCCAATACACTGTGGCTAACCTCCCTAGATGTGGACGGAAAAGAAAAATTGACGAGAGATTTCAACGCAAGATTGTGCGGATGGTGGATAAAGAACCTCGACTAACATTCAAACAGGTTCAAGCTGCCCTGCAGTCTGAGGGTACAACAGTGTGAACCTGTACTATCCGTCGGCATCTGAATGAAAAGGGACTGTATGGTAGGATACCCAGGAAGACCCCACTTCTTACCCCGAGACATAAAAAAGCCAGGCTGGAGTTTGCCAAAACTTACCTGAGAAAGCCTAAAACGTTTTGGAAGAATGTTCTCTGGTCAGATGAGACAAAAGTAGAGCTATTTGGGCAAAGGCATCAACATAGAGTTTACAGGAGAAAAAAAGAGGCATTCAAAGAAAAGAACATGGTCCCTACAGTCAAACATGGTGGAGGTTCCCTGATGTTTTGGGGTTGCTTTGCTGCCTCTGGCACTGGACTTCTTGACCGTGTGCATGGCATATTGAAGTCTGAAGACTACCAACAAATTTTGCACATAATGTAGGGCCCAGTGTGAGAAAGCTGGGTCTCCCTCAGAGGTGTGGGTCTTCCAGCAGGACAGTGACCCAAAACACACTTCAAAAAGCACTAGAAAATGTTTTGAGAGAAAGCACTGGAGACTTCTAAGGTAGCCAGCAATGAGTCCAGACCTGAATCCCATAGAACACCCGTGGAGAGATCTAAAAATGGCAGTTTGGAGAGGGCACCCTTCAAATATCAGGGACCTGGAGCAGTTTGCCAAAGAAGAATGGTTTAAAATTCCAGCAGAGCATTGTAAGAAACTCATTGATGGTTACCAGAAGCGGTTGATCACAGTTATTTGGAGTTTGGGGGATTATTGGCTGTACTCACCAGCTTTGGAGCATGCACAGTGCACGTATCGAAGCCGGCCAGTATACCCGATAATCCCCCACAATTCACTACCTGGAAATGACGCACAGCGGTGCGTCACACCAGGAAGTAAGTGGTCAATGTCGCAGATGATAACAGCTGACAGGTCATTATTATCAAATTGTGGGGAGAGCCAACAAATGTCACACTCCCCGGTCTGAGATTGAATATATACAGTTATTGTAATTCTTCCAGAAAATGAAGTATCTCTCTAAGAAAACTATTACAATTACATGTTTTGTTATACACGTTTATTTCTTTTGTGTGTATTTTAACAAAGAAAAATCTGAGGGAAAAAGGCAAATTATGCATACTGTAATTCCTCCCAAAAAACAGGGGAGAAGTTGACTCAATCTTTGCATTATGTGTCAATGTGTGTCACACAAAGCATGGAGAACAAAAATACAAGATTAACTGTCTGAGGAACTGAGAACCAAAATTGTTGAAAAATATAAATAATCTCAAGAGTCCACCTCTAGATATCTTATGCTGCCTTCAGATTTGCAGATGCCTCCGCAGCGTTCTGCGGAGGCATCTGCAAGCATCTGCATGCAGACCGCAGCCCCTATGTTTATAATGGAGTGCACGGCGGTCTGCAGATGCTTGCAGACCGCCGTGCGTTCCCATTGCCCGCCATGAGTGATCTATGCGCAGGTGGGTGCCTGCGCATAAATCACACAGTCTCGTCCGCACCAGGACGCGACATGTTGCGTCCCTGGTGCGGGCGAGAGTGTGTGATTTGTGCGCAGGCATCCGCCTGCACACAGATCACTCATGGCGAGCAATGGGAGCGCACGGCTGTCTGCAAGCATCTGCAGACACCGTGCAGCTCCATTATAAAGATAGGGGCTGCCGTCTGCATGCAGATGCTTGCAGATGCCTCCGCAAAACGCTGCGGAGGCATCTGCAAATTTGAAGGCAGCCTAAATGTGTCTTTCTCAACAGTACGCAACATAATCAAAAAGTTTATAATCCATTCCACTGCAGTTAATCTCCCTGAATGTGGTTGACAGAGAGAAATTGGTAAAAGGTTGCAATGCAGGATAGTCTGGATAGTGGATAGAAGCCCCAATCATGTTCTGAAGAAATTCAAGCTGTCCTGCAGGTTCAGGATGCATCAGTGTCAGCACATACTATATGTCGACAATTGAATGAAAAAAACTCAGGAGACCCAGGACTACTCCAGTACCGGCACAGAGACATACAAAAGATAGACTGCAGTTTGCCAAAATATTTGAGTAAACCAAAATTATTCTGGAAAAGCATCTTGTGGACAGGTGACACCAAAATAGAGCTTTTTGGTTAAGCACATTATTCTACAGTTTGCCAAAAATGGAACAAAGCCTACAAAGAAAAGAAAACAGTACCTACAGTCAAATATGGCAGATTTTCAAAGATGTTTTGGGGCTGTTTTGCTGGCTCTGGGTGCCTTGACTGTGTGCAAGACATCATGAAACCTGAAGATTAGCAAAGGATGTTGGGTCCCAATTTAGTTCCCAGTGTCATAAAGCTGAGTTTATGTCCTAAGTCCCATGTCTTCCAGTAGGACAATGACCCCAAACATACTTCAAGAAGCCATACACGGTAGAAGGAACAGATGGGCACTCACCAGTCAGTTTCTTCAGGGCATATTTATTAGACACACGGTGCAGAAATTATTCAAAGGTACATCACAGGCGGGGAGGGGAGCAAGAGACGTCCTGTGTCTCTAGCTCCCCTTCCTACCCGTGATGTACCTTTGAATAATTTCTGCGCCGTGTGTCTAATAAATATGCCTGAAGAAACTGACCGGTGAGTGCCCCTCTGTTCCTTCTACCGTGTATGGTTTTACATAGCAATTCTTTGTGTGAGGGTGCACCGCTGCGGTTTAAGGCCCGGTGTGGCTGCCGCCCCCTGAGCAACGCGCAGTGTCAGCTGCTGCTCCTTTCTGTGGTGTCCGGAACCCCTTCCACTGTTTTTTTTTATACTTCAAGAAGCATCCAGAAATGGATGGAAACAAAGCGCTGGAGAGTTCTGAAGAGGCAGCAATATGTCCAGATCTAAATCTCATTGATCACCTGCGGAGAGATCCTAAAATTGCTGTTGGGAGAAGGCACTTTCAAATATGAGAGACCTTGAGCAATTTGCAAAAGAAGAGTGGTCCAAAATTCCAGATGAGTGATGTAAGAAGCTTGATGATGATTATAGAAAGCGATTGATTGCAGTTACGGTAATTGTTCCAAAAGGTGAGCAAGCAAATATTAAATTGAAAATGGCAATAGTTTTGTCTGGACCATTTTTGGAGTATTATTTGAATCTATGTCCATTTTGCCATTTTTCCTTAGTATTTTTTTGTGTTTTCAATACACACAGAGGAAATAAACAGGTATAATTGCAATAATTTTCCAGGAGAAATACTTCATTTTCTGAAACTATTTCAAGGGTGTCAACACTTTCAGGCCTGACTATATTCTTGATTAACATGATAGGCTAATTTTAAAGGGGTTATCTGGACATATCACATTTTCAGCTTCTTAAAGATGAAGGCAACTACTGGAGACATATAGTGCGCCATTACAGTGTGCCGTCTGAGTAAAGCTGAAATAAAAATATGTAAAACTGTATAAATGTAAGGTGTATTACTAAGATTTTGAGCTTCACATAAACAATTTTGCAACATCATTAAAGAATTGTAATAAGAATCATCATAGACTTGAAATTTAACTGGGTCAAAACCACACAGCATACTCTGCCGCATAGATACATAGGTTGAACTTGATAGACCTAAGTCTTTCTTCCCATTATACATTCTTTGTCACTAAAGTTTCAGTAAGCAACAATGCCATTTTTATTGAGCCCTTTTATGAAAGCTGTTATAGTATCGGCCATTACTACCTCTTGCAGCCGTGCTTTCCATAGGTTGGCTGCTCTAACAGAAAATAATCCTTTCCTATTTACCTGCTTGAATCTTCTTTCTTGCACCTGTTGCAAGTGCCCCCTGGTGCTCTGTATATTTTTGCTGAAAATATTTCCATCATTATGTAATTTCAGATGTGTGAGTCAATTCATAAGCTTACATATGAAGATTCACTGGAATATTTTATGACTGGTTATCTTTTAGTTATTTGTTTTGTTGGCTTTTAATGTTTAAAGGGAATCTGTCAGCAGGTTTTTGCTATTACTCTGTGGACAGTATGCTGTAAGTGTTAAAAAACAGAATTCAACGATGTGTCACTTGTCACCTCATGTCCTGTTTACTTAAACTGGGTGTTTAAACACTAGGACATTATCATTGCTGTGACTCATGCCATTTTGGCCAACTCTGCCCTTTCTTGTGTTTAACATCTCTCTGTCTGGAAATGTACATAGAGATCCTGGTGTTGGCGGAAGCTTTCTCAGCCCTGCTACATGGCTAGATCTAAAACCTCTTGTGTCAGAACCGCTACACTAAGTAAACTAAGTGATACGTCGTTGAATTCAGGGTGTCTTTGCCTACATTATTCTGCTCTCAGATTACCGTATGTAGCAACTTGGTGACAGATTCCCTTTAAATCATGGAAATATTACATTATTCTTATATTGCTTACAGTAAGTAGACTTTTCAGGTACAGCTAAGTAGATGTTTTTGCAGATAAAAAAATAAGAATACTCCCTGCTTAAAATGTCATATGATGTTAGAATTTATGTTTTCACATGGCTTATATTTATTCTACTTGTGCAGTCTGTCTAGAGATGAATATCTATAGAAGAAACCAGACAAATAAACTGACTCACTGAACAGGAAAAGTTGTTGTAGAACTCCTTTGAATCATTTAGATGCTTATTTCCTAGTATTGGCAAATCACAAAATAAACTTTTGAACGGGAACAGGAAATAAAGTACAATAAAATAAAAACATTTTTATAGATCTATTTTAAATGGGAATTGTTATTTCAATACAATTTTGCATAAATCAATAGTATAGGCTATTACTTTGTATTATATTTCATGAGATAAACGTACTTCTATTTCCATTTATGAGCCACTTTCCCCATGGTTGCTGAACTCAACATCTATTCTGGAAAAAAATTAGTTCAGCTCTGCCTTGCAGGTACAGGCAGGTGTCAGGTCACCATTCCTATTGTACTCCATGAAGAGAGGAGGAAAGAATAGCAGAGTGCAGAGAGAGAAAACAAGCCAAGGGAGACTCAGAAAGATTATGCTAAGCTTTCTAATAAGTCTTTTATCTCATCTGTTCCTCTATGCCGCTGCTCCAGCATCTGTCTGTGTGCAAATTATCCATTGAAAAGCTAGAAGCTCTCTGGGTACTCTGTATGGGAGACATCACAGCAGCTTGTCCTCTCCCACCAACTAAGAGTCAATTAAAAATGATGAGATAGCGTTTGCAGAGTGCAAAACTAATGAAAATGCAGGATACAAATCATACACACATCCTATTTTTCGATGTACAGGAAAAAAAAAAAGAGACTGAACATTCTGATCAGAGTTTGATCGGAGCGTGGTACAAATGTCGTCCGATTTTCTTGTAAATGGAGAAATTCTATAAAGAAAAATTCTCTACTTTCTGCATTCTGACAGTCCATGAAAATCAGTCCACATTTTGATGATATCCAAAAGTGGTCTGTTTATTTTTCACGAACCCTTTGACCGCTTTGGTCCTACCCTTGAATTAATATTGGACATGTCTCCAATATTTTCCACGGACTACTCAGTACGTGCACGGCCCCATAGAGTATAATGGGCACAAGTACTATCAGTGAAAATCATGGATAGCACTAATGTACGAAAATCGAACGTAAGAATGAGCCCTTACTGTTATTCCTCATTTAGGCATACAGGACAGCTTGTTCTGAAAAATTTTTTGAAGTATTTATTGTCCTGCAAAGTAGTCTGTCAGCCCAAATTGACAGTATAAATTAGGCATACAGCCTTGTAAAGGGGGTGTCACACGCGTCAATATCGCCTGCACGATATCGTCTGCACGTGACGTTGCAGCGATATTGACGCGTGTGACATACTGCATCAACCAGCGATAAATCGCTGGTTGATGATCGCCAGGTTTCAGAATCAGCTCTGAAACCTGGCGATTGTCGCCCGGTGGACACGCAGCATCGCTGCGTGTGACACCGGGACTAGCGATATTCCAGCTCCCAGCGCCTCTCACAAGCGCTGGGAGCTGGTATCCAAGGTACACTGCGGGTAACTAGGCAGCGCGCGCTGCCTAGATACCCGACGTGTACCTTAGTTACCAGCCTCCTCCGCTCACCCGGTGAGCGGAGGAGGCTGGTAACTAAGGTACACGTCGGGTATCTAGGCAGCGCGCGCTGCCTAGTTACCCGACGTGTACCTTAGTTACCAGCCTCCTGCGCTCACCGGGTGAGCGGAGGAGGCTGGTAACTAAGGTACACGTCGGGTATCTAGGCAGCGCGCGCTGCCTAGTTACCCGACGTGTACCTTAGTTACCAGCCTCCTGCGCTCACCGGGTGAGCGGAGGAGGCTGGTAACTAAGGTACACGTCGGGTATCTAGGCAGCGCGCGCTGCCTAGTTACCCGCAGTGTACCTTGGAGACCAGGCTGCTCCTGCTTCCAGCAGCCTGGCAGCGGGAGCAGGACATCGTGGAAACGATATTTAAATCGTTTCCATGATGTCACTGGTCAATTGATCGCTGGTGAGTCTGTCTGTGTGACAGCTCACCAGCAATCAGCCGTCAATGTCGTCAGCGATCATATCGCTGACGACATTGACGCGTGTGACACCCCCTTTAGGAACATAACACCTAAAAAACAAATCACACCTTTGGTGTTCTAATCGCTAATCGAATCTGAAGGTAATCATATCTGCTAATTAGGGTGCTCAGTGCACTGTTCCTCCCACTGGTTCTCCATGCTCTACTGTCTCTCACTGTGATTGACGGCACTGACTTGCTTAATCTTTCTCTGCAAACAATGTCCTCCAGGCAATTTAGCTAAGTCCATCACCAGTGAGGGAGGCGGGGGTAAGCAAAAACAATGGCGTAATAGTGCATTGAGCCTCTTAGCCTCACCAAAGGAGCACAGAACATCTTAATTACCATCTTTGACTAAATATTAGTTTTGCAGAATGGAGGCAGCAATTAGAATACCTAGGGTCTGTACATACAATGTATTTTCAGGCGCGTGAATGACTCACCGTAGCCGGGACTTCATGGGGCAGGCGTTTCTCTTCCTCCTGTCACAGAACCGCGCCTGCCGTAGTGGGGCCCGGTGGTCCAGATCAAAATGTTGGCTGAACAGATTAAAGGTTGTTCTTGTCGTGACGCCACCTGTGGGAGTTCCGGTGAGTTCACCGGCGCTGCTTGGGCCTCCGGGGGATGGAATGCAGCAAGATGGAACGCTCCCCACAGGACGAGCGGGAGTCCCCGGAGCCAGGAGCTGCACAAGATGTTGTGAGGCAGCTGCTGCACTTCTAGCATGCGGAGATGGACAGTTCTGAAAAAGGCACGGACACTGATAGTCTCTGTAACGGGTATTTTACTGTATCCAGCAGGTAAGACATGGTATACAGTTAACGGGTAACAGACCAGGTGGACTTAGTGATGACCAGTGTTTCTCAGAGCTCCGTGGTGTTCCTCCATTCTAAGCTTGTTCTAAGTGAGTTGCCGTTGTCGCCTTTGAGTGCCAAGGTCGGGTACAAGGGACTACTTAAATTTCCCTGCCGGTGTGTACGTTTCGGTGTGAGGGGTAGTCTGGGTACTTTTGGTGGGTACTCCGCTGGCAAGACGGCTCTGTTTGCGGCGGCGGTGGGGTACTCCTGTAGAGCGGTCCCTCTACTCCTGGTTTGCATAGCAGTGATAAACGACTACCAGCTTCGGAACCAGTGATCCGGTTGTAGATGGGCACGGGTGTGTTTTGACCCGTATGCATTTGCCCAGGGTCCGGTTGTTGAGGCACCGGGCAATGGCGCCCAACCGATGGTGATGGCCTAGGGGCTGCACGGAACTGTGCAGGGCCCCCCTCTCCTACGTTCCTCCCGGCCCCGTTCTGCTCCTTCCTCCTTCTCCTACATTGCAGACACTTTTCTGCACTAACTTCTCCTCTAACACACTACTCCTACACTCCGCCCACCATGACCTTATTGGCCCTCTATGCTGATGTGCATGTAGGGTATGGAGCTCTAAGTTTTAACTATGTCATCACCTAGTCAGAGAATATTGCAGCTGCAGTCTGGGCTGCAATACACTCCTGTGACGCACTCGTTGCGGGGCGCCACATGAACACTCCACATTTTTCAACAGAAAGATTCTTCAGGAACTGAGTTTTTCTTCATAAAGTCTCTTCTTGAAAAACCCATGCCCGAAAAAGTCATGCATATAGAGTCTATAACCACTTGAAAGCGGTGTGCTTGATGGGAGCCTGTCAGGGCAAAAGAGTATAAATTAAGTATAGTTATGTAAGTTCTCCTTGAACTGTTGGATTGTGCAGAGGAAGAAAAGAAAAAGGAATGTCTTATTTGAATTAGCTTATTAAGTGGTTTGTACATTTTCTCAAGCACCAAAGGAATGAAACAATTGAAATATTACATAAAGGGAACATTACAATCTGTGCTCCTGTTCCAGGAACATCCATTCTTAGTTCAGCCATGGCAAGTTCACTACAGAATAGACAACAACTGAAATGTTCATTCTGTTTAACGGAAGTGGAATTTGGATCACCAACAAATATAGAGAAGGGGAAACAAGGGAAGACGAGAGAGAAAGGATCTTTCTAGGTATCATATTAAAAGGTTTTTCCACTACTCTTAAAGAATAAAGCTCCATGGGCCCATAGTTCACTATAAAGTAAAACCTGTCCTAATCTCCCAGACGGGTGACCGCTGACACCACCTCCTGGCAAGCATCCTGTGATGCCCCAGCCTGATGTTCATGTCAGCAGTCTAGTGGGGGGCACAGCTGTGAGAATGGAGGAGCAGGGCACATCTGGGAGGTGAGTACAATTTTTTTTATTCCTCCTTCCTGTTCACATGAGGCTTCATTCTGAATACTTAAGAAAAGCCATCTAAAATACAAGATCTGTCACCCATACCAATGATATAGGTTTATTCTCACCCTACAGAGGTGTGGTTTTGGAGGGTATCACTCCACTGATGATACCTATTCTTCTCTGGATTAATCCATGGGGTTGTTTCTACTTCTGCATTGCTTAATGAGATAAATGGGCCAGTAAAAGGAATTTTTACGACAAACCTACTATGTGTGAACATAACATTGTGACCAAAAAATGCAAACTTACATAGTTGTCTTCCATCAGTTGGTAATTTGTTGGCAGTTGTAATCCTGTTATGTCAAGAAAGTCATAATTAGCATTTATCGTTTAAGTAAACTTTTCTTGTTCTTCCCTGCAGATGTTCTATCTTTCCACAATTTTGTACACAATCAACTTTGTGTGGCAGACCTTCAGGAATTTCAGAGCAAGAATAAGTCAGGACTTAAATCAGGTCAGTCAGCAAGAAATCAGTACAGGTAAAATAAAGCTTCAATTTATGTTTAAAGGCGTTATCCTACCCTACCACATATTAGATTTTCCACTAGCAGCTTACAATGGTCTAGAGCAGGGGTCCACAACATGTAGATTGGGAGCCACATGTGACTCGCGGGTCCATGATGTGTGGGTTCATGGTCGTCTTCCAGCTTAATGCATTAGCACCATGTCTAGGAAACAGCTATGTCTCAGGATGGTGACTTGTGTCTTGTCTTGTCTTTTTGTCTTAACTTTTGTGAGTTACCCCTCACAGGAGAACAGATCTGAATGGGGGTAAGGTAGGAATCCCTGAATCTTGGGATACTGCCTCTGTGTGATTTCTCTGGACAATTATACCAGTAATGGGGGCTCTGGGTGTTACTACTGTGAGGGGACAGGGACTGAATGTGGCTCCTGACCCTCTTTCAGAGCTGAATGTGGCTCTTAAGGTCAAAAAGTTTGGGGACCTCTGGTCTAGAGAATAACAAAAGTAGAAATACTCATTTTATAAATCGTTAGCGGCTTTTTACAAATGCTTCCCTTTTCCCTTGCTAGTTTATGTTCACCAGTCTACAGCAATGGCATGTTGACACGTGACCATTGCAGCCAATCACTGTTGACATTCATGACTAGTTCCAATCCTGCCTGTTTGAGCTCTTAGATGTTGAAGCTTTTGAATCGGGGCCCCTGGGCCTGAAGTTACGCCACTGCCTGAACTGCTGCAGCGGTTCTGAAAAATACATACCAATACTTTGCAAAGCCGCTAGGGACTATTCAGTACAAGTATATGATGATGCAAAAAGGGGGAAAGGTCTATACGTAAATGTAACAGGAGTAAAGTGAAGGCTCACCTCATTGCAGCCATAAATATATTCTGACATCTAAATTGTCTATTTTGCCTTTCACATTAAGGTGCCTTTTGATCTGACATTTGCCTTCAGGTATTTGCTTAGTGTTGACTTGTGGACATGCCCTACTTGCACTCAGCCTTGGGTCAGGTTGTGTTTTAGAATAGCTCTCGCTGGCGTCTGTCCATAGAAAATATCACCAACAATTACCGAAAACAAACAATAGGTTCCTCGTTTCCTTATTTTGATAGCAGTATGAAGGTTCAAGATCATGGGGTGCGTCCTGTTAATCAGTGTTGTAACACAACAATGAATTATTTATATCTTCTTCTTAGATTTCAGATACAGGATGTTGCATTGGAAGAATCGCAATAGTTCTATGCAGGTAAAACCTTTTATACTATTAGTTATATTATTAGCATTTTTATAATCTCATTATCCATAATTATCACTGCATTTCTCATCATGGTATCATGAAAAAATGTGATACTCCAAGATATGTAAAAAAAATACATTCCTTGTTTACTAATTAAAGGGGTTTTCCAATTTAGGCAGTTCCCTTTAACTCATTGTAAGGATACTCAGTATCATCTTTTATAACAGTTAGGCCCCTTTCACATCAGCATAATCGCTGATCGCGGCAGTTGCGGTGGAAAAAACGCAACTGCTGTAATTACCGTATAACGGCCGCGCTTGCGGTTCACTTGCGGCAAGCCCCATGCAATGTCTATGGGGCTTGCGGTAAGTGTGCTGCAGGTGCAGTTTCAGCACTTGTGGCTGACTGCGTTTTTTTTCGCGGCCGCATCGCCGAAACTGCAACTATACCGCACTTGCCACACCAGCCGCAAGCCCCATAGACATAGCATGGGGTTTGCCGCAAGTGAACCGCAAGTGCGGCAGTTATGCGGTAATCGCGGCAGTTGCGTTTTTTCACCGCAACTGCCGCGATCACGATTACCGCTGATATGAAAGGGGCCTTAGAGAGTTTCTCTTTCTCTGGACGACCTGTCTTTTTCTATATCATAAAGTCAACCTGTTAATCTGAATGGACAATGTGTAATGTATCATTTTGCCTGTAGGGGTGCTGCAGGAAACGAACTGCTTACTTCTAACTTTACATCAGTGTATTATGGCCACTTTACACGTCCCGATATCGGCATCCAACTCCGACCAAAAGTCAGGTTCGTGCGTTGGCCCCGATATCGTTAGTGCGTTGTATGGTATAAATGTCCAATACGATGCACGAACGATGCCAAAACGTTATCGGGGATCAAATGAGCCTGCTCTCCATTGGCCCGATATTGGATGGACGATGTGGCCGGATCGTGCTGTGTAAAAGCCCAACTACGATGTGGAGTACAACTTCCCCTATTCTCTCCCATGTTAAATGGTCGTTCCTGGGTCGGCCTTACAAGGGGGCGTACACATTGTAGTGGCGTTGCCTGCCGGTATCGCGCTGTGTAACATCTCCTATGCGATCTTGGAAGTCAGCCCAGAAAAAGCGCGCTCCTGCGGCGTTGGATCCAATATCGGACCGACGTTGGGACGTGTAAAGTGGCCATTAGTTTATTGCTGGGGCTCTATCAAGTGTACAACGTGATATAAATTTATGTGCTAAATTAAGAACTGATAACACAAAATGATATTATAAAATAATTAAAAAACATTATTCTGTTAATGATTGACTATTCTTTACAAATGTGTTCACTAAATATCTAATAGTATCATTCTTTTTTAGTGTAGTTCCTGTTTTATTCATCTTTCCTGTATTTTATTATGGAAACTTGAAGGCATGCTACGGGAACAGAAGCCACAGGTAATAGCTTGGTATTGGCTGGTTTATATTAAGACATGTATAACCATAAAAAATCCTTATTGAAGGATTAATAGATGTATTAAATAGTCAATGTTGTTTCAACAAACTTTGCCTAAATCAATAGTATAAGCAAATTGGAAGTGTAACCGTTGTTTCAATTTTTTATTTTATAAATCAATAGCACACATGAAAATAAGAAACTTTCCAATATATCAGACATGTTTTCTTCTTTCTCTGCCAGAACTGATCAGTTATTATCAAAATTATCAATTCAGAGGTCAAATCTGTATTCAGTGAAGACTTTCCCATTACTGAGATAGGAGATGGCAGATGTTACTGATGTGATTCTATGTAGATAGGAAGGGGAGGAGCTAGATGCAGAACTACGCCCCCTCTTCTATCTACATAGAATCTCATCAGTAACATCTGCCATCTCCTATCCCAGTAATGGGAAAGTGTTCATTTAATATAGATTTTACCTCCTAATTGAAAATTTTGACTGATTCTGGCAGAGAAAAAAAGCTGATTTTTCTGATATACATTTTACACAGTTGCTTATTTTTGTACACTAATGATTTATGAAATGAAAATTAAAATTATAATTACACTTAAGAAATATATTATATCCTTTTCAAAGAAATCTGCATCTTTTTCCACTTTTGAGCCACTTCCCTCTGCCTCCTAGACTCCTCCATTGACTTATAAACTACCCTTCCAAGGTCAAATCTGTCTTGCTTTTGGTTTAGGCAGCATGTACACTCAGCTCATTGTAGTGTTAGAGTACACCTCCTTTTATACTCTATAAAGAGTGAGGAGCAGAGTTTGACACAGCCTGCAAAGCACACACAGATTAAGTAGCAGCTTTCTAGCAGATCAATTAGCTTCTCCCAGAACTGGACTCCCAGGTACACAGCTTAGTCATTCAGTATAACAGTGTCTCATGTTGCTGCTTCTGTGTGCTACATAGAGTAAGAATAGGACTCACTCTCTCTGTGGATACTCTGTATAGGAGACATCATGGCAGCTAGAATCCATCCACTAATTCAAAGATAGCTGAGCTGGATTCACATCTACACTGCTCAGCAGTACTGTATAATTTACTCCAAACTATTACTCCTTCTGTCTTTGTGCTTTCTAAGCAATGAAGATCAGGAATCCATATTTGCGTGCTGTGTATAAAAGTGATTGTTGCAGCTCATCTCACAAGTAAAGAGTCAATTACAAATGAAAAAAATATATTCTATAAATCTGATGAAAATAGTTATATAAAAATAGAATTGGTGCTTTTTCTTATGTACACACACAGGAAAGTTTATTGTGTAAAGTTTCCTGAAATGACAGGTATGCTTTAATAGTAGGGTGAGGAATGTGTGAAGGTTATAGATAGACATGAAACCAGACCGATCCGTTGGCCTCCTCAAATCAGAAAACACTGCACTGTATTTCTATTGGAAGAAGCTGACCGACTGGTCTGATCACATACTTCTGTATTGGCAGTCATTTAGTGAACAGGAGAGAGCTGTTCAATAGGTGAAGAAGGCCCCGTATTAATAAGTGCACTTATGGATTAGTTTCACAAAATAATAGGCCCCTATATTTAAAGAAAAAAGTGAACAACCCCTTTAATTACTTTCTTGACATATGATGTACTAGTACAGCATATGTTGGGTGCCTGTCTTGATGCGGGCTCAGTTCTTCAACTTACATCTTTACCGGCAGATCACAGTTTGTTAGGCCTCATTCATATGTCGGCTTTTTACTTGTTCTATCCATGCTTTTCACAGATAAAACATGCGGTCTTTACAATCTATGGAGCTGTTCACATGTCTGTGGACTGTGTGTCTGCAAAAATATCACAATGACATGTCCGATTTTTATGGGGGTCTCTATAGGAAATCTATGAGGCCTGGTTAACATTGAACAGTACATAGATGGGTCCTGTGTATAGTCATTGTTTTATCCATTATTAACATTGTAATGAATTGGAAAAGCTATGTGATTTATTCATTTATTTTTTCATATGTGAAAATCACTGATGAAACTGATGGTAAAAACTGACACACTGACTAATCACTGATGGAAATTGGCTATAAAATACTGATCATTAAAGAACTTGAGTTCTTTGAGTTCTAACAAAACTTGAGTTCTGTAATAGAAAACCAGACCGCTGTGGAGCTATTTGTGACCTATTATATTCACACTTTACTCCTTACTGTTCTAGCCCTCCTTATATAATATCATTAAAATGTTAATGGTCTATAAACCCATATTTATTAACTCATAGATAATTCTAGAGATCTAAAGATAATGCCAGAAATACCATTACTAATCCCTTAGCCACCCTGTCTAACAATGTGTTAAAACAGGGGTGGAGAATCTCAGTCCCCAGAGCCGCATGCATCCCTCGATGATCTTTTCTGTAGCCCCGGGCAGATTCCTGGGCACCACAGTACTCAGGCTGGCAGCCACATTGTGCCACCTGCCTACCTTTTAAATCTATCTCCCCAGTGATCTCTATGCCCCATCCTCAACCTCCCCAGTGATGTATATGCCCCTGGCATCCCAATTGATGTTTAGGGTTCTAGCAAACCTGGAAAAGCAGTTTGAGAAGCAACATGATCAATATCACCTAACATCACAGCAACACCAAAGAGAAGAAGCTCCAGCCACCACAGTAGGAGGAGCTGATACTATAACCAAATAAAACGGGGAATTTTCAAGTTGATAATTTTGTGCGGCCCCTGAAGGATGGTAGAAATTTCCAATTGGCCCCTTGCAGAAAAAGTTCCCCACCACTGTGTTAAAGTAACAACGAAGACAAAAGGTGCACTCACCCAAATTGATGCATAAACAGTCTCAATACGTTAGGACCAGTAGAAGTTATGGATCGGCACAAAGCCTGTCGTCCGCCATTACTCAACCCCTCCCTACAATCCATTGAAATGGCACCATATTAAACCCTTAAATATTTGCACGAAATTTGCCATATCACTTGCCTTTCTAAGAAAAAGCCTGTGGTTTCCAGGAGGGCCCGGCATCCTTATTCATTGGACTGGTAACAATGTGTTATCTAGTTCATGTAGGAAATTAGCAAAGTGTGTATAATGAGGGACTTGACCCCAATAATTCTAAAAACCTTACTTTAAAGTGCTGGAAAGAAAAAAAAAATTGCTGGAGTGGCACTTTAACTCTAAGCCCCTGCGCCCAGTTATATACCTACCCTCTGGAGTTTTCATCCTTCTTAGGCGCTGTTCTGGGCGATCAGTGCAATCTTAACTTGTGACTGGCCAAAAGTCATAAGTTACATCACAAGCACCCAAACTTCAATATGAGAATCAGAACCAGGGAGAATTATTAATTTGTGACCTCTGGCGCGCTCATGAACACTGGAGCAGCAGCAAATCACAGAGACCGACCAGAGGGGCACTGATGCACTGAGATGAAGGTGGCGACAGGCGTGCATAAGACAGGGATCAAATCACCACTCCAGCACTGAAATAAAATAAAAAATAAAAAAACGCTAAATTAGTGCTTTAAAAATTGAAAGTCATCCCATATTTAAAGTGTGTGAGGCTGTGTTTTTTTTAATATATTTTGACTCAGAAGCTTTAATTGTTCAGCTTCTTATAAGTGCAAGTGACCCGGCATCAGCGATGTCTGTGTGTTTTGATATATTGCGTTAGTAAAATATCACAGTGGCCAAATTATAGCATAAACTATGTGAACCCAACTCGAGGATGTATGCACTGTAAACATCTGTATGATGGAAGTCCCCACACATAGAATCAGTGAAGGCAGCTGTTTGTCTCCTACGCCGCACGCTGTGTCCTTGTCTGACTTTTCTCCATGTTTCTCACAGCTGTTTGGTGCTGAACATTGGATCCCACATTACAAATGACTCTTCTAGACATGATGACTGTGCAGTCTTACACATCTATAGCACAACTGTCTTCATGACCACGTTCTGCCTTGCAACCCTAGGCATGTTGGTAAGTAATTACAACATAACAACAAGGGGCCGATTCATCAGTGATTGCCGGAATTCTGGCCTAAAACTGTTTGAAATGTCACAAAAGTGGCATAAGTTAAGACAGAGATGTACTCTAGCAAATCCTTCCTCAGAAGAAGAGCAGTGTGACTGGTGATAACTAGGACCTTCAGTAATCATTGGATCGTGCTGAATAAAAAACTATTTCTTCATTCTTTCTTCCTGTACTGCTTATCATGGTGCAACATATGATCTGACCAATATAGGAGAGGGAAAGAAATGGAGCCTTGAGAAAAATAAATTAATAAAAGAGTTTCAGAGTCTGCATTCCTTCTACAGCCATTGAAACACGTGGACTTTTACTAGTTCATTGGGTATTGTGTTGGCGATTTAAAGCAGCACAAGTTATTTTCCTTCTATAAGGGTATGTGCACACGATCTGGCCTCCGGAGCTGAGGAAAGCCGCGGGTAAATGCAGAGTGACTGAGCGCAGCTGTCCTGTGCCCACGATCTGCATTCAGTGCAAGGTGGCTTTTCCCTGTATTCATCCACTGGAGATCACTTGCGACTCCGCGGCAATAAATTAACATGCTGCAGAAATGCGGAAGCGTGGCAACCTGCACCGCGGGTGAAATAACGCTGCGGAGGGAGAAGCACAGTGAGCATGGGATATCTAGAAATCCCATCCACTATGCTGGTACTGTACAATGCAGCATATTGGGCGCAGTGATAAAACACTTAGTCCAAAACGCTGCTATTCCGGATCGTGTGCACACAGCCTAAAGAGATCTCGGTACTTCTTGAAGCCTCAGTTTATTACACGACATGACTGTTGCTGTTATGCCAGTGATCGCCATCTTTTTTTGTACATAGTGCCACTTTTAAAAGATATAAAAAGAAAAATACAAAATTAATTATTCAGTGCGTCATGTAAAATAAAACACAAACTGCTATTGGTTACAGCATACGGTGTTTTGGTTATGTTGGCAGCTGTGTTGGCAATACACTATGTGTTTGCAGTTTCCTATATTTTATTTTGACACCTAAGGCCTTTGATTTATATAGCGTAAATTTCTAAATGGAATTTGTCACCAGAGATGACCGATATCATTTAAGGGTCTAAATACAGTAACCTAGTAAGCAGAACGGTGGCTATAAGTGCCAGCCATGGTGCCAGGCACAACATCTCTTCATGCATGGACTCTGAACACCAACCCAGTCCAGCCTCAGCCACACAATACATAACTTGGATTTATCCAATTAGTCTTTTGGGGCATTTGGCAACTTGCCAGGGTGGCATCCTACCCATCTGTTTATTACCCTGTTTCCATACTAGAATATGATCTGACTGTTGTTGCTGTGGCTGACACTCTGCCTTTCGGGCAAATGGCTGCAAATTAAAACTCCAAAGATTGCAGCTTTGGCTATGTATGGATAAATGGGATTTGATCGCATCAAGGCTGTCATTTATAAAGCCAGTACAGTCTGAGAGTCACTACATATGTGCCAACGGCTGTACAATTTTACATGCACACTACCCTGTCTGCCAGGCAAATACGACTCACATGACAAATGTTGCTGACCCCAGTACTAGACTGATAACGTCTCTTAAACAATAAATGTTTTCTAACATTATTATTACAGCTACTACATATTGGGATAGGATCTTGGAGATGGGAATACCCCTTTAAATCAAATAAGGAAATAAACCATATAATTTTGGAGATAATTACAGAATAGGAGGCAATCTTCAAACACTAGGAGGAAATGTATTACTCCAACCAATCTAGTAAAGAATCATGTTATGTATTTCTCTAATGGGCAGATACGTAGCCAGTTAATACTTTAACCATGTACTATATCTGTGTGAAGACACAACCCTAATATGTGGCTCCTTAAACCAGAGTGACACTGAATTAATTTCTGCCATAACCTGTACACGTCATCTCTTTCTAGGCAATAGTGGTATACTCCTGGCGATTATTCAAAATGTATCAAAAAGTCTTAAGACCAGAACAAGACCATTGGGCTGTCATCACGGCTACCAGGCATAGCTTCCTACTGTTTCCTTCCATTTTTCTTTTCTGCAGTTTACCAGGTCAGTGTGCTATTCACAAGTCTTGTATTTCAACTATGATTTTAGGGGTTTTATTTCTTTTTAAAGAGTTAATATTGTTATTGTGGTAAAAATGTAGAAAATATACAATAGCAACCATTAGGACAAATAAATATTATCAATGTCAACTGAAGTCAGTTCAGTGTCAGCCTTTAGATCAATATATAGTTGCATAGAAAGAATTAATAACTAAAAATCATATCCATACACTGAATACATACAACCTCATACACAACACCCAGTCATACCGTTCTCCATGCCAATCACTTCTTTCACCAATATGTAACTAAAGGGGATTCTCCACTGCTAGGAAAACCCCTTCTGAATCCACTCGTTTCCCCCTGTTAAAATAAAAGACCATGTACTCACCTCCTGTGCTGCCACCATTCCAGTGTTGTAGGTAATCGTGGTTCAGGACTCATGTGACATGGTGACGTCACGTGAGACATGTGTCCAATCACCACCAGCTTCCTTCTCCCCGCCTTCAGACCAAATGCGCCATCAACAGGAAGTGATCACCAGGCGTAGCGTCACACCCTCTTGATAGCTAATTTGGTCCAAAGGCGGCGAGAAGGAAGCTGGTGGTGATTGGACAAAGGGCTCACATATTGTCACCATATCACGTGAGTCCCAAACCACGATTACCGACAGTACTGAAAAGGAGCCAGAGTGGGAGGTTAGTACAGGGTCTATTATTTTATAGGGGGGAAACAAGTGGATTCAGAAGAGGTTGTCATAATAGTACACAACCCCTTTAAGTAACACCTTATGTAGACATATGATAGAACTAAATGTACAGAAAACTCTGCTGGGAATCCTATTGGGAATATCTTGGTTCAGCATAAGCTGAACATGGACAAAACCGAGTTTATAGTCTTCCCCCAAGACGCTCCCCCTTACTACCTGACCTATCCATTGTTGTCAACGACTGCTCTCTCTCCCCAGTCCCACACGCCAAGTGCCTCGGGGTTACTCTTCCCTCTCCTTCAAGCCCCACATCCAGTTCCTTGCCACCTCCTGCCGACTCCAGCTCAAAAACATCTATAGGATCCTCACTTTCCTTGACCACGACACTGCTAAAACCCTTATTCACGCTCTCATCATCTCCCGCCTCGACTACTGCAACCTCCTCCTCACCGGCCTCCCCAATACCTCCCTTGCACCTCTCCAATCTATCCTGAACTCTGCTGCCCGCCTAATCCATCTGTCCCCCCGCTACTCCCCTGTCTCCCCCCTCTGCCAAGCCCTTCACTGGCTCCCTACTTCCCAGAGATCCCGGTTTAAAACATTAACCATGACATACAAAGCCATTCACAACCTGTCCCCTCCATACATCTCTGACATGGTCTCCCGATACCTACCCTCACGCAACCTGCGATTCTCCCAAGAGCTCCTCCTCTACTCCCCCCTCATCTCCTCTTCCCACAACCGCATACAGGATTTCTCCCGTGCTTCATCCATACTCTGGAACTCACTGCCCCAACACATCAGACATTCTCTTACCCTGGGAACCTTCAAAAGAAGCCTGAAGACCCACGTGTTCCGCCAAGCCTACCACCTGCAATAAGACCAGGTCCACCACACCGCCTCACGACTGGAACTTTCCCCCTCCTACTGTATCCCCACCCGCCCCTCGTAGACTGTGAGCCCTCGCGGACAGGATTTCTCCCCTCTTGTATCTGTACGACCGAATTGTCCACATTTATTGTTACTTGTATTGTTACTATGTTACTTGTCCTAGTCTGCCCCTTTTAGCATGTAAAGCGCCATGGAATATAATGACGCTATATAAAGAAATAATAATAATAATAGAAATAAAATTATTATTTTAAAAAATCATAGGATTTTAAAGCCATTCAGACATGGATTTTCAAAGTAGGTTTATCAACCTCATCAGGTCTAATATATTTGTTAATAATGTATACAGTCTATTGGGTACAACTATAAAGGGGAGCTTCAACATGTAAAATCATCATTTACCTACAGATACAGGCTTAGTCTACAGGTAAATGGCATTTACTTATAGGAGCAGCATCTACTAGGAGAAAATGAACTTTTATTCTCCACTCACTGTTAATCACTTATGAGAACAAAGAATTAGGTTTGTTCACTGACTGATCCTTATTTACCTTAAAGCTCCCATCACACACAACGACGCACCAGCGATCCCGACAGCGATATGACCTAGTAGGGATCACGGGTGCGTCGCTGTTGGGATCGCTGGTGAGATGTCAAACAGTCAGATCTCACCAGCGACTTCAGCAATGATCCAGAATGATACGGAGGTCGTTGGGACCCTGTTTCTCAGACCTGTATTATTGAGGTCGTTGGTCGTTGTCCCTGTCAAACACACCGATGCATGCTGCCCAGTGGGACCCAACAATGAAAAAATGGTCCAGGCGACTCTGACATGACCATCGATCTCACTGCAGGGGCCTGATCGCTGCTCTGTTACGTCACAAAACCTGTGACGTTACAATGATCTCGCTAACGATCTCGTTATGTGTGACAGGGGATTTACATCTGCATCTGGGAAACATCTATAACATCATCTGTTTCAGATGAGTTGCCTCTTACTTGCATGGACACTTTTACTGTTGAAGCAATTTTTTTTTACATTTTTGATAGATTTGGACATACACAGGAACAGAGGTGACAATTCATTTGAAGTATTTGGTAATTAAATGTACCTATAGGTAATAGATAGAAATATATAAAAATAGTTAATTTGTCTTTTTTTTAACACAGTTGTCACATTGACCCTTGTTAGCGTGAAGAGGATACACGGCAGCTACCAAGCATTGTGTTATATCCAGGTGAGCTAAAAAGAAGGAACTATAGTTTTGGCTAGTAAGACTTTTCAATTTGAGTAGAATAGTTCTGCAGTTTTCCAGTATACTTTATACATCAATCCCCTGGGGCTGTCAGAATATCTGTCTACTGTCATTATATGGGATCTATTTACTGAATGGTGGGAGGGGGAGGGGCAGTGCTACGCACATAATGGGTTTTTTAGTTTTTTTCTGATTGGTTAGACACTATTGGTGGCTCATTTGAACTCCCTTGTTTCATCCCCTATATCACCAGTCAGATTCCTGTAACAGCAGCGGCAAGGGCGAGCTCTGATTGCTGCAGTTCAACTATTTAAATGTCCCTTTCAATATATTGACATAATTCTTTTAAATAATGTGATTGTCCTCGCGCACATTCGCTGGTTCTCACCTCATAACCCCCGTGATACGATCTTGGAGAGGCAACAGGTTATCATGGTAACTGCTGGCCTTGTCCTTCTGTATAGCTCAGCTATAGGCTGGAATCACAAGAGCATTTCTCACCTGCAAGGATCGCATCGCACTACTCAGACTGGCCAGCAGCTCTCCTGACCCGAGCGTTACAGCTTCATGTATTTCTATGCAGCTGTCATTCTCCGGTCAGGGGAGCCATTGGGCAGTCCAGGCATAGATCCTCATGCGAGTCATATGGCAGTGTAACTCCAGGATTGAGCTTCATAGTGAAACCACAATTTTAGCTCATACTATATTACCATAGTTTTACTGAATATACAGTCATGGCCAAAAGTTTTGAGAATGATACAAATATTAATTTTTACAAAGTCTACTGCTTCAGTTTTTCTAATGGCAATTTGCATATACTCCAGAATGTCTTAAAGAGTGATCAGCTTAACAGCAATTACTTGCTAAGTCAATATTTGCCTAGAAAATGAACTTTAAACCCCAAAACACATTTCAACATCATTGCAGTCCTGCCTTAAAAGGAGCAGCAAACATCGTTTTAGTGATTGTTCCATGAACACAGGTGTGCGTGTTGATGAGGACAGGGCTGGTGAACAATCAGTCATGATTAAGTAAGAATGACACCACTGGAAACTTTAAAAGGAGGCTGGTGCTTGGTATCATTGTTTCTCTTCAGTTAACCATGGTTATCTCTAAAAAAACACATGCAGCCATCATTAACTGCACAAAAATGGCCTAACAGGGAAGAGTATCGCAGCTACAAAGATTGCACCTCAGTCAACAATCTATCGCATCATCAAGAACTTCAAGGAGAGAGCTTCCATTGTTGTCAAAAAGGCTCCAGGGCGCCCAAGAAAGATCAGCAAGCGCCAGGACCGTATCTTAAAACTGTTTCAGCTGCGGGATCAAACTACCAGCAGTACCGAGCTTGCTCAGGAATGGCAGCAGGCTGGTGTGAGTGCTTCTGCACGCACTGTGAAGCGGAGACTCTTTGAGCAAGGCCTGGTTTCAAGGATGGCAGCAAAGAGGCCACTTCTCTCCAGAAAAAACATCAGGGACCGACTGATATTCTGCAAAAGGTACAGGGAGTGGACTGCTGAGGACTGGGGTAAAGTCATTTTCTCTGATGAATCCCCTTTTCAATTGTTTGGGACATCTGGAAAACAGCTTATTCGGAGAAGAAGAGGTGAGCGCTACCACCAGTCTTGTCTCATGCCAACTGTAAAGCATCCTGAAACCATTCATGTGTGGGGTTGCTTCTCAGCCAAGGGAATCGGCTCACTCACAGTCTTGCCTAAAAACACAGCCATGAATAAAGAATGGTACCAAAATGTCCTCCAAGAGCAACTTCTCCCAACCGTCCAAGAGCAGTTTGGCCCCCAACAATGCCTTTTCCAGCATGATGGAGCACCTTGCCATAAAGGTGATAACTAAGTGGCTCAGGGAACAAAACAGATTTTGGGTCCATGGCCTGGAAACTCCCCAGATCTTAATCCCATTGAGAACTTGTGGTCAATCATCAAGAGACGGGTGGACAAACAAAAAACAACAAATTCTGGCAAAATGCAAGCATTGATTATGCAAGAATGGAAGAATGGACGGCGATCAGTCAGGATTTGGTCCAGAAGTTGATTGAGAGCATGCCAGGGAGAATTGCAGAGGTCCTGAAGAAGAAGAGTCAACACTGCAAATATTGACTTGCTGCATTAACTCATTCTAACTGTCAATATAACCTTTTGGTACTAATAATATGATTGCAATTATATTTCTGTATGTGATATAAACATCAGACAAACACAAATAAAAACCAGAGGGCAGCAGATCATGTGAAAATATAATTTTTGTGTCATTCTCAAAACTTTGGCCATGACTGTAGTGTAAGTGGTTGAATGATTTTGGGTTCACATTCCCTAAGGAGGCTACAAAATAAAGCACAAAAAAAAAAAAAAATGTTTTAAATATATATATGTATAAAAAAATTTGAATTGAATCTGTGATCAAAAGTCATATGTATCCCAAATTGGGACATGCAACAAGTCAAAGCATATCAGCACTACTTAACCTAAAGGGCCCGTCACACACTACGATATCGGTAATGATATCATTGCAACATCACCGGTTCGGTGACGTTGCAGCGATGTCTAAACAACATCGTTGCGTGTGACACCTATCAACGATGAGTCGTTAATCATTGATCGCAGATTTATGAACTGGTTCATAAATCTATCGTTGGTCGCCCGCTGAACCCGCAGCATCGCTGCGTGTGATATCGGGAGACCAATGATCAGCGATCTCCCAGCGCTGTACAGCAACGCTGGGAGCTGGTATCCAAGGTAAACTGTGGGTAACTAAGTGCCGCACGGCGCTTAGTTACCCGCTGTTTACCTTGGATACCAGCGTTCTCGCTGGCCCGAATTGCTGGTGAGTCTGCCTCTGTGACAGCTCACCGGTGATCAGCCTTCAATGTTCCAGTGATCCCGATCGTTGGTGGGATCGCTGGGACATTGAAGCATGTAACGGGACATTGAAGCGTCCAACAGGGCCTTTAGAGGAACTGATGTCGGTGATTAATATGTACAGGGTTGATGGAGAGCATGGTGGGGCATCAAATACAACAATACAAGTTTTGTATCGCCTTGATTGTACTGATGTAGAGAATCATTTTACTGGTAATTCTTACAGCACATTGAACAATTTAAAAACAAAACCCAAAAAAACAATGGTGGCATTGTATTTTTTTTATTGTAATTTCTATGCCTTTTGTATTTTTTTCCTGTTTCCTATTATATTGTGTGGTATATGAAACATGTAATTGAAAGCTACAACTCCAACCTAAAAAAAACCTCTCATATAGTTATATTGACAGAAAAATAAGGAAAAGGGGAGGAAAAACGAAAGTGCAAAAATAAAAAAATAATTAGTCAGGAAAAGGGTTAAATGCTATGTACATATTTGAATTAAATTTTCTTATTGTTCATTTGCTTCTTAAATGAAGAATTAGGCAACTATTTAAATAACCTTTTTGCATCTCCATCACATAGCTGGCTAATTCCCATCTGCCAGAGACCTACCGTACTCTTCCCTTCTCTCACTGTTAGGCTGAAGTCACACTGGCGTGAGACTTGCGTGCGTGCAATGCGAGAAAAACTCACATTGCAGTCGGACCAGCGTTGTCCTATCAGGCAGGGCACACTGGTGCGAGTCCCCTGCACTAAACTTGCATTGCGAGTTGAAAGCGAGCATGCTGCGACTGCACGTGACTTTCACGTGCGAGACGTCAATAGAAATGTATGGGTGCGAGAAAATTCGCACCCATACAGCACACTGTACGCTAGTCACACGAGTGTAGTGCCAAAATCGCTTCTAACTTAGCGGCTGTCAAAGCCGCCATGTTTGAATGAGCTGGTTTGCCTGTACAGTAAGCTGCTGACACAGCAGCGCTGAAACATCATTGTCAAATACTCTGCCGCTATCACAAGATTAAAGTTATAGGGCTTGTTCATCATTTTAACCCCCTCTGCAAGCTTTGCGCTGCATGTTAGGACAGAACCTGCAGATGCGGCTAATAAAAGCCAGTGTATGAAGGGTTAATGTGCTGTTGGTGTGTTGCCATCATGTGTACACAGAGTGTGTACACTCTGTGTACACATGGTGACATCCCACCCTGGCAGTGCAGGGGTTAATAGCAGGATTTATCTGATCCCGGCATTTGTTGGGTTATAGTTTCATTTTTATAAAAGCCGCTCCGCTCCTGCTCCCTGGGTGCTGTCTGTGGTCCTGTAGTTAAATTGCATAGAAGACCAGTGGCAGTGCTCTAGAACTGGGAAGCTGTCCCTGGTACTTACGCCAATAGCGTACGGTAACAGCATAGCAGTGCTACGCTATTGGCGTAAGCACCACGGACAGCTCTGCATTTCTACATCACTACCACTTGTCCTCTACGCAATTTAACTACAGGACCAAGGACAGCACCCAGAGAGCAGGAGCAGAGCGGCTTGTATTTAAACTAAAATAACCGGCAATTGCTGGTATTACAGAAATACTGGTGTTAACCCCTCCACTGCCAGGGTGGGATGTCACAATGTGAACACAAAGTGTATACACTCTGTGTACACATGATGACAACACACAATAGCAGTTTAACTCTTCATATACCAGCTTCAATTAGCCGCATCTGCAGGCTCTGTGCTTACATGCAGCACAGAGCCTGCAAAGGGGGTTAAAATGATGATTAAGCCATATAACTTTAATCTTTTGTTACCACCTGAGTTTTTAACTATGATGTGTTAATGCTGCTGTGACAGCGCTGACACGTTATTGATTTCTGTACCGGCAAACTGGCAAATTTAAACTCAGCGGCTTTGACAGCCGCTGAGTTTAAAATCACCGGAAAATGCTGTCCACGGACCAACATCACACACGCACCACGCACGCACTCACACCTCACACTCGCAGCACACTCACATGCATACAGCCATGCACACTCACCACAGGCACCACACTCGCACCACACACACCAAAAATACGGATTTTACTCGCATCACTGTCGTGCATCAAACATGCTCCGTGTTTGATGCATGACAGTGTGCCTCCAGCCTTAGAGGTGACAACTGGGAGACCGGTGTACACGATGGATCAGAAGGTGCACACTGAGCAAACAAGCTGTAGACATTGATGAAACCATATGATGTGGATCTCACAACAAGACACACATAGACCTCACATCCAGCAAGGTGTTAACCAAGAGGAAAAAATGTAAAACTCTAGAGAAGACTCCCCTGCATATCAGGGGATCTGAAAATGAATGCAGTAATAAAGTGCAGACTGAAAGTGGAACTTTTTCAACAAACAATAAGAACTAGCATATATAAAAAAAAAATTTCTACTTCCAACGTTTTCCATGGTCTCCAAGTATCTACCACCTGTTTCCTTCAACTGTTTAAACATAAGCAGTTTGTGGCTTTCTCCACTTGGATTTTACCTCAATATTTTCTGATCTCTTCATCATTTTCTGGTGTTTTTCCAAGAACAGAATATTTATAGTTAATTAAGAAAAATTATATGTTTGCCGTGGTACAAACATTTCTCATTGAAATGTTCTTGTCTGACATTTATGACTCAAGCTCCATAATTTGCACATTGTGTGCTTAAGGAGATGGAAGGAAATTCTAAAAGGATAAAGACAACTGGAAGTTTTACATTAAAAAAGGCTGAGAATATTTTTGTTTATAGCCAGACCTACTGGTCTGAACCATTTGGTCTGAATATGTATAGGTTTGTTAATTGTTTTGTATTGTCAACAAAGAAAAATGATGTGTAGTCATGTTAGAAAATATGTTGAGTAGTGGTGGGCGAGCACTGCCATACTCAGGTGCTCGACACTCGTAACGAGCAGTCGAATGCTCAAATGTTCTTGACTCATGTATCCAGTATACTGAAAACCAAGGGGGAAACTCATGTGTTTTTCTAGAAGATGTTCCGATATACTCGGTACATAAGTCAAGTCCGCCCTAGTGACTGACTGCTCATTACAAGTACCGAGCACCCGAGTGCTCGCTCATCACTAATGTTAAGTGAAATCAACTTGAATATCTGACCTTATTGACAAATTAAGGCTCTAGCACTCTGCCACGAAAGACCCTATTGTGAGGTTTGCTGAGTACTGGTGCTTTTGTATGACAGATCCTGTGAAATGGCTTCAGTGTTAGGCTGGAGTCACATAAGCGTATTACTCGTGCAAGTATTGCATCGCACTGCTACGACTGGCCGGCGGCTCTCCTGACCCAAGCATTGCACATTCATGTATTTCTATGCCGATGACATGCTTGGCTCAGGAGAGCCACAGCTAGTTGGGGCATTTTGATTCAGTCCTTGTCCATCTCACATGGTAGTGTTACTCCAGCCTTAGGCGGCCGTCACACGCTTCAATATCGATAGCGATATTGTTAGCGATCACATGCACGCGCGATCGCTAACAATATCGTTCGCATCGCTGGTGAGCTGTCACACAGGCAGACTCACCAGCGATGTGGACCAGCGAGATCGCTGGTAACTATGGTACACATCGGGTTACTAGGCGCCGCGCGGCGCTTAGTAACCCGACGTTTACCATAGATACCATCTCCCAGCATAGCCTCTGCCGCTGGGAGATCGTTCATCGTGGTATCACACACCACGATGAGGCAGATTGATCAAGCGTTTATCGCTTGATATGAGCTCCGGCTCACAAATCTGCGATCAAACAATCAAGCGATTTTACATTGTAAAATCGCTTGATTACACGCAGCGACGCACAAACGATATCGCTTAAGCGGTCAAAAAGCAGATCGCTTAATCGATATCGTTCAAGAAATTGAAGCGTGTGACGGCCACCTTAAACAGATTTCACATCTCTGATATCGGTAGCAGAAGATGGTGTATATGCCATGCTGTCAGGGATCAGTCTCCAATTTTAGTTAAAAGACAGTGAGTGATTTATTATGACGCATTTTGGAGCTAATGTTTGCTCCTTCTTCAGATAAAATCACAGACACATTTTATCTGAAGACAGTGCAAGCATTAGCTCCAAAATGCGTCATAATAAATCACTCACTGTCTTTTAACTAAAATTGGATACTAATCCATGAAAGGGCGGCATATACACGATCTTCTGCTACCAGTTCATCTCATCTCCTCGTGGTGGCTGCTGCAGTCGTGGGTATATGCTGTTACAGTTAGTTGTGGCTCTCACAACCTTTCCAGGTGAGCCTCCAACTGACTTTACTCATTTAATGCTAAGGTAAGACCCTATTTGTGATGCTTTTTACTCATTTTAATGCTAAGGTAAGACCCTATTAGATGCGTTTACATCTCTGACATCGACAAGCCTGGCCTAGTTGACTAATTATAACTTTGCTTAAATAGCGCCAACATATTCCGCAGCGCCTTACAGTTGTGTAGGGCGATATACAGTCAATAAACACATTACACAGTAACACATAATTCAACACTTACAGGAGGAGTGAACCCCTTGCACACAAGCTTACAGTCTATAAAGATATAGGGAGGGAAACAATAGGTAGAACATGTTTTTCATCTATGGACAAGCCATCATTATAATAACGAGGGGTCTACATATAAAGCTGCATGAGATGTCATCGTCCAGGATCTGTTTAAAGCCCATTTCACATCAGCGTTTTAGCTGAATTGCAGCAAATCCAGCAGATTTACCGCATCTGCCATGTAACGGTTGCACTTGCGGCACACTTGTGGCAAGCCCCATTCATTCAATATGGGGCTTGCGGTCAGGTGCGGCAAGTGCAGCAGATCTGGCACTTGCGGAGTGGGGGAAAAAACACTGCTTACTGCGTTTTTTTTCACCTACTGCAACTGCCGGATTTTCCGGATTGCGGCTCTGAGAGAGGGGTGGGATAGGGGTTCGGGTCTTTTTTTGTAAAAATATGTTTTTCTTGCCCCATTGTATGTTGTTTTTTCCATTATATAAAACATTTAAAATCCAATAAAAAGATAAGTTGCAGTAGTCTAGACAAGAATGAATAGGAGTGACAGTAAGAGTTTTTGCAGTTTCAAAGGTGAGAATAGATAAGATTCTAGAGATGTTTTTAAGATGCAGGTAACATAAGCTAGTCAAAGATTGGATATCTATATACATAATCAGCAGTTTTGCGCTTCTGGCCACTGTGCCATTATTACTCGCTGCGAGCGATGGCGCGCATGCGCCATCGCGAGCCGCTGACACTGGCTGGAAGCGCAATACAACTGCCGCCAGAGACTACAACCCCCCCAAACCCAAACACTGCGCGCTCCACGCACAGCCCGCCGCGAACCCGCCACATTTTCCCGCTCCCCCGCCGCTCACCGCGACATTCCATGACAGCGGGGGCCGGAGCTAACAAAACACCCATTGTGCTGATAGCACCTTGCATGATGTCAGAATGACATCTGCGTTCTGCGCTGTGATTGGTCCGCTTGCGGCCATGTGATATCACATGACCGCGAGCGCACCAAGCACAGCGCCGGACGCTGATGTCATTCTCACATCATGCAAGGTCCTATCACCACAATGACTGCTACTACTCCCAGCAGCGAGCGCTCGGCGGATTGTAAGTATAAGAATTGAACAGCCTCCTCCATCCTCACAGCCTCCTCCAGCCTCACAGCCTCCTCCAGTCTCACAGCCTCCTCCAGCCTCACAGCCTCCCCATCGTCACAGCCTCCTCCAGTCTCACAGCCTCCCCATTCTCACAGCCTCCCCATCCTCACAGCCTCCCCATCCTCACAGCCTCCTCCATCCTCACAGCCTCCCCATCCTCACAGCCTACTCCATCCTCACTGTCTCCCCATCCTCACAACCTCCTCCATACTCACACCCTCCTCCTTCCTCACAGCCTCCTCCATCCTCACAGCCTCCCCATCCTCACAGCCTACTCCATCCTCACTGTCTCCCCATCCTCACAACCTCCTCCATCCTCACACCCTCCTCCTTCCTCACAGCCTCCTCCATCCTCACAGCCTCCCCATCCTCACAGCCTCCTCCATCCTCACAGCCTCCTCCATCCTCTCAGCCTCCTCCATCCTCACAGCCTCACCATCCTCACTGCCTCCTCCATCCTCACAGCCTCCCCATCCTCACAGCCTCCTCCAGTCTCACAGCCTCCCCATTCTCACAGCCTCCCCATCCTCACAGCCTCCCCATCCTCACAGCCTCCTCCATCCTCACAGCCTCCCCATCTTCACAGCCTCCCCATCCTCACAGCCTCCTCCATCCTCACAGCCTCCCCATCTTCACAGCCTCCCCATCCTCACAGCCTACTCCATCCTCACTGTCTCCCCATCCTCACAACCTCCTCCATCCTCACACCCTCCTCCATCCTCACACCCTCCTCCTTCCTCACAGCCTCCTCCATCCTCACAGCCTCCCCATCCTCACAGCCTCCTCCATCCTCACAGCCTCCTCCATCCTCACAGCCTCCTCCATCCTCTCAGCCTCCTCCATCCTCACAGCCTCACCATCCTCACTGCCTCCTCCATCCTCACAGCCTCCCCATCCTCACAGCCTCCTCCAGTCTCACAGCCTCCCCATTCTCACAGCCTCCCCATCCTCACAGCCTCCCCATCCTCACAGCCTCCTCCATCCTCACAGCCTCCCCATCCTCACAGCCTCCCCATCCTCACAGCCTACTCCATCCTCACTGTCTCCCCATCCTCACAACCTCCTCCATCCTCACACCCTCCTCCTTCCTCACAGCCTCCTCCATCCTCACAGCCTCCCCATCCTCACAGCCTCCTCCATCCTCACAGCCTCCTCCATCCTCTCAGCCTCCTCCATCCTCACAGCCTCACCATCCTCACTGCCTCCTCCATCCTCACAGCCTCCCCATCCTCACAGCCTCCTCCATCCTCACAGCCTCCTCCATCCTCACAGCCTCCTCCATCCTCACAGCCTCCTCCATCCCCTCAGCCTCCTCCATCCTCACAGCCTCCTTCATCCTCACAGCCTCCTCCATCCCCTCAGCCTCCTCCATCCTCACAGCCTCCTCCATCTTCACAGCCTCTCTATCCTCACAGCCTCCCCATCCCCTCAGCCTCCTCCATCCTCACAGCCTCCTTCATCCTCACAGCCTCCTCCATCCCCTCAGCCTCCTCCATCCTCACTGCCTCCTCCATCCCCACAGCCTCCTCAATCTTCACAGTATCCCTATCCTCATACCCTCCTCCATCTTCACACCCTCCTCCGTCCTTACAGCCTCCTCCGTCGTCACAGCCTCCCCATCCTCACAGCCTCCTTCGTCCTCCCAGCCTCCTCCATCCCCTCAGCCTCCTCCATCCTCACAGCCTCCTCCATCCTCACAGCCTCCTCCATCTTCACAGCCTCCCTATCCTCACACTCTCTTCCATCCTCACAGCCTCCTCCATCCTCACAGCTGCCTTCATCCTCACAACCTCCTCCATCCTCACAGCCTCCTCCATCCTCACAGCCTCCCTATCCTCACAGCCTCCCTATCCTCACAGTCTCCCTATCCTCACAGCCTCCTCCATCCTCACAGCCTCCTCCATCCTCACAGCCTCCTCCATCCTCACAGCCTGCTCAATATTCACAGTATCCCTATCCTCACAGCCTCCTCCATCCCCTCTGCCTCCTCCATCTTCACAGCCTCCTCCGTCCTTACAGCCTCCTCCGTCCCCACAGTCTCCCTATCTTCACAGCCTCCTCCATGCTCACAGCCTCCTCCATCCCCTCTGCCTCCTCCATCCTCACAGCCTCCTCCATCCTCTCAGCCTCCTCCATCCTCAGCCACACTACCTGACACCGCTGCCATCCTGCCAACCGTCGGTCCCGCTTTATCGTCACCGGCCTCGCCGCCTCCGCCAGGTCCACGCTGCCCGGATGCCGGCAGTGGCTTCTGCCCCTCGCCGCGCTCTCACCACTGGGGTCTCAGTGTCGCCATGCTGGTGGAGTAGCGGTGTAGGGGCTGTGGGCGGGTGCCGGGAGCCGGTGACGTCGTCCTGTGGGCGGCGGCGGCCAATGGGAGTGAGCGGACCGTGTCATGTTTTGCAGGCCTATGCAAAAAATAGTAATGGCGGTCTAATTAGGAGCGCTCTAAGGAACAAGCAGACATGTAAGATGTTTTCATAAATATCAAACCTTTTATTAACTTCTTAGCTCCCCTCACAGCTCCACTACGCGTTTCAACTGCATACAAACAGTCTTCATCAGGTGGTGTAAGGGGGTACACTGGACATTGGCATTATATAGATAGCAGTTACTCATGATTGGTCTTTTGTTAAACAATGCTTTGCTTCCAAATGGCTGGTTCACAATTATTCAATTAACCCTTCCTTTATACAACAAAGAACAATCTCCTGTTCACCTCCACCTGCAGAGCCGCACATCAGATATAAGGCTGCCTTCACACTTGCAGATGCATCTGCAGCGTTTTGCAGATGCATCTGCAAGTATCAGCATGCAGACCGCGGCCCCTATGTTTATAATAGGGCGCACCGCGGTCTGAAAGCTCTCATTCATTCCTGTATGTGAAGCGTCCGCAGGCGGATGCCTGCTTACAGATCACACTCTCCCGCCCGCACCATGGACGCGAGATGTCGCGTCCATGGTGCGGGCGGGAGAGTGTGATCTGTAAGCAGGCATCCGCCTGCGGACGCTTCACATACAGGAATGAATGAGAGCTTTCAGACCGCGGCCGCGGTCTGCATGCTGATACTTGCAGATGCATCTGCAAAACGCTGCAGATGCATCTGCAAGTGTGAAGCCAGCCTAAGGCTGCTCTGTGTTTAAAGCATTTTTTTTTTTTTTTTTTTTTTTTCCTCTCCATAAACCAATCTCCTGTTTACCTATAGAGGGCACACTTCCCATTAATCTATCCCCACAAAGCACAAAGGTTTCTCCAAATTATATATACAACAAATATAGTTAGTTTCTATGTTACACTAATTTTTCAACACACAAATAGGATAAAAATAGCATATAAAAACAAAATAAAGATAACAGTAAAAAAATGTGCAAGTATACGGCTGTACAATATGTATGTTCATATTTCACAATAAAAATATAAAATTAACATTAAAAAGAATTTTTACAATTCCTGAATAAAATTACCTGTAAAATAGCTGTAATGATATTTATTTTTCATTTTATTCTTAATGTTTCGCTACATTCTCAAGGGTCAGGTTATGGCCTTCCGGGCTCAGCGTTCCCATTTTAAAAATCCAGAAACTCTCCATCTTAATGAGAGTCCCCAGACGGTCATTCACATTATCTTTCACATGATCTATCACTGTAAGTTTCATCTTCATAGCATCTTTTTGATGACAGATTGTGTAGTGCTTTGATAGACTATGTAGCTGATACCCGTTTTTGATGTTGGACCGGTGCTTATTGAGCCTTGCATGCATGGTTTGAATTGTTCTCCCAATGTATTGGGTCCCGCACGGACACTCGATTAAATAGACGATATATGTGGATTGGCATGAGACCTTGTGTTTTATGGGAAAACTTTGTTTAGTGGTTGAGGATGTGAAAGTTTTCTCTCCATCACTGATGACTCTACAGCAAAGACACTTAGGGGTCCCGCATGCATAACATCCCACATTCGCGTTATCTTCTCCCCCTCCTAGCTTATTTTTTGGTTTACATCCCACCTTGCTAGGGGCCACCATTTCCCGCAGATTTTTGTTTCTCCTATATATAACATTGGGTCTTTTGGGTAGGTGATCACCGAGAATCGGGTCACTCTTCAACACAAACCAATACTTATTTATCAAATCTAGAATTAATTTTCTAGGTTGGCAATAAGTGGTTACCAAGCTCCATTTAGTCTTGTTTACAATTTCCTCCTCATTCTTTTTCCTTTCATTGTTTGACATTTTCTCTATGCATGATTCTTGCGTAAGATCTTTTGTTCTTTTATATGCATCTTGCAATAACCGTTTCGGATAGCCCTTCTCTCTGAACCTTTTCTCTAGAATTTTTGATTCTGTCCTAAAGTCACTATCATTTGTACAGTTTTTTCTCACCCTCCAGTATTGGCCATAGGGAACGCTAGACAACCACCTAGGGAGGTGCCCACTCCCGAACTCCAAGTAGCTGTTGACATCTACCTTCTTGAAGAACGTGGACGTGTACACCCTCCCCAGATGATCAAAGCGAACCCACAGGTCCAAATACTGGAGGGCTGAACTGGACACAGACATAGTGAACTTTAGTCCCTAATTGTTATTATTTAATTCTAGATTTGATAAATAAGTATTGGTTTGTGTTGAAGAGTGACCCGATTCTCGGTGATCACCTACCCAAAAGACCCAATGTTATATATAGGAGAAACAAAAATCTGCGGGAAATGGTGGCCCCTAGCAAGGTGGGATGTAAACCAAAAAATAAGCTAGGAGGGGGAGAAGATAACGCGAATGTGGGATGTTATGCATGCGGGACCCCTAAGTGTCTTTGCTGTAGAGTCATCAGTGATGGAGAGAAAACTTTCACATCCTCAACCACTAAACAAAGTTTTCCCATAAAACACAAGGTCTCATGCCAATCCACATATATCGTCTATTTAATCGAGTGTCCGTGCGGGACCCAATACATTGGGAGAACAATTCAAACCATGCATGCAAGGCTCAATAAGCATCGGTCCAACATCAAAAACGGGTATCAGCTACATAGTCTATCAAAGCACTACACAATCTGTCATCAAAAAGATGCTATGAAGATGAAACTTACAGTGATAGATCATGTGAAAGATAATGTGAATGACCGTCTGGGGACTCTCATTAAGATGGAGAGTTTCTGGATTTTTAAAATGGGAACGCTGAGCCCGGAAGGCCATAACCTGACCCTTGAGAATGTAGCGAAACATTAAGAATAAAATGAGAAATAAATATCATTACAGCTATTTTACAGGTAATTTTATTCAGGAATTGTAAAAATTCTTTTTAATGTTAATTTTATATTTTTATTGTGAAATATGAACATACATATTGTACAGCCGTATACTTGCACATTTTTTTACTGTTATCTTTATTTTGTTTTTATATGCTATTTTTATCCTATTTGTGTGTTGAAAAATTAGTGTAACATAGAAACTAACTATATTTGTTGTATATATAATTTGGAGAAACCTTTGTGCTTTGTGGGGATAGATTAATGGGAAGTGTGCCCTCTATAGGTAAACAGGAGATTGGTTTATGGAGAGGAAAAAAAAAAAAAATGCTTTAAACACAGAGCAGCCTTATATCTGATGTGCGGCTCTGCAGGTGGAGGTGAACAGGAGATTGTTCTTTGTTGTATAAAGGAAGGGTTAATTGAATAATTGTGAACCAGCCAGTTGGAAGCAAAGCATTGTTTAACAAAAGACCAATCATGAGTAACTGCTATCTATATAATGCCAATGTCCAGTGTACCCCCTTACACCACCTGATGAAGACTGTTTGTATGCAGTTGAAACGCGTAGTGGAGCTGTGAGGGGAGCTAAGAAGTTAATAAAAGGTTTGATATTTATGAAAACATCTTACATGTCTGCTTGTTCCTTAAAGCGCTCCTAATTAGACCGCCATTACTATTTTTTGCATGAAAACTACTCCCTTTTTGAGGGACTGGCGGCTGGAGCAGCTCAGGAACAGCACAAACGATCTGCCTTGAACAGGAGAGAGGAGAGCGGAGAGGCATTGCATATACCGCCGGCGGCGGAGGCTGTAAAACCGGGTTGTGCAGGAATTGCACAACCCGATAAGGTGAGTGGCCACCTACCCACGCCACATAAACGTTTTTAATAAGGGTATCCTACACATTTGCGCCCCTTTTCCTTTTTGTTTTACATGTTTTGCAGGCCCCACTCACTCCCATTGGCCGCCTCCGCCGCCGCCCCTGCAAGCGAATTGGGCACTGTGTTGTACACACAGGACGCCCATCCCATTGGCCAGGACTCGGCGTCCTGGACCAATCGGATGGCCGTCCTGTGTTTACCACACACCGCCCAATCCGCTCCTTCCCCTCAGGTCACATGTGTGACCTGAGGGGAAGGACTGATCCCTCTCTGCAGCACCCAACCTGCCGCAGAGGACAATGCTGTGTGACTGGGGCTGCGATCAGCCCCAGCACGCAGCCACGTCCTGACGCTGAGCGGTGATGTCGCCGCTCCAGCCGCATCTCTCCTTACCCCCCAGCCGGACCTCTCCTTACCCCTCCAGCTGGACCTCTCCTCACCCCTCCAGCCTCCAGCCTCCCGCCACATCATACTCTCCTATCCACAGAGGCCCTTCTATACTCTGATACCCAGGGCCGGCTCCAGGTTTTTGTGGGCCCCGGGCGAAACAGTCTCAGTGGGCCCCTTTAACACATAACACGATTCGTGAATATAATATGGAAGCTGCGGGCTGTGTATATATAATATAGAGGCTGCAGGGTGGGCTGTATATGTGATAATGAGGCTGTGCAGGGCTGTATATATCATCTGGAGGCTTCTGCTGGGCTGTATATAACATATACAGGAAGTGTCTGTCACCAATGCATGGCCTTATCCTGCCACCATCATTGTCATCAATCAACAACTCAACCAATAATTGGGACGTTCAGCAAATTCCACCCAGAGACTGGTCAAAGGAAGGATACACAGGAGATGACAGAGAGGAGAGAGTCAACAGCACTGATCAGGTCTGAACCCATACGGTAGAAGTTCTAAATGTGTCAACTATAAGCAGTAACATACAAAGAGTGATGCCACCATGAGGGGGAACACGGCTCCATAGCAGGCACAGGGCTCCATAGCAGGCACAGGGCTCCATAGCAGGCACAGGGCTCCATAGCAGGCACAGGGCTCTATAGCAGGCACAGGGCTCCATAGCAGGCACAGGGCTCTATAGCAGGCACAGGGCTCCATAGCAGGCACAGGGCTCTATAGCAGGCACAGGGCTCCATAGCAGGCACAGGGCTCTATAGCAGGCACAGGGCTCTATAGCAGGCACAGGGCTCCATAGCAGGCACAGGGCTCTATAGCAGGCACAGGGCTCTATAGCAGGCACAGGGCTCTATAGCAGGCACAGGGCTCTATAGCAGGCACAGGGCTCCATAGCAGGCACAGGGCTCCATAGCAGGCACAGGGCTCCATAGCAGGCACAGGGCTCTATAGCAGGCACAGGGCTCTATAGCAGGCACAGGGCTCTATAGCAGGCACAGGGCTCTATAGCAGGCACAGGGCTCTATAGCAGGCACAGGGCTCCATAGCAGGCACAGGGCTCCATAGCAGGCACAGGGCTCCATAGCAGGCACAGGGCTCTATAGCAGGCACAGGGCTCCATAGCTGTTATAGGACTCTCAATAGTGAACGTCAGCTGATAGGAGACCTACTCAGATAAAGCTCACAGTGATAGCACAGGTCACATTACATTAGGCTCCTGTATGACTGGAGAACGGCATTGTGGAACTTGTTGTTCTATCCCCTGGCCAGTGATAATACACAGCTTGAGCTTGGGTCCTACCTGAAGGCATAGTCTTCCCTCGGGTCTCTGCTGGGGGATAGCTGCCCGCTCCTCTTACTGAAAAGCTTCTGGAAGAGAGTGAGGGGCATTTTGCAAGAAGATCCCAGCTGCCGCAGCAGGGCACAGACAGCCTAGCATACATTGCCTGGCACAGCGCACCAAGGCTCAGCTCTCCACATGCTGTCTGTGTGTTGAGGTCACATGACCTCATCACAGTGCAGCAGCAGCCGCCGGGAGATTTAAAACTCACCTGCCAGTCCTCCAACGGCCGTGATCACCTAAGGGGCCCCCGATGGTGAGCTGTGGGGGCAGTGCCAGGGGCCCCTGTTAGGCTAGGGTCACACTGCGTTGTGACCCTAGCCTGGCGCAAGTATTTTCCCCTGCAGCGCATAGCGTTTAATGCTATTCGCTGGAGCCCATAGAAACCCGCTGTTTACCTTGCCAACCAGTGGTTGGCAAGGTAAACTGCGGGTTTCTATGGGCTCCATTGTCTGGCAGCGCATAGCATTAAAGCTATGCGCTGCAGTGGAAAATACTTGCGTCAGGCTAGGGTCACAATGTAAGTGTGACCCTAGCCCTCAGGGGCCCAGTGGGCCCCTTCCAAGCAGTCTGGGCCCCGGCACTTGCCCGGGTGCGCCGGGTGCTGACGCCGGCCCTGCTGATACCCACAGAGCCGCCTGTATACTCTGCTACCACAGAGCCGCCTGTATACTCTGCTACCCACAGACCTGCCTCTATACTCTGCTACCCACAGAGCCGCTTGTATAGTCTGATACCCACAGAGCCGTTTCTATACTCTGCTACCCATAGAGCCGTTTCTATACTCTGCTACCCACAGAGCCGCCTCTATACTCTGCTACCCACAGAGCCGCCTCTATACTCTGCTACCCACAGAGCCGCCTCTATACTCTGCTACCCACAGAGCCGCCTCTATACTCTGCTACCCACAGAGTCGCCTGTATACTCTGCTACCCACACACCGCCTGTATACTCTGCTACCCACACACCCGCCTGTATACTCTGCTACCCACAGAGCCGCCTGTACAATCTGCTACCCACAGAGCCTTCTCTATACTCTGCTACCCACAGAGCCGCCTGTATAATCTGCTAACCACAAAGCCGCCTGTATACTCTGCCACCTACAGAGCCATCTGTATACTCTGCTACCCACAGAGCCGCCTGTATACTTTCCTACCCACAGAGCCGCCTGTATAATCTGCTACCCTCAGAGCCGTCTGTATACTCTGCTACCCACTCACCCGCCTCTATACACTGCTACCCACAGAGCTGCCTGTATACTCTGCTACCCACAAAACCGCCTGTACAATCTGCTACCCACAGAGCCTTCTCTATACTCTGCTACCCACAGAGTCGCCTGTATACTCTGCTACCTACAGAGCCACCTGTATACTCTGCTACCCACAGAGACGCCTGTATACTTTCCTACCCACAGAGCTGCCTGTATAATCTGCTACCCACTCACCCGCCTGTATACACACAATTCATTTCACCACGCTCCCGATGCAATTGCATCAGGCCTTTTTACTAGTATAGAATAAAGGAAAGTTCCATGTCAATAATAACTCCCAGACAGTGAGCCTACTACTTAGGAATTATGGTTGAACCATCCAAAGAGATTGTATTATTGGTTATAGGTCGATTAATAGAGGGAGGAAACAGAAATTCAGTTTTGGAGAGATTCAGTTTGAGATTTAGGGAGGACATGATGTTAAAAAGCATAAAAAATGCATACATTTGTTTTACTCATCAGTTTTCCTGCCAACACTCTTGTATTTGCTGTAGATTTTTCTGTTGCAAATACTGACCATGTGCACATACCATTTGACAGACTCATAAAATGTTGCATTATATTGGTGCTTCTCACTCTAGTTTCTCTCTGGAGTAAGGGAGAGTTTTCAATTTGGTGCATTTTTGGCGACATTTGGTGCTAAAACATTTTATTTAGCGCCAAATTCATGAACCATTTGTGTCATTTTGAAGAATTGGCCACAAAAATGTCAATGAATAACACAAGACAAAATAAAAGAAAATTGCTTCAATAAGTCACAAATGATGTACTGGACCCTAAAGGCTACTTGACACGCTACAATATCGTTAGCTATGTCACGTGACTGTGATCGTTTCGCCATCGTTAGTGCGTTGTCACACGCATGGATATCGTTAACGATCTTAAATTTGGCAACGCTCCAGCTACCTTGAGAAGAACTAGTGAACCATGTTACAAAGCGGCGGGAATAGGAGAATTGTGAACGGCATCGTTCAAAAAGGTGTCACACTGAACGACGTTGCTTGTTCACAGAACCAAATAATTGACATTAGGAAAATGACGAGCACACCTCCCAGTGTAGGTGCTAGCAAGAGAAAAAACATTACTATATACATATAATCCGCTGCACACTACACACTACAAGATACAAGTATAAGGTATAGCATAATGGCTAAGTGTAAAAAGCTACTGAAATTTGGATGAGGAAAATTGCACTAACTGCTAAGAATCTACATAAGCAAAAATGAGAATTTTAGTTAATGTAATGCATTACATATAAGCCCGATAACCAGTCTTCAAGGTATTCTCATGTATATCGGGTCCTACCGTATGCCTCTGTCTGCGGTAAAAATCATCTGAGGATGTGAGTGCCTCTAGGTGCATTTTAAAACCTGCGTGTATGGGTGTGGTGGAGACTTGATAAAACAAGGAGTTTTTTCTCTTGCTAGCACCTACACTGGGAGGTGTGCTCGTCATTTTCCTAATGTTAATGTTACTATTTTTGACTTGAGCACCCTTCATTACCTGATAGCCAGTCCAGTTTTCCATCTAGTTCATTCCTTGTTTTATCAAGTCTCCACCACACCCATACACGCAGGTTTTAAAATGCACCTAGAGGCACTCACATCCTCAGATGATTTTTACCGCAGACAGAGGCATACGGTAGGACCCGATATACATGAGAATACCTTGAAGACTGGTTATCGGGCTTATATGTAATGCATTACATTAACTAAAATTCTCATTTTTGCTTATGTAGATTCTTAGCAGTTAGTGCAATTTTCCTCATCCAAATTTCAGTAGCTTTTTACACTTAGCCATTATGCTATACCTTATACTTGTATCTTGTAGTGTGTAGTGTGCAGCGGATTATATGTATATAGTAATGTTTTTTCTCTTGCTAGCACCTACACTGGGAGGTGTGCTCGTCATTTTCCTAATGTTAATGTTACTATTTTTGACTTGAGCACCCTTCATTACCTGATAGCCAGTCCAGTTTTCCATCTAGTTCATTCCTTGTTTTATCAAGTCTCCACCACACCCATACACGCAGGTTTTAAAATGCACCTAGAGGCACTCACATCCTCAGATGATTTTTACCGCAGACAGAGGCATACGGTAGGACCCGATATACATGAGAATACCTTGAAGACTGGTTATCGGGCTTATATGTAATGCATTACATTAACTAAAATTCTCATTTTTGCTTATGTAGATTCTTAGCAGTTAGTGCAATTTTCCTCATCCAAATTTCAGTAGCTTTTTACACTTAGCCATTATGCTATACCTTATACTTGTATCTTGTAGTGTGTAGTGTGCAGCGGATTATATGTATATAGAACCAAATAATTGGACGACGAACGATAGATTTGAGGTCAGGATCCCAAATTTTTTATGAAAGATCCAACAATTTCTCGTTTCAAGATCGTATGTTTACACGCAACAACGCACAAACTGCATCATTCGAACAATCAAAAAAGCGTGACGTTTCAACGATATCGTAGCGTATGAAGTAGCCTTTAGTATTTGATACATGACTGTTTTTTACCATTCTCATATTAAACTTGTTTTAATCTTAACATTGAAACCTCTATCTTCCAGGCATTTACTGCAATTTCCCAAGGATTTCTGAACAGCCTGGCATACGGATGGACACAGCAAATGATTCGCTGTCAGAAACAGAATAGCAGTCGTGATGTGGATACCCAGACGCCTCTTCTACGCTCTCAGAAAAATCTTTATGCCAGCATGCAGACATCTAATACCCATGTGGGGCCACGCACCGTTTCTGCATTTTGATGACTGCCATCAGTGACCATGGCGCTCCAAAACACATTGGAAAGACTTGTAATGGAAACTGGTGAAAGGCATTGATTTTAGAGAGACCTGATCCTGAAAAATAGCATTGTTTCTCTGCTAGAAGGATGTAGATGAGATGTCAAGCAATTAGATGGATCCTACCCAACAATCGTGATTTATGAAGACGTCTTGAAGTTGCTTATGAATGAAGGCCTTTACACCACTATCAATGAAGAGGGAAGTCAAATCTTCACATAGTTTTACAAACCGCTCAGTCTAATCCAGAACATTGTGCCAAGAGACCAGTGACAGGTGTCAGTTTTAGTGACACTGGAGATATTTATTGATAAAACTACTTGCCAAAGTTTGATGGATGGAGGCAGTATTAGATTATATTATCTATTCTATGTGTCTAGTGAATATGAAAAAGCGGAAGATAAAATAGGAAAATTCTCTTAAAGCAGAAACTGCAGAAATTCCTATGAAAATAATTTATTTGAGATGAAGTCGCTGCTTTTTTTAGTTGTCTAATTTCCATATATCAATTATGATAGTTATATCACATCATATCCTTCCCCTTTATATAACATATTGAATGCACCAAAATAATTCAGAAGCATCACAGAAGCACATGGCAGCAACTTGTTTTAAGCATACGCTTAACATAATGAATGTACTAAGCATATAACGGTATGCATTCACCTGCCATGGGCTCACCGCATGTGCGAGGCAGCCTTACGGTGGCAAATACAATCATTAGTATCATCGCTATTGGTGGAGCGGGTAATTTCCATAATGTATGGGAGTAGATGACAGTCAGTAAAGAGTTGCCTGTGTTTGCCACCCTCAGTACTTATTTATAAGCATTAGGATCTAGTGAACGCTCTGCCTTTTAAGACATGTTCACATATACATTTAACACTGTGATATAACAGCAATTCTGCAATGAGTTACACACAGATTCTTAATGGATTTCAATGTGGATTCTCGGCAGATTTTACATTATGCATGGCAACATACCTGCAACGTGCGAACACATTTAAGAAAGAAAAATGTCACATTGCAGCCATTTTAAGAGACAGTATTTACTTGCTGATATAGTGTTGCTCTGCAGATAAATAGCGTTTAAAACCTGTTTAGTCTTACTGGATGCAACGACGACAGGGAGAAAATGAAGCTATTTTCCCTGCAGTCGCTCTCATCGTCAGGTCGATGCAGGGAGCTGTTACATAGCGACTCCTGTAATCACTACCCTGGAATATTGATGGACAGGCGGCATGGCAGCATGTGTGTTCACAGCATATGTGTGCAGTGCAGGCTGTCAATGTACAGCAAAGTGATTACAGCGTTAACTGTGTAGTCAGCAATGACTTTTACAGCTTCCTACCACCCATCCCGATGACTAGAAGTGATCAGCTGCTGGGAGACTATAACTTAATTTTTTCCCTGTAGCCGCTGCTCTAGTAACCCTATACATACAACTATAAATTATATAAATGCTCTTTACTATTATATCAGCAGGTACATAGCATTTCTAGAAGTGACCACTTCCCTTTATGTGATGCGGCATATAGTAGGTTGATATACCTGGTAACAAGCCATGTTCTTGAATAGAAGTTAGTAGTAGTACATTTTATTTGTGTTGAATCTGTTTTATGTCATGCTTTTATATTGTTTTCATTTTGTAAAGAATAAAGTATTTACTTTGTTTTGCCTTTTGTATCAGTACAATACATCTCTACACGTACTCATGCATGAACTATTTTCAAATCCCTTTGTACTTGCTTCCGTTTACTTCTCACATTTTCAATAAAGGGATAGACTCAACTTATTCAATCAGCAAAGTTGCAAAGTGAGGATAAAAGCAAACTACTATGCATTTTACCCAGTGGCGTAACTTCAGGCCCTGGGGCCCCGATGCAAAAGCTCCAATGGGGCCCCCAATTATTGCAAATCTTTAATAGTATTAGTCTTTTTCTATGGGCCAAATGGGGCTTTTGGGGGCCCCCTAGGCTGCAGGGCCTGGGTGTGATCGCATCCCCTGCATCTATTGTAGTTATGCCCCTGATTTTACCTCTAATTAAAAACCCTTTCCCTTCTCAAGAGCAGGGGAATTTAATTCTATAATTTGCTGTATGTTGTGTAAGTAACTGGCCGCTATTCATTGAATAAACGTGTGCTTTTCAAAAATTGTTTAAAAGTGAATATTTTAGCAAATTTTCACTTGAGATCAATGGGAATGACAGCACATGTGCGAGATTTAAGGCAGGGGAGCTGCTCACAGAGAAGTGTGACCTGTCAGTCAAGGATAGGAGGCTGGATTGCTGACCAACCCTATTGCACATGCGAGATCATTTGCATAATCATTCATTAATGGATTTCTACAAAACTAAGAAACGGACATAATATAAAGGTCTAGAAGTCAACTTTCCAGGTTTACATAGATAGCGTGGGTTAGGGGCTATACAGCTGCCGAGTTTCCCTTTATGGAGATGTTTGACCTAACAAATCTATGCAAAAATATTGCAATTTATTGTGACCAGACCACCCTTTTATGAGATGTGTTATGTACATTCATTTATCCTCCTCTAAACACAATAGCCCTGATTTATCTTTGCTGTTTTTCAATGTTTCTGGAGCAATTTGCTCCTTTTTGGTGGCTTTAGTATCTGCACTCTATACTTAGGGCCACTTTACACGTCGCGACATCGCAACGCAACATTGATAAAAAGTCACGTGGTGTAGCCGTTGCAGTTGATATCGTTTGTGCGTTGTGTCATGTAAATGGACAATGCGACGCAAAAAGAACCTAACTACGATATTGCAAGAAGATTGTGCAAGCCCTTCAACCGTACAATATTGTATAGGCGATGTGGCAGGATCGTGTTGTGTGACAGCACAACTACGATGTGGAGTGCAACTTCCCCTATTCACTCCAATGTGAAATGGTCGTTTCCTGGGTTGCTCATACTCAGCGTGGACAAGGGGCGTACACCATCGTAGTTGCATTGCCTGCCGGTATCTCAGTGTGTGACATCTACTATGCGATCTTGGACAAGTGCCAAAAACGTGCGCGCTCAAGTGAAATTGTATGCAATATCGGAACGATAGCGCGACGTGTAAAGCGACCATTACTATTTTTCCTCATTAATGTTGCCTATCCTGATGTTTTAGGCAAATTTATGAAATGTGACTTTTAACAAATGTCAATTTTTTATGTTGCTCACACCAACTTTTCCCGCATAGTAAGGTTTCTGGAAGAATTTTTAATTTGTCTCATTTTTGCATTTTTTTTTAAAGCTTTTGTGAATTTTGATGCTGACAGTTGCAAAGAAAAAATAGGCAAAAATAAAGAGCCGATTTTGAGCCAAATTCATAAACCACATGCACCATTATGAAGAATTAAATTGCAAATGATAAATTAGGCCCTTTGAGATCCATTTTTTCCCTGTCAAACTGGTAGTTGCTTGGGGGTTGGCTGTTGGGAAACTTCAGTGTTGGTACTTCAGTCAATAAGTGACTCCACTGTGACATCAGTCTTCTTTCAGCCAACGCTTTCCCAGAACACAATGTGGTCAGCATTGCTCAGGTGGAATATTTTAGCCTGAATCAGAAGTTTCCACAGCACAAAATGTACACTGACTGTTGCTACATTTCTTTTTAGGTATTGCACTAGGCAAGCACTTGATAATCATATTCTGCAGCTGAGTGACAGACGTTATCCCAATGTGCGTGTCACACATGCTGTCCTGCGTGGTAAGCAAATCCATGATGAACACTAATGTTTATCCAAAGTGCTAAGTGTTGGTTCAGTCCTGCCTAAGAATAGATGAAGCAGCAGACCCTGCGTCACCAGATGATACAATGTAAATCTACAATCTCAACATATATCTATGTATATAAATCTCAACAAGAGTTTTAAACAAATGTCAACTCTGTAATGTTTGACATTTTGCTATTTTTACTCAATGCATCCCCTTAAAGGAGTTGTACCACAAAGTACATTTTAATCATTAGATCTTGAAATAAAAAAGGTTCCTAAATTGGAGGTGTTAAATATACCTGTGCTGTCCTAATCTTGTAAATATGCCGCTGCTATGTACTGTATAATGGTCATGTATGTACAGGGACATGGTCTGCTCATACCACATCTCCTGTGCTGAGATAATCTTATATATGTGTCCCTGCTATGTACTGTGTAATGAATGTATCTGACCATACAGGGACATGGTGTGATTATACCACATCTCCTGTGCTGAGATAATCTTATATATGTGTCCCTGCTATGTACTGTGTAATGAATGTGTCTGACCATACAGGGACATGGGCTGATCATACCACATCTCCTGGGCAGGGGAGGACACAAAAGATTACAGACATTACAGCTAATGATGGGTGAACCTGAACTGTAAAGTTTGGGGTCCGTACCAAACAAATAGTATTGTGGTCATCATTGCCTGTGACATTTGTTTCTCCCTGTCCTGTGAGGGAAGTATGTGGTACAGTCCATGCAATTGCATCATATTGAGATGGTTACCCTGTGAAGAGAACATCAAGCCATGTAATTGTGGAGCGCTAAGGGCCGGGACACTGCTGTGCACTGATTGCTGTATCACAATGTTGGCCGTCTCAGCAGCTGTGGCCCTGGCTCACATTGAAAAGGAAAGTTAAATATGGAGAAATTAATAAAAGAAAAAGATAAGTTCACGACGCCAGTTGGGATGTTCAGCCAATATATGACCGGCACTGCAGGGGATCCTTGAAAGATAGGTGGTAGTGGTGGCACAGATGTTTAACCCTTCCCAATTAGGGTTGGCTCCCAGAGAGATGATGAGGGTGAGGAGAGTGATGGTGGTTAAGTGCAGTGAAGGAAGGAGACACAAGGAATCAATCTTTGCTTTACCTTTTACTGTTGGTTGCAGCAGCAGATCCAGGGCACACATTCACCACCAGGCATGTGGTCTGACTAGTCTGAAGAGAACTGTAGTCCGCTCTGTTGGGTAATATGGCCTTCCTGCTGACTTCCCCAAGTTGTAGGTTTCTTGGTGCCTTTAGCTTTCCAGTACTCCCTTAGTTGCTGTGGGTTACCTCCTACAGGCTGGTAGTGCGGATCCTGAGGGTATTAGAGGTTCCCTGATCCACTGTACTACTGTTGCCATGGAAAGCTTGACTTGAGTGGCTAGTGGGCATAAAATTCACCAGCCTCCAGTTTCTGCCATGAGGCCCTGTAGGCATGAGTGGGCTAGGGACTAGTTCCCTGACTGTAGATGGTCCCTTCAGAGCAGCTCCTGCTGCCTCCTCACTGGACGACTCCTTCGCCTACTCGGCCCTACTACACTCCTCTAACCTGTCCCCCCACCAGGAAGTTTGACACATGCCCAAAACAGGCATCAAGTGCATAATTTCCTAATAAGGGATCAGGCAGTGTGTGTTCGCCTAAACTTCCAGCAGATGGAGCTCTAACTCTCCTCAGACATGGCATTACAAACGATGTAGAAGGAATTAATTTTGGCAGCCAGGCACTGGGGAACCACATAATTCTCTAAAGATCACATGACTGGAGATAAACCATGAGTTTACGGATAAAAAAAAGAACAACTACATACATTAATATTAGCTGAATTATAGATAGTAGGCGACAAGAATGGAATAATAAAATTAAAAAAAAAAAAAACTGGGGTGCTAATTAAATTTGAGACTGATATGGAAAATTGAATAGAATATCTCTTAAAATTAAATAATAATCAGTCTTGCAATTTTCACACTGGCCACTAAGCAAATGCTACACTTGAACTACCTTGTGTACAATAGACTTTTCAGCAGTCTTACTACCTTCACAGACAGGATTTCAAATGAGAGGGAATCCACAAATCACAATAGGTAATATTATAGCTCCCCTCCCGACAATGACAAATGTTCTTCTGGATAGCTCAAGGGGTCAGATTTATGAAAACCTAAATAACAAACTGTCCTTGCTCACAGCAACAAATTAAGTGGCTTTTATTTTAGCTTGTGAAAATAGAAAGATTTCAGATACTTTTTTTTTTTTAAATGATGATTGTGGCTCAAAAAAAAGAACACAAACTCCACTTTAAACAGTAGTTCACCTTTCTGATGACATGTTTGTTTTTATTTTAAGATAAAGGTCATAGTCTACAGCAAGACTAAGGCATGTTAAACAAATTACAACTAACACCTTAGGGGGACTGTCAGTCTACTGCAAAGTTGCTGCCATAGAAATATTATGCCTTAGGCGTACACACAAAGCCGAATGTGGTATTCTACAGTGTGGAGGTAACTGGAGTGGCGTTTCCCTGTCGGTGATGTTATGTCAAGACTACAGCCTTTGTTTGTGACAACTTGACTTCTGAATGCTTCAGTCACATTAAGCCGAAGGGAAAACATGTATCTAAAAGCTTGTTGGACTACCTGTAGAGTGCCGGCATGCTGCATACATGTTGCAGATCTATCACATTTTCATAACTTACTGGTGAATTAGTGATTGTACTAATATATAAAGCGTATGTACATATTTGCAGTGGATTTTTTACTAACATTTGCGTCAAAATCAAAACAACATGTGGTCTTCATTATAACTGATCTACCATTTTGCTGCTACATAATGTAAGCCGTACTTACCAACACCAAGTCACAATACTAATGCACTACACGATGTTGCAGACCCCATGATAAAGGTCGGGGGCAAATCACTCATCACAGCAACCAGCTCATCTGAAGGCAATTGTCTATGCTGTGAGGATACGAGATGTGCAGCATCTGAAAAACGGATACTGGAAGCCTGTGCTAGCATTTCTTCTGCGGGGTTGCTATCAGTGTGTCAAGAGTGGGAGAAGAGGGTTGCATTGACAATCAACACAATGGACAGCACTTTGAACACATTTTATAAGTGGTCATAAACTTGTAAATAACTCATGAAAGAATAAAGTTACGTTAAAACCAAGCACACCATTGTTTTTCTTATGAAATTCTCAATAAGTTTGATGTGTCAAATGACCCTCTTCCCATTGAAAAAAATAAAGTTGGATCCAAAATGGCCAGTCTTCAAAATGGCCACCATGGTCACAACCCATCTGGAAACATTTTCCCCCTTCCATATACTAATGTGTCACAAACAAGAAGTTGATATCACCAACCATTCCCATTTTATTCAGGTGCATCCATATAAATGGCCCTCCCTCTAGAATAATATAATATAAATTACTATCTGTAATTGTACTCTTTCCCTCCACTTCTGGGACTAGTTATTACTGTCGTGACTCATGTCACAATAATCCAATATGACTAAACCAGATTATTCACAGTTTTTTGGTATAAATTACATTACCACTTCAAACAATTTGGAGCAGTAGATTCTTAGAAATCCATCAGACTCAGCATTCATGATCTGCATGTTTTTGAGTCTGTATTTGAATGATTATTGAAAGGGGGTGTGTTTAAAATAATTGCAGTGTGGAGTTCAATTATTGAGGTAAATCATTCTGTGAAGGAACAAGTGTGAATCAGGTGGCCCCAAGGCCTTAAGGGTTAAGCCGGTACATGTACATGCATTTCTCCTTGAAAGCCTGCATTCTAAAGGAATTCACAGAGTGGTGCAATTTCTACAATGGGGTCACTTTCGGGGTTTTTATGCTGGGGCTCCGCAAATGATACCGACAAACTATTAAAGCAAAATCTCTGCTCCAAAAGCAAATAGTGCTCCTTCTTTCCCGGCCCCAATGTGTGGCCAAGCAGTAGTTTCTGAAATTAAATCGCGTTCTGGAGAAATTGCACAATAGATTGTGGTGTCCCGTTTTACCTTTTAACCCCAGTGAAACTGACAAATTTGAAGCCAACTAAATTTTTTTTAATTTTTACCACTCATTGCCATGTCCAAAAGTAATAAAAATCTGTGAGGCATCTGTGGTCTCAAAATACTCACTACACCCGTAGATGAATTCCTTAAGCAGTGAAGTTTTCAATAAGGGGGTCACTTTTGGCTATTGGAGCCAACAAGCTATAACGGAATATGCATGGGTCGTGGAGGGTTTGTGTGGGAATAATAAAGATGGGAGTAAGAGTTGCATTTGTATTCTTTTCTTTTTACAAATAAGTGATTTTTCATGGTGTGGTGTATTATTATTTACTTAGACGTTCCTAATGGCCGGATCAAACATTGGCCAGAAATTATGAACCTCGGGCTAAAGGGCACTTCACACACTAGGCTCTTGTTAATGATATCGTTGAAACGTCACGGATTTGTGAACGTTGTAACGATATCGTTAGTGCGTCGTTGCGTGTGAACGAACGATGTTGGAAGGAAAAATCGTTGGAACGTTCATCCAAAATTTGAGATCCTGACCTCAAATCTATCGTTCGTCTCTAATTAACGTCCTGGGAAGCAGCAACGTTTAGTGTGATACCTTTTTGAACGATGTCGTTCATAATTCTCCTATTCCTGCCGCTTTGTAAAATCGTTCAAACGTTCTTCCCAAAATAACTGGAGCGTTGCCAAATTTAAGATCGTTAACGATATCCTTGTGTGTGACAATGCATTAACGATGTCGGAAGGATCACGGTCACGTGACATAGCTAACGATCTCCTTCACCTATATCGTTGCGTGTGGAGTGGCCTTTAGTGCCTGCTGGTAATATTCTCCCAACTTCCCCCAATGTCCTGGTGTTCTCAAACAAAAGGTCCTTGTATTTGTCTAAAAAAATAAATAAAAACACTTTATTAGGTGAATGCATTGTATAATTTTAGTCACACTCTTGTTCAAAATATACACATCCATTGCAGTCTGATTGATTCCCATGACTGGCCCACATCACAGCAATCTCACAAGGAGACATCGGACAGTCACTGACTCTTACCGGCTCTGGAGCATGCGCTTATCTGAACGAATAAGAATTCAGTGCACATGCCTGGAAAGCTGAGGAGCACTGCGAAGCACGGAATTTAATAGACTGTCGCAACATCAGGCCAGACACGACAATTAATCACAATGCAGGGGGTGTGCAAAATTTGAAGAGGAGGGTGATTGAACCAAAGAAAAGCACCACCGCGATGACAAAGAAAAGGGGACTTTATGCAGTTACCTAATAATGAAGTGATTTTTTTAAGCTAAATATTGGGACCTTTTACGTCAAAACAGCATGTAATTGATGCACAGTGCCCCCAATGTCTTGTTTATGATGCATCTTAATATCGAAAAAGAACGCAGCAGGTTCTCTTTAATGCAGTGCCTATACATACTAATAAAAATGATCGCAAGGATGTGGCAAACAATAGATTCTGTGATCTCCTTATTTTTATGTCAGTCACTGGCTATAACAGCATGTATTGGCCAATGTGTAATCCAGCAACAACTAAACAATGCTAGGATCTGTTCATTGCAGCGTTCTTAGTGCAGCCTTTACCATTAGGATGAATTTGTAGTGCAAAAGATATGATTGACTTCCAATGGGTCCATGTCATGAGCAGGCCAACGTACAGTGAGTGAACCAACCATGTGAACCAACGCGACAAAAGTTTCCTGAACGAGCAGTTGCTCTTTAATCATTGGTAGGATTTTTGATGCAGCACTCCCATTTTTTAAGATTGTGAATTCAAAACAAAGAGACATTGAGGAGTTTCAGTAAAATCTTTTTATATACATTAATGCATATTTACATTATAATACTGATTTGAAAAAAAATGACATATCATACATTAAACATTGCAAGATAAATTAAATATGCTTACTACACTATAGAAACAAGATTAAGAATGATGAACCACAGCAACAGATTAGACATTGATACTCCTCCATGGTTTATTCTCCATCCCCTCGTTCCTTGCACTCAGGACAATATTATTTGAAATGCAATAATTAATGTCACCTCTCTATAGGTGTGATGAGAATTTACACAGAATAAAAAAACAGCTTCAACAACAAATAAAGGCAATATTCTGCCAAATTCTAAATTATTTCATTAGTGCATTTGTACATGGTCATGTCAGGATTAGGATTTTAGCACCCAAGTTTAAGATGAATAAATCTCAGACATCAAACAAGATATTTTCAAATTATATTACATTTGTCCTCAAAGTACAGAAATCAGCCCATAACATAAAACCCTTGTGGTCAAGGTAATTAAAATAGAAGTTGCATGATGTCCGGGTATGTCAACAAGTAGTACAAATGGTAATTTACACCTTACATTCATAGTATATAGACCTCCAAGTAAAATGCTGATATTTTTATAGAACAACCTGGCTCTCTTTACTGGTATTTTACTGATCAAGGTTCTCACCAATGAAGCCATAGTGACAGATTTTAGGTGGCTGTTGAACCATATTCAGAGACTTTAGGGTATCCCCGTGGTGTTTGTAGACACTAGTGGGTAGATTCATAAAGAATGGCATTTTCTTGCTGGAGTATGATGCAGGGAATTCACTGAGAGGTGCACACCATTTAATAAATGAAGAAATCTTCTCAGTGGCATGTGCTTTACCAAAAATACTACAACAGTTATAGGCATTTCAGGGGGAAATAAACAGGCACTTAAGAAGAATTTGAGATGCAGGGGTTAGCCTCAACCTGTCCTGCACCGGATCCTCCCCATCTCTACCCATTTTAGTACAGCTGCTTTCAACTGGCGTGAAAGTGCTAAATTGCTACATTTCTGAGCAGCTCCTCACTCTGCAAAAATGTTGTAACTTTTCAAAGCATTTTACTGTACTTTTCCGATGTCAAAACTTGATTAATTGTCCCCAAAAAAGCCAAAAATAGCAAAAGTAGGTAAGAAGCTTAAACAGAAAGACCACAGTCCTTTCAATGAAAATAGACAACTGTGGAAACAGGCAAATAAACATGCAAATTCTGGAGCAGATGCATCTGAGAAGGATCGAATTCAATTACAATTGCTTGCATTAGTCCCGTTTAATAAACCAAATTAGTATTTGTATGCAGTATGTGCGCATCAGGGACTCCACCTATAATATACTTTAAGGAGAAATAGCAGCACTTGCCTAGGTAGGTTAGGTTCACATCTGTGTTCGTATCTACGATTTTTTTTTCTTTAACAGAATTTCCAAATCAGTCACATGGTGGATACCAAAGGCGCTTGGTAGACTTGGTTGAGTTTTTATCATTGTGTCAAGTAATTTTACATGACCAAAAATAAAATGCTTGTTGACAAACGCAGATATGAACATAGCCATACATGAGCCACATACAGCAGCCGGGCTCTCTGCAGCCCCTTTTTCTTTGCATGATATGGAATTACTCCTTTCAAGTATGGGGGCTTTTAAAAACGAGTTGGCAACTTCTATTCTGGGAATATAGACAGTCGTAAATTATGCTATTATCTAATAAGAACAAGAAGATAGATATTATAGAGATTGTTCTCCTGCCACCACCATACTTCACTGATGGAACATGTTAATGAAGGAATATGCCTCCAGTAGTTAAACAGCAAGGTTCAGTAACTTGCAACATATGCACCCAAACAAAATTTGTCAGCTGATGGCTGTAGACAATTCTTTGGTTGTATTTAAAATAAACAATACAAGGACACAAAAAAATTTCAATTTGACAGAACAGTAAATTCACTTCACTAAATGCACTGGAATGGAGAATAGAGTGTGAATGAAGGGCAGAAGGATAGATGGGGCCCACAAAAATATGACAAACTTTCTAATTGCAATAGCTTGGATTTGCCTTCCAGTTAAAATCATTCCACCTTTATCTTCTAGGAAACAAACATGGACTCTAAATATCCTAACCACCGAGGCCAAACAAGATTACTTTACTTTATACAGTGTCAACTCCACAGACAAAACTTTCAAGTCCTTACTTAAACTTTTCTAGACTAAACTTAACGTCCAAAAAAATCCAGCCCTAACCCCTCCCCCCCACACACAGCATTATGTCAGCTGTATAGAAACTAAAACAGGAGTCAGGGTCTGCAATGGTGATGTGCAAATCAAAGTGGTAACTTGGAGTGAGGGCTATTTTTTTCGTCTTTCTACCTGAAATGCTGCAAAACTGTACATGTGTGCCTATATAATTTAAAGTGTATACTAACTCCAGACATCAGCACCATAAAACAGCCACAATAATAATCCATAATCAGAAAGTCAAAAACCTGTTACTATTTATACAACACCTCTGGATCATCAGCGAATCACAAACGTCCAAGTTTTCTGGCTTTGGTTTGACCCCAAAATGGGAATGTGTTAACTATGTTCAGTAGGTCCAAAATTTACCCAAAGTTGGTTTCAATGGGCAAGAAATTTTAGGAAACGTAAAAAAAACTATCTAAAATAACATGGCAGTGCAGCATATAGTGACCAATTTTTCTAACACTGGGACCTGATTGGTTGATTGTTATTTGTGGTTGGTTTAGTCAATGATCCCATTATACCATATCTTCTTATCACTATTGATGCCTACACCTACAATACTATACATAAAATTATACTAAGCATAAAAGTGTACTCAGAGTTTTTTTTTAAAATGGTGCTTTTGGGTAAAGTCCACCAAAATGAGACTGAAAAACTAAGCAACAGAGAACATCTTAGTCTACAATATCAAAAGGCTCCCATAAAAGGTGTGTTTTAGAGAAGGTTGTGCTTGTGCCAAGTTGAACAAATCTATTACACTCATTGAGACCATCCATGGACAGGCACCTACACACTGGAAGTCGGAAGAGACCCTCTCATTGTACACATCAGTGTGTCCCAGAGGTCACCCCAAAACAAAGGGAACTTTTAGGACATGAAATCGATTGGAAAACCCTTGGGGCATCACAAGTCAAAGAACCACTCTAAGATTTCATAATACTGAACCTACATGAGTAATAATTATATATAATTAAAGCCAAGCAGGTGCTCTGAAAAGAGAGTGCATCCTATATGGCATGCTTTATAGTAGAGGTCGCACTGCTTGGCTTCCAACAGATTCCCTAAAATAAAGGGGTTTCAGTCCTGAAGATATCTTCATATCAGTCACTCTGTACGTCATCCTACTAGTGGTTTGTCTTTTGGGAGAAAGTCGAAAGAAAAAAAAAAAAAAAAGTATAGAAATACAATGTAATTATGACATGATTTTTAGGATTCTAGCTGCAGGACATATTTCACAGAAAATTGGTAAACCAGTCTTTGCAACTCTACATGATAGAATTGGTAAATAAAATTAATAGTTGTAATGCTATAAATAAAATTATTTGGTTCTTTGTTACATTTATTACAAAGCCCTCATCTGTTTCAGCACTAAGGCGTAAATTATTAGGGTCATGCTGTGTGTGATCAGGTTTCGCCATAGTCCAAACCTAGGCTACTATCTGACCTCAGCTGATTTCACATTAATCTCCTATCGCAACCGTAGGCTGTTAATATTCTGATTCCTGAAAACCCTATTAATGATGTGCCGCCGAAAAACTGCAAGTTGTACTACTTTTTGCCTTTGATGGTCCCCTTGCAGCATGAGAGTTGCATCTTCAGAGCACCCCTCTTCCTCCAGACCAGACAGCCTTATGACCAGCACAATATTTTCACAAACAGGTTAAGTACTGAATGCAGTAGGTCTCCTTTAAGCCCACAGTCACCTTTCTATGGAAAATTGCTAATTTTTATGTGGAAATAATATTGGCTTTTACCTCCAATTCCAATCTGCATCAGCATAACAGGAAATCCAGGCAGTGCTGTGTACCATTATGGTATAATTAAGCTATAAAAAGCCTGTAAAAAAGTACAGAAAAACAAATTTCCTGCCAGGAGGGTATCGTCACTTGTGGTCTTTAAAGGCTAGGGCTTAAATTGAATATTATATAGATGAAGATCAGATATAATTAAGGATTATCACTTGCAGAAAACCCTACAAAAGGACCATTTTCATAAATGTGTGATAGGTGCAAACCCTACTAATCACTTACTTTCCAGTGCATGCAAATTAGCTTTCCTCCAGAAGAGACAAAACTGTCTGTAGTGCCACCTATAAATTGTTAGTCTGTAAGCAAATGTTCAATCACCCCAAAACATGACTAAGCATATCGACCACTGCAAACACACCTTCCTAGTTAATGCTGTTTTCCCTATGTGTTTTTAATGGGTTGGACGTGTTTTCACAAGAGGTAGTATCTTTTCTGGGGCAAGGGCTCATTTGCACACTTTCTCAGAAGCATTGTCTGTAAGATTCACTAAACCAGCTGGAGTTCCACAAGTAGACCCAGTAACTTACCAGTGCTTCATCCTAACGTAAACCAATCAGTAAGAATGTGCCTTGGAAACCTCCAGTCCTGTAGAATAGGGCAGGGAAATAAATATCCTCCTATACCTATTCTATCGTTACCCAGAGTTATTAATGTTTTATTAAAATGTAAATTAGGCTAGCAAGTGAGACTGGGTGGCATATCGGTGCACTTGCAGTTCCTGCTTTTTCTCCAAAGTTCCCAGCCGGCGCCAGACCTGTGTCTTGACAGTAGATAGCAGAGGTGTTGTCATGCAGCGTAGCCTCTATACCAGTGTGTCTCAACTTAACTCCAGTCCTAAGGACCCACCAACAGGTCATGTTTTCAGGATTTCTTTAGTATTGTATAGGTGTTAGAATTATCCCCTTTGCGGGTGATTAACTAACACCTGTGCAATACTAAAGAAATCCTGAAAACATGACCTTGTTGGTGGGTCCTGAGGATGGAGTTGAGAAACACTGCTCTATACCCACTGTCAATCAAGAAACAGATAGAAACAAAGAGGAGAAAAGGACTGCAAGTGCACAGACACACCCACCAGTGCACTTGTGAACCTAGTTTGCATATAAATAAAACATGAATTTCAGTACACTGGAGTGTGGGATAACTAAGTAGGTAAAGTTGGAAATGTGTTTTCTTACCCTATAGTACAGTTTCTCGGGTAATTTCAACACATTGTTGCCAACTGGTAACATTTAAGAGAATACATGTTTGAGCAAGTATTGTAGAAAGATAAGGACAGTATGCGTTTCAGTTAATATATCTTTAATAGAGACACAGGTAGCGTGTTCTTCTTTTGGCCCCCTAATAACTCTGTAGTTTGTGGTTTTCTAGATGAAATAGTGCTAGCCTTTAAAGCCATGAAGTGAAACCACCCAGAACCAAGTAAAAGGATGCAACACATTCACATTCTGATAAATTCCGTAATAGTTATAATCTTTGAACTGCAGCTATAAGTGTCCTTGATTATTCCAGCACAGAAGGAAAAGTATGCAGATATTCATAAAGTGGATAGTACCACTGAAGACGACCTTCACATGTCAGTGGATTCTAATAAATATAGGTCAATACAATATGGATGTCCTACAAACTATTAGGACACGGCTTCATCGTATTCCAACAATAAGCAGCTTTTTAAACAGCAAATAAGAATAAAATTAGACTACGATTAATAAAATAACATTTACACACATAAAAGAACAACAAATGAACTGGAAGAATTCTAGAATTCTCCCACAATACGCCAGTGAACATTCAGCTAAACTTTATGGTACAAAAGAGCTTTAGAACATGGAGCATGGGGCATACCCCCACAAAGCTGCGGGTGACTGGCTGTGCCTCAAGACATCAACACTGTCACTAAGAAATATGTTTATAGAGAACCCTAGAATTGGCACTTCAGTCTGCAGCTCATCACTGCATGTTCAGGCACCGGGTATATGCCACATATGCATATTTTGTATTGAAAAAAGGGTTAAAGTAGAAAAAACAAGCTATGTACAACACAATCTATTACAGTTCAAAACTGTGCAGTTTAACGTAAAAAATATGCCACACAAAAAGAAGTGATAAAAAATAGGTCAACATTTGAACAGATCTTAAAACATAGGTGGGCATCTGAGTTATGGTGTTCTAGTACAGGAGTGCCACCTATTGGAAAAGAAACAAAAAAAAACCCCATTCTAGGGTTGGTAACATGAAAGGTCTACCCATTTAGGTAGTCTTTACTGATATCTTAATGAATAGCAGTCACTTTACATTTTTTTCTTAAATCAATAATACATATGAAAATAAGAAACTTGTAATATATTTAAAAAAAAAACAAATATGCCATCTTTAACTGTGTACTGAATGGCATAATCGGTGTTCAGTGAAGACTACTGAAAAGATAGTTTCTATTGAAAGGGGTTATTCGGAACTTGAAAATTGAAGACATATCCTTAGAATATACACAATAAAGAAAAACCTAGAAGACCTATATGGTTGAAATGCGTTGTCTGCTCCCAGACAACTGTGTCCTCTACACTGCCTTAAAGTGCCCACTGCATTGTTAAACTCGGTTCATCTAAGAATGAAGCTTTTTTTTAATGAAGATTGAGAAATAAGATTGAGAAATAAAGGATTTTAAGATGCCATACTAAGGCCTCCTCCGCTGGATTATATTTGCTCTATAGCCTTAGAATAGGTCATCAATGTCTGATCGGTGAGGGTGCAACACACCTGCCAATCAGATGTTCCCGATGCCACAGTAGGACGGAACTTCTCCGTTGCGGAGGTGGAAAGCTCAGCTCCATCAACTATAGAGTAGCCATGGCTGGGTGCAGAATACCCACCCCTATTCAAATCAATAAGGGGCGGATATCCAGGACATAGCCATGGCCTGTATATAGTTGACAGAGCTGTGCTTTCCACCTCCGCAATGGAGTAGTTCCGTCCGACTGTGGCAATGGAAACAGCTGATCAGCGGAGTGCTGGAGTTGCAACCCCACCAGCCATTTATGATCTATCCTAACGATAGGTCATCAATGTAAAAGTCCTGGACAACCCCTTTAATAAGATTCTACAAATAGGGGAAGGGGAAGGAGGAAGAGCTAGAAGCAGACACAGGCATTATGCTGCAAGTTTTAATGAAATTACATTAAGGCTGCGTTCACACACAGCGTATTTTTTGCATTTCCGCAGGGCTATTAAGCGCAGTGCTTTTTAGCGCTACGTAAATGCAGTGAACGCAGCTCTGTTCACATATTCAGTCTTTTTGCGGATGCATCCGTAAAAAGAGTGAACATGTTAATTCTTTGCGCTTTTTTCAGCGCGCCTTTTACTCACCTAGCCGCCGTTCCCCCGGAGATCTCTTCATATCAGCACCATAGGAGCTTCAACAGACCTTAAACAGCACCATGTGACTGGGCGACGTAACCAGTCACATTGCGCTGCAGGTTGTAGAGGCCGCCACTCACTGCGGACTGATGGAGGGCTCAGAAGACACTGGCGGTCACGGAGCGCGGCGAGGCAAGTATAATGCATAGGCCCGTTCACACACAGAAAGCTGCATTCTTTGAGGATGCACTCTTGGTGCAGTTTTACACCTAAAGCGCATCCTCACAAATACGCTGTGTGTGAACGCAGCCTTACACTTTGAACTTCCAGGAGAACTTGCAGCAGAATGCCTTGTCTGCTTCTAGCTCTTCCTCCTCAGCACATGTCCCCTCTTTATGGAATTTTATGAGCTCTGTCATCTCTCTCAGTAATATGGAAATCTGTTTTCACTGAAGACAGATTTTACCCCTGAATTTACAGTAAAAAAGATCAATCAAGGAGGATAAAAATTTGTCTGATAAGATATATTACAAAACTTGTTATTTTCATGGGTACTATTGATTTGTGAAAGTAAAATGATGGCTACTTTAAGCATTAGTTGTATGTCAAAGTCATATTTCTTTGTGAATTATACTGGCACGTATGCAGAGCAGCTGGTGAACAATTCAAAGGCAGGTGCTCTTTCCAATTATTCCTGAGGAAACTGCTAGCCAATGTAACCAAGTCAGTTATAGTCTACAACGCATTCTTCAAGTATGTTATTGTACCACCCTCGTCTGCATCATAATGCTAAAGCAGTAAGTTATGGTCTCATCTTTAAGGATCGAGCAACTGCTAGCTACCAGGAGCAAAAATGGAGAGGACTCATACCTTTATGGAGTACTACAAAGCCAGAAACGGCGGTGTATTCCCTGCTAGGATTGTACCTATTAACAGTACAGTAGTGTCAAAAAAAATATTGAAATCAGTTCATTTTTCTAAATAAATTACAGTACCAATGATTTTTTTTTTCTTAAACGCCTATCTACATGTATGCTGTATTTTCAAGCACTGTGGAAATTCAGTGATATAATTTACATAAAACTATTTTACAGTTATTTAAGATGAAAGATTTTTTTCTTCTATAAAAGAAAATAATTAAAACAAAACAAAAAAAAAAAAAAAAAAAAAAAAAAAACACTTTAGCTACTGCGTCTCTTCTTGAGAATTTGTTCTCTCCTCGATAACTTGTTTGACTATTTCTGCAAGCTTGAGGCGATCGACTTTGTCCGTAAATCCTTGGCCTAAAACAGACACACACAGGTCAATGGGATCTTTTGTGAAATAAGTCGTTTCAGCATAAACTTACTCATTCCAAAAAAACAAACTATTATCTGTATATAAAGAGCAAGCATAATGGGCTTGTTATACACGTTCTTATAGATGCTTCTACTAGACGTTTTAGAACACAACAATGTGCCACTCATGAAAGGGTCCCATCAGCTGATTCTTGTGTCCCCGACCCACAGGCAGAAAGGCCCGTCATTCCAGACATGTAGTGTTAGCTCTGAAACATTGCCGCATTTTAGAGGGACATACATAAAAAACTTATCACAAAAAAATAAAGCAGACATACCAACAAAATGTCAGAATAGCAATGTAATAGCAGGGTGCAGAAGACTCCATGAGGTCCTTCGATGTAGGTAGCGAGCTTGCATATTTTGGCCAGCATATCAACCAATGCCTCATGTACTTTATACATCTTTTTCTTGCAAACGTTTACATTTTACGCAAGGTTCAGATATGCCCATTGGGGTGTTTGTCTTGTTATTTGCATTTACATAGTACTGGGCAGCCTGCCTGATCTAATAGTATGGGTGTCATTAATAGACACGTACTTGTGTGACTGGTGCCCTATGAAGGCTGATTTGTGTGCATTTATAATATGAGACAACCACTGCCTCCATTAATTTGTAGGTTGTGAGTGTTGGTTTCATCAGTATTTGGCATCTGTTGTACATTGGTATTTGGACCTGGTGTTGATGAGGAAGACTCCTTTTCTCCTTCTGGGATGTTTTATGCATTTCAGGGGTAACATACTTGGATTCGAACTTTTCACTGCCCCATCACTCCCCTTGACAAACAGCTCTCTCTCCATACACAATGAGAGAACTACTGATCAAAGGGACTGGGACGAAGTGAAGGAAATCTACTTCTAACTAGCCTTTATCCTAGGTCATCATTTTATAGCTGAAACAAGGCAGACTTTGGCATGACAGACTTGGTCTCCGATACAAGCTGCCCCTGGTTTGGTCAGCATGGATGAGCCAACAGAAGCTCTTAAAGTAAAATATATCCATCATTCAAATCAAACAACTAGGCAGATCACATTCAGAACGCACATACGCCTAAAGGTACCATTACACGCTTCAATGTTGAAACAATATCACTAACGATTTCGGGGGTGCACGGTCGTTAGGACATCGTTTAGAGATCGTTGGTGAGATGTTACACGCCTAGATATCGTGCACGACGCACCAACGAATAGGTATCATTCGCACAACCCAGTGAACGATACTTGTTCACTGATGTGAATGGGCGAAGTCATTCACGACATCATTATAGCGGTGTCACACACAACGAAGCAGCAGGTTGGCTGATCGTGGATCGTTTGATTTGAGAACATGCTCTCAAATCTGCGATTAACAATCCAACGATTTATCGTAGTCGTATCTCGGTGTTAATGGTAGCAGTGAAAAGGTAGAAGGAAAGTTCAGCTCACCCAGTTGAAATAGTAGTACTCCAGTACAAGGAAATGGTGCATGGATACAGTCCTGGTCTCTGGACCGGCAAACACCAATAATAATGTAGAAAAATCCAGCACTCAAACTTGCAATTATGAGGATTTATTTAAACGTAAAAGCCATTCATCTAATACAGGCAGTAAGTGCTAACACCGACGCGTTTCGACAGAGAACTGTCTTAGTCGTGGTTCCATCTCGGTGTTACACGCAACGACGTCCTAACGATGTCGTTTGAACAACTCCAAACCTGTGACGTTTGAACGATATCGTTCATGTCGTTCATCTCGTATCGTGTAATGGGGCCTTTAGCACAGAGTGCTGCACACACAGATATTCTATCTGACACGATATTACACAATAAAGTATGTAGATAGGCTTTTGTATCACATTGGAGGCATATGGAAATACTGTCAAAAGCTCACGCACCTCTGGAAAGTCTTTATTTACTTAAACTTTAAAGAACATACCTAGGCATATTTCGTGGTAATTGCGAACAGGAGATCAACAAGTCCTTGCCATTTTGCTCTCATGAAGGTGTTTAGTAAATAATATTTAAAATTAACATAAAATTCTAGAGCATCTTCTTTTAGTGCTTACCTGCTGCTGTTCCTCTGAGAAATGTATAAATAAAATAACGAATGGGTGTTACCAGTCTAGGATGTGTCACAAAGCACTTTGGCACTGCCCAATTTGTGCCAACTGTGCAGGGACTTACTCCATTGTCAACCTATTTCTAACTTTCTATTAGAGCAGGCTACAATGCAAAATTTTAAGAATAGGGGTTTCAGAATTTTTTTTTTATGCAAGCCACATTTAAAAACAGACTTGTCAGGATAACTGAAAGGTTCCCTCTAATTTAGGTCTTTGGGAAGCCGAAGTAATATTCATGCATTATCTCACCGTTCCAACTAAAACTTTGTAACGTGTCTCGGAGCAATTTACAATCTCTATTGTATTCCCAGGCATCTAGCACAACTTCATTTAGTTTTTCATCTTCATTTTCTCCTGCCAAACAATAATAATAAAAATATTAACAAAACATACAAAACGTCATGGGCATCAGGGACTTAAAGAGAACCTGTCACCCCCTGGTGCTTTCCAAAGTGAAAGCACCACTGAATGTAGCATCTCTGCTGCATTCAGGGAAGGTGTGTGTACCATGTCTCTATTCCCCCTGGAATAGGAAGGAGGCGGGGAGGACTGTGCCAGCAGCAAACAGTAACACCCATCTAACCTCTTAGGGCCACGTTACACACACAGATATCTGTTCAAATATTGGTGACAGATCTCTGGTTGCAGTGAAATCCTTGGACACATTGTTACATTTGTGCTGTGTACAAATGGAACAATATGTCCATGATTTCACTGCAAACAGAGATCTGTGACCAATATCTGAACAGCTATCTGTGTGTGTAACTGGGCCTTTAACTCTAAACTTTTTAAAGTGTTTTTTTTTTTTTTTCGAGTTACGGGGGAAGGTAGTGACATGGTACACACCTTCCCTGAACGCAGCATACACGCTGCATTCAGTGGTGCTTTCACTTTGGAAAGCACTAGGGGGATGACAGGTTTTCTTTAATGTACAACGACTGAAGCCGTGTAATTACCTGTTAACAAAATGACAACACGTGCATGATATTTGCGCTTTTGTTGTAGCTGGTTGTAACTGTGAAAGCTACACACTAAACATGCACCATACATTTTTCAGACTATAAGCCACACTTTCACGCTACAAGATGGAGGGGAGAGAGGGACGTAGACCCACTGCTCCAAGAACCAGATTTATCCCCGAGGGGCAAGACCAAGTTGCCTACTTAGTATTCACCAGAGCTTTGATAGCGAGGTTGAACTTGGCTGATGATAAGCACTAGGTACCACTCCATGGCAGCTCCTGGTTGTCTTACTCCACCAAAGGGCCTGGTCAGCGCAAGGTGAGATAGAAGGAAGGGATGAAAAGCCACTAGGGAAGAATAGGGAGGGGCAACCCTTACTCTTACCCTGAGCTCCCTGACATCCCTAGAAAGGTTCTTTCACCCAGTGCAGCGATCACATTCCTATCCCTGTCTTTCCCTGAACACAACCCTGACTAGTACGCAGGGCAGCAGGAACACTAGTCCTGCTCTAGGATAAAGACACAAAGGGAAAAAACAGGCAAGGGTAAACAGCAAGGGTAAACAGTAATCATACAATACACACCAGAGTACAGGAAGGAATAAAGGGAAAGGATAAGTGAGGCACACCATAAAGAGATTGGCGGGGTGGGAAGACACCAAACAAACTTCCAAGCACCAAATCTCCAGATATGGCTCCTTAAATGACTGTTCACAGCTCATACCTCCACACCAAGACCAAGGTATAGCAAACCATTACTGGCAGATACCAAACCTGAGAGCAGAGTATTTATACAAAGCCTTAGGCTGGTTTCACACTGCAGTTTTTTCCCTGATCAGGTTCGATCAGGTTTGTGTGTCAAAACCAGGAGTGTCTCCAAAACTCAGAACAGGTGTCAATCTGTCAATTATAGTTTTTCTCTGCAATTTCCTCTCCTGGTCCCTCTCCTGGTTTTGGCACACAAACCTGATCGAACCTGATCAGGAAAAAAGCTGCAGTGTGAAACCAGCCTTAGGAGAACAATACAACTGCTTAACCCTTTCAGCATCGGCCCAAGGAAAATCAGCCCAGCTAACTGGAGAGAAAAGCTGATCCAACAAGTTCAAATGTGCATACAGCCATGTGCTGTGATCTTCTGACACCTGACATTCAGGAGACCACTCTCTGTAGTGGTACCCCCGTGACACATGCTTAACTTTACATTAAAAAAAGAAAAAAGGCTGAAAGGTAGAAGTCCTGTCACTATACTCCAGCAGGAAAAAAGAAAAGTAGAAATCTAAGTAGAACGTACCAGCTTGCGGTAGTATGCACTGTGCAATCACATCCCGGAGTTTTTCTAGCGCAACATTAGAATCTTCAGTTAAATTTTCAGGGTCTTGCCTGTAAACATTATCCTTCGGCTTTGTCCTGTATCAAACAAAGATGAATAAATGCTTATACATTTCAAATTCTGCTTTGGGCTTTCTCCATAGACACACTGTACCAGACTTGAAGCTGTGCACTAGACTAGAGGACCTGAGGCAACTTTCAGTACCTGGATGTAGGCAAGGACTGCACCAATTCTCTGGCATCAGGATCACAAAGCACGTCTTCACTTTACATTTTCATTATGCATTTAAAATGGAATCATCATTGAATTCATGCTGTCCAAATGTTGGGCAGCGTAAGGCTGGCTTCACACTTGCAGATGCATCTGCAGCGTTTTGCAGATGCATCTGCAAGTATCAGCATGCAGACCGCGGCGTGGTGTGAATGCTCTCATTCATTCCTATATGTGAGCCGTAAGCAGGCGTATGCCTGCTTACAGATCACACTCTCCCGCCCGCACTATGGACGCGAGATGTTGCGTCCAAGGTGCGGGGCGGGAGTGTGTGATCTGTCAGCAGGCATACGCTGCTTACGGCTCACATATAGGAATGAATGAGAGCATTCAGACCGCGGTGCGCCCTATTATAAACATAGGGCCGCGGTCTGCATGCTGATACTTGCAGATGCATCTGCAAAACGCTTGCAGATGCATCTGCAAGTGTGAAGGCAGCCTAAATCAGTCTGGCTGTGTAACTGCAGCAAGGTATGTGATCTTCTGAATTGTTCAAGAGTTTCAGAGAAAAAGCTTAAAAAGCCATTGGTGAGACACAGGGAGATAACAGACCTGTAATTGCCTACGAGCCTACCAGAAATACCAGAGTGCGGTACTTGGCTTTTCCTGTCACTCCCATAGACAATGAAATTAAAGCAGATGTTGGGCGAGCGCCCCTCCACAATCTCAGAATCTAGAGCCCCTTATCGGGAGGTCTCAGGTCTCATCAAGATCAGTAAACTATCCCATATCCCACCCACTTTACATCACACACTAGTAACACAGTAGGGGAGTGGGGATAAATCAAATGCACCAAAGTAATTTTGTTGTGAGAATGTGGATCCCGATTCATAAACACAATCTGTAGGACACATCAGAAAATGTCAGCTGCATTTAATACTGTGGGACAATATTTACCCCAGAAGTTTTCTTTTCCGCAATATGGGATTATTGACAATATTTAATGGTTTCAAGTTGACATTGAGATCTTGAATTCTCATGTTGGCAAGTTGCTCAGCATGGGCTTGTTGTATCCCAGCAACCATAGCCTGCAAGGGAAAGTAGCACAAGTTAATTAGTTCCCCGGGAACTCTCCAAAGACACAAGAGCTTTAGAGGTGAAGATAGTGAATGAGTCTCTAAATGCTATTATCCTGCAGATATACAGAGTGGGCCATTTATATAGATGCACCTAAATAAAAAGCAAATGGTTGGTGATATCAACTTCCTGTTTGTAGCACATTAGTATATGGGAGGGGGAAACTTTTCCAGATGGGTGGTGACCATGGCGGCCATTTTGAAGTCGGCCATTTTGTATCCAACTTTATTTTTTTCCAGTGGGAAAAGGGTCATGTGACCAAATGTATTGAGAATTTCATAAGAAAAAAAATGGCGTGCTTGGGTTTATTGTAACTTTATTCTTTCATGAGTTATTTACAAGTTAATGACCACTTATGTGTTCAAAGTGCTGCCCATTGTGTTGGATTGTCAATGCAACCCTCTTCTCCCACTCTTGACACACTGATCGCAACACCGCAGAAGAAATGCTAGCATAGGCTTCCAGTATCTGTTGTATCAGATGCAGCACATCTCGTATCTCCAAATCATAGACAATTGCCTTCAGATGAGTGATGAGGCAAACTTTTTTGTGAATGGTGAAGTTAACAAACAAAACCAGCGCTATTGGTCTGACACTAACCCACAGTGGATAGATCCCTCCAAGACTGTTGGAACACAAAAATTGATGGTATGGTGTGGTATATGGGTTACAAAGATAGTGTGGTCATTCTTAATCAATGGAAACTTCAATGCCACAGGATATATGAATAATGTAGCAATTTCAGGTATCCAGTGGCATTGAAGTTTCCATTGATGAAGAATGGCCCCACTATCTTTATACCCCCTATACCACACTTTACCGTCAATTTGTGTGTTTTAACAGTCTTGGAGGGATCTATCAACTGTAGGTTAATGTCAGACCATTAGTAGTGGATTTGTTTGTTAAGTTCCCCGCTCACATAAACGTTTGCCTCATCACTCATCTTAAGGCAATTGTCTATGCTGTGAAGATATGAGATGTGCAGCATCTGAAACAAAGGATACTGGAAGCCTGTGCTAGCATTTCTTCTGTGGTGTTGCTATCAGTGTGTCAAGAGTGGGAGAAGAGGGATTGCATTGAAAATCCAACACAATGGGCAGCACTTTGAACACATTTTATAAGTGGTCATAAACTAGTAAATAACTCATGAAAGAATAAAGTTATATTAAAACCAAGCGCACCATTGTTTTTCTTATAAAAGTCTCAATAAGTTTGATGTGTCACATGACCCTCTTACCAATTGAAAAAAAGTTGGATCCAAAATGGCAGTCTTCAAAATCGCCGCCATGGTCACCACCCATCTGGAAACGTTTCCCCCTCCCATATACTAATGTGCCACAAACAGGAAGTTGATATCACCAACCATTCCCATTTTATTTAGGTGCATCCATATAAATGGCCCACCCTGTAGTGTTAATTCGCATTGATACACAGGAGAGATGGCAATCAGTCCATGTCTGGGCGAGCTTAGAGTGGCTGCTCACTGAAGTTGCACCTTTATGACTGACAGCTGGAGGCTGCAGGGAGGAATAAAGTTAAGTTTACTCCAGGAGGTATCCTTGCTTTTAGTACAGCAGCTGGGCTGCTTCAGAATGCTATTAACATGCAGATTAACTTTATATTTGCTGGTTAATAGCATTTGGGGACATGACAGGTTCGTTTTCTTGAAAAATTCTGCTGGGAAGTGCAAAATGCTTGTCCTTTATTATATACCCACAATGAGAGAGTATTTACAATGGGACGCAACAACCTTCAAGTTGTGTCCAAATGCAGCTGCAAGGCAACATTTTGAGGTATTTTTCTGTGCCCCATTGAAAAGAAAAGGCAAATGCTTATACAAATAATGTTTTCCACTAATCTTTATCATATCACTTTACCTACACACTACATACACACGGCACAAAAATTACACTGAAACGATCTAGTTTCTTAATGTTAAAGGGGTTGTCTGATCTAAAATGACAAGTCTGTAGTCGCTCTATGTGAATCCTCGCATCGGATACTTTGGGAGGATTCTCTGCAGTCAGAGCGGGGAAATGTGATCACACGACTGCGAGTATACATACTCCTGCCACAGTCTGAGTAGATGAGTGTGGCCTCACTCAATTCAAGTGTACTGGTCAAAGCCACGGTCATCCAGACTGTGGCTGGTGTCTGCATATCACATACTAGTGGCCACGTGACTGCTGGTCCCTGCTCTGACATCAAAAAATACTCACAGTGTAAGCAACACGAGGATTCACAAGTCTGCAGACTTGCCATTTTAGAGCAGACAACAACTTAAAGCATTATTGAGCCGAGACTAGGTCACAGGTATTTTGTTGTAGGTTGTGTTCCTTCTTTTTTCAGCCTCATTTGGTGAATTTTAGCTGAGCCATTTTAGAGCAGACAACAACTTAAAGCATTATTGAGCCGAGACTAGGTCACAGGTATTTTGTTGTAGGTTGTGTTCCTTCTTTTTTCAGCCTCATTTGGTGAATTTTAGCTGAGCCTTTGGTAAAACTATATTAATACTGGTATCTTAATAGATTTTAATTATTACAAGCAGCAGGGACAAGGCAAGAAATCATAGGCTGTTTGTTCCTCTGTTCATGCCCATTATGTGTGTAAAATACAACAGCTAAATCCCCAGAAGAAGCTGATGTGAAACGTCTGTTGGGGTGATCTTGGTAATACATGATTTAATTGGTTTTACCTCATCGTGGGGCCTCTTGTTTAAGTTAGATGTAGACCCCTTACCATTTGGAATGAATTTGTGAGGGGGGATTTTTATGGATATTATTTACAGGGGTTTCTTATTAACCTTTGGTTTTTTTATTAATAAATTTACATTTGGGTTTCTTAAATATTTGCACCATAGCAAATATGGGCGAATTCCAGAATACCAAGGTGTACAATCAAACCTCCGATCCTGAATCGTGTTTTCATTTTTTTTTAGTTTTTCTATTGGGAGTTTCATTTAGAATTATGGCTTAATGAAAATGATTCCACGTTCATTCATACAGCCCCTCTATCTACAGGTTGTTGTTTGTTTGCAGACACAAACATTTCTGCTTATTTGGGTCTTTGGTTTTATGTGCAATGCACTCCAGTACAAAAATACTGAAAACAGTCTTAAGCACAGTGTAGAGATTTCTATGTAATCATATATGGTTCGTAATTTTAGAAGTAAATGTGATAAAATAAACTAGGTATTTTCTTCTACATTCTTCAGAGAATTAGGCAGTCTGGATAATCAGTAAATTATATGATATGCAACGAACAACTATATAAATTCCAACCAACGCAGACACTAGTCAGGCAATTATACCATATCCACATTCACACTTTGTAATTGGCAGAGAGAAAAGAATTCAATGACAACCTTATCCATCATCATCTGTGCAGATGGCAAAATGTTATCAAGAGCTTCAGTAGAGTTCAGCCAAGGGTGGTCCAGGACCCCTTCGATGGTGAGACGCTCTTCTGGCTTTACCTTCAGCAGTCTGTATAGGAGACAGGTTCAGACTCTCATCAGTTATGTGAAAAATGAGCTTTACTTATAAGCCACACAATAAAAAGAAATAAGGAAATGTGTCTCAGCTGCTTCACATTAATGTGATAGGTTTCTAAATTGTGGACTTTCTACGCTACCATTGCAAATCGAATGTCTGAAAACAAATCTGTGCTCTGAAAAGTACGTACAAAAAATATTGTAAATCATACCATCTTTAGAATAATAAAATGATAAATTGATTTGAATATTGTATTTTTCAGCTAGAAGTTCAAGACCTGAGCTGTAACCCACCATATTGCCTGTATAGAATTACTTTGCGATCTAATCAAGGGGAAAAGCTTCTCTCTTAAGCGGCCGTCACACGCAACGATTTTAAGCCCGATATCGTTTAAGCGATCTCCTTTTTGATCGCTTAAGCGATATCATTTTGGCATCGTTGCATGTAATCAAGCGATTTTACGATGTAAAATCGCTTGATCGTGACATCGCAGATCTGAGCTCCGGAGCTCAGATCTAGCGATTAACGATGTCACGATCTGCATCATCTTGGTGTATGACACCACGATGAACGATCTCCCAGCGGCAGAGCCTATGCTGGGAGATGGTAACTATGGTACACGTCGGGTTACTAAGCGCCGCGCGGCGCCTAGTAACCCGATGTGTACCATAGTAACCAGCGAGATCGCGGCTCCAAATCGCTGGTGAGTCTGTCTGTGTGACAGCTCACCAGCGGTGTGAGCGATATTGTAAGCGATCGCGCGTGCACGTGATCGCTTACAATATCGTTCAAGATATCTGTGCGTGTGACGGCCGCTTTATGGAGATTAACACACCAATCCGGCATGCCAGTAGTGAGACTTGTCATATTATTTAGGATTTATGCCAGATCAGGGCCCTAATCTGCAGACGCTGCATTTTGGGGTGCTTGCCCCTCATCAGTACAAAGCCATTTTAGCAATATTTCTGTAGGAAAGTATGGGACCTGATGTCTTGTATGAGAAGCTACGACAACCCAACTTGTCCGAGATATTTTAGCAGTCTTTGTTGCATATGGTTGGGAACTTTAATTGGGTTTCTGCACGGCGTCAAATATTAGATATATCAAAGCAATTCAGTATACTTGCACAATAGCTATGCCAATATATACGTTCCATCATCTAGTCCCAAAGTGGATCTGTCATCCAAGTATCTTGACAGGTCTACCAATATACCACACTCCATAAAAAGAATAAAAAAAAAACACAGCGTGAAACATGGCAGTTATCCCACTCCGTCTATACAAGCAGTTACATGTAGCTAATTTGTTGCAGACGTTTCCATGACTTAAGGTACCGTCACACGTAATGATATCATTGCCGATATTGTTCAAAAGTCACGTGTTCTGTGACGCTAGAACGATGTCGAAACGACATCGTTGCGTGTGACACTACAAACTATGAACGATCAGTAGGCTGATCGTTCATCGTTTGATTTGAGGTCCTGTCCTCAAATCAATCGTTGGTCGCCCGGTGGACACGCAGCATCGCTGCGTGTGACACCAGCAGACGACCGATAAGCCAGCTCCCAGTGCCTCTCTGCAAGCACTGGGAGCTGGTATCCAAGGTAAACTGCGGGTATCTAGGCAGCGTGCGCTGCCTAGATACCTACAGTTTACCTTGGAAACCAGCCTGCTCCCGCTTACCGCAGGCTGGCAGAGGGAGGAGGTCATCGTGGAAACGATATTTAAATCGTTTCCACGATGTCTCTGGTCCATTGATCGCTGGTGAGTCTTCCTGTGTGACAGCTCACCAGCGATCTGAACGATATTGTTAGCGATCGCGTATGCATGTGATCGCTAACAATATCGTTCATCGCATCGCTGCGTGTCACGGCACCTTTAGGGTGCCTTCACACTTGCGTTTGGAGCGCAGCGCACCAAACGCAGCCAAACGTTTGCGCACATGCGTTCCTATGTTTAACATAGGAACGCATGTGCCTGTGTATGGCTGCATTTGGCCGCATTTTCGTTCGGATGCACATAATTTATGCGCCCTCCGACCGCACTCCAAACGCAGCATGTAGCATTTTTTGTGCGATCGCAGGCGCTTGTTTTATCCGCAAGTGCACGAAAATGCATGGATCTCAATGGATCCGCAGTGTCCTCCGCATGACAGCGCAGGAGAACGCTGCGGATCACACTGAAATCTCTCCCGGTGGCCACCGGAGATCAGCCAGAGCCACAGTTGATCTCCCGCTGGTGTCAGCGGGGAGAAACAGCTGATCTGACAGCTGTTTCAATCTCCCGCGCTGACACCGAATAGGTGATGTCGGCGCGGGAGATTTGAAGCTGTTTCTTATCTTCTGCACTGATATCACCCTATTCGGTGTCGGCACGGGAGATTTAAACAGCTGTCAGATCAGCTGTTTCTCCCCACTGACAGCAGCGGAAGATCAGCTGTGGCCGGGAGGAGGAGATCTCTGCCTCTGATCTCCTCCTCCCTGCCGCCCCCGAGACAGCTGATTGGCTGCCCGGGCACCATACTAATGTGAACGCATGCGGAGATTCTCCGATGCGTTCACATAAGTATGTGCTGCGTTGCACTGCGTTTGCGTCTACATGCCCTGCGCCTGCACACACAAACGCAAGTGTGAAGGCAGCCTTAAAGGGGTTGTCCAAGACTTTAACATATCCTTAGAACAGGTCATCAAATACTAATTGGAGCCACTACTGATCACCTATTCCTGGTGCCACCTGACTTAATTACTCAGTTGCAGAACTGCACAGCTCCATCACCTGTAAAGTGGTCACAGTTGGGTACAGGATATCAGCCCCTATTCGATTCAATAGAAGGTGCAGTATCGAGCTGCGCCTAGCTGAGCAGTTCCAGCCTGTGGTGGCACAGAGAACAGCTGCTCAGTGGGGTGCTAAATTTCATTCCCCACCCACCTCACTAATCAGACACTGATGACCTATCTTTAGGCTAGATTATCAATGTTAAAGTCCCAGACAGCCCCTTTAAGATGAGTTCTGTAGGTGTGAACATTTGTATGTGAATTTACTTTTCTAATAATGCCCACAGTGCTGTAGACGGAAACACAACTGCTGACAATCATCAGTGAGGATGGCTGAGAAAGGTGCAGTCTACTTTCGGCCAATGTGCAGATAATATGATGGCTCTGATTGATTAAGGTGGTTACACCAGTTTTCTATATCTATATTTTATAAAAATATACATTTTACAATAAAGTTGAAGAAGCTAGCAAATTCCTTTTCAAATATCTTACATTAAGGCCTCACTTTACGTGGGTTAAAAAGAACATTTTATTGAGTGACAGTTTCATCCAGGTTTTCTTTGGTCCAAGCGTTGTTAGTTTTTCTTGAATGAGAAAAAAAAAATATTTTTTCCTATCTAGTAGTCAGTGAATATCGGACTTAACTCAGATGGCATCTCAAATTGGTACCATTTTTTCATGGAGCAATAGGCTTGAATTGCTTATTTGGTCCAACACTCAAATCAAGCTCAAGGTACCGTTACACGGCACGACATCGCTCAAAAGTGACGTGTTCAATGATGTTGAAATGACAGTTAGTGCGTCGTTGCGTATAACCGAACAATTCAACAATTCGTCAAGTTGGAGTTGCCAGGTTTATGAACATGTTCAAAAACCTGACGATGTCGTTCAAGCGATCTGCTAGCATCATTCTGTGTGACACATAACGATGTCATGGACGACTTCGCCCATTCACAGCAGTTAGCAGGGATCGTTCGCAGGGTTTGCGAATGCTATCTGCTCACAACATCGTTGGCGAGTTGTCCACGATATCTAGACGTGTGACATCTCACTAGCGATGTTGAAATGATGTCAAAAACGACCGCGCGCCCACAAGATCGTTGCGGACATCATTCCAACGTCGTGCCGTGTAATGGTACCTACAGACAGATCTCAGTGATTCTGCACCGACAATTCAGTCCTCAGAAAATTACGAACATTATTGTAGGTATGAAGGCTGTCTGTGAAAGAGATGGATACACTTGTATGCAAAAAAATGGATGCCTGAATGAGGGCCGAGTGTTAATTTTAGTTTCAGAAAACTTCTAAGACATCATTAACATGATTGTTTAAATGAGGGGCTGAGAATGAGCACTGTGCTCTTTTAGCTGTGTTTAGCGGACCCTTGAAAAAGTGGAGTTAGCAGTGTGGGGAATTACCAAATTTCACAGAATGAGTATCTACAACACTCTGCTTAGGCTTCTATAGTGAGCAGCATTTGGTCAGTATTTCGCCATTATCTGCAAGCCAAAATCAGAAATGGTTTCCGCTGCGCTTAGTTGAGGAGATCCACCATTTTTTTGAGACATTGTGACTTAGTGACAGGTCTAATAACCATAATTGTGTTTAACTCCTAAAAAACAAACATACAAAGCTTTGTGAATTGTCTACTGGGTGCAATATTCTGGTGGCACACAAACCAAAGCACCTAGAAGAGGAAAATGAAGCCTGAGAACTCACTTTCTTACAATGTCTTTTGCCATTTCAGAGATTTGGCTCCATTCTTCCTCTGGGAACTCAAAGCTTCCCGTCATTATTTTCTTCCTCATGTCCTTTGGGATAGTCCGACTGTGATGTTTGGAATAAAAAGGAGGATATCCACACAGCATCACATAGATAATGACACCTAAGGACCACAAGTCACAGCTCTGGGAGAGAAAACCACAGGATACAAACATAAATTTTGCCATATTTACAAGCATCTACAACATGAAACTAATACAGTTTAAAACGAACCTTAAAAGGATATGGACACCTTCAGGGACATTTTATTTTTACTTAAAGTGTAACGGTAGTTTAAATTTTTATTTAATAATAATGTAGAGAAAGTGATTTTAATAAACTTTAAAATATACTTTATTAATGAAATCTGGGAGAAAACCTTTAAAAAAAATTTCCATAAGATGTCCCCACTAGGCTGTTTATAAACCACACATATAAGGGTGGGGGATGGGGCCTCCACAGCTTGACTGGGTATAGGATATCCAAGTATCTGCAGGTTACCTCAGGCAAAGGGAGCTGGTCAGGCTGTCAGCAGTGCACAGGCTTCTGTGATTTTATCTCCTACATTCAGATCACTCTGCTGTGTGCTAACAGATGATGGCCTCCACACAGCTCCTTAGCTGATAGCACCAAGCGAGCAGAGCGATGTGAATACAGACGAGTCCAGATAACATCACATGAGCCTGTGCACTGCTGACAGCCTGGAGCTCCATTTGCCTGAGGTAAACTATACACTGATCATCTGGGAACGCTGTGTGGGCTCAGCTCCCCACCGTTATATGGTTATATGGCCATATTCAGTGTTTAAGAAGCTAAAGACGGACCTCACTGAGAATGAGCATATGTCAGGTTCAGTCTAGGAGGGACATCATGAGTCAGGTTTCTGAAAGGTTTTCTTCCAGATTTCACTTAAGAAGTAAATTTGAAAATGTATTATAATCACTTGCTCCAATTTATTAATAAATAAAGTGTAATCTCCATTTACATTTTTAAATGCAAATATATTTGTTCTAACACAATTTTTGTAATTGGGCTTTAGAAAAATATGTAGACAGTTTGCCTTCTATAGCCTCTGTTCTGCATGCTCCAGCAGAGATGATAGAATTGATTTGCAGGACTATGGTTCAGGGGCCAGATCAGAAATCTGCAACCCTTTCTTTATTGCAGAAATCTGTAATAGCTGGATGGGAGCTCTGCGAATCTCCTCACCTCCCTCCTTCCCTGGCTACTCAATTAAGGAACAATGAAGACATTGCACCAATCCGGCTAATCAAATCAGAGGGGAATGCCAGGTGGCAAGGAGGTTTTTAAGGGGGTGTCACACGCGTCAATGTCGTCAGCGAGATGATCGCTGACGACATTGACGGCTGATCGCTGGTGAGCTGTCACACAGACAGACTCACCAGCGATCAATTGACCAGTGACATCATGGAAACGATTTAAATATCGTTTCCACGATGTCCTGCTCCCGCTGCCAGCCTGCTGGAAGCGGGAGCAGGCTGGTCTCCAAGGTAAACTGCGGGTAACTAGGCAGCGCGCGCTGCCTAGATACCCGACGTGTACCTTAGTTACCAGCCTCCTCCGCTCACCCGGTGAGCGGAGGAGGCTGGTAACTAAGGTACACAGTCGGGTATCTAGGCAGCGCGCGCTGCCTAGTTACCCGCAGTGTACCTTGGATACCAGCTCCCAGCGCTTGTGAGAGGCGCTGGGAGCTGGAATATCGCTAGTCCCGGTGTCACACGCAGCGATGCTGCGTGTCCACCGGGCGACAATCGCCAGGTTTCTGAGCTGGTTCTGAAACCTGGCGATCATCAACCAGCGATTTATCGCTGGTTGATGCAGTATGTCACACGCGTCAATATCGCTGCAACGTCACGTGCAGCCGATATCGTGCAGGCGATATTGACGCGTGTGACACCCCCTTTAGGGTTCCTGTCCAGCAGGCACAGAGGACTTGATCTTGCTGCCATTATCTCAGTAATGGGAAAGTCTTCACTGAAAATAGATTTGAACGCAGAATTCAGAATATTGTTAATGACTGCTCAATTCTGGCAGAGAAAGAATCAAATTTGTCTGATAAGAAATATTACAAAGTTGCCTCATTTCACATGTACTTTTGATTTATAAAATAAAAAAAATAAACTGACGGTTATTCTTTAAAGAAGCAGTTTTTTCCCCATCCCTGTATTCCCTACAATATTGTTTGGCACATGCTGCACTTCTCATATATATTGAATGTACTGCTCTCTTGTTTTTTTCTCTTCAGTCTCCATCTTAAGGGTATGTGCTCACGGTCCGGAGGCGCTGAGTGTTGGACGCGGCTCCTCCGGACCTGAGTGAAGCTGCGGGTGGCCCCAACCGCCCTGTACTCACCGTGTGCAGCGGGTGCAGGGCGGCTTCTCCCTGCAGTCACCTAATGGCAGCTGCTTTTGACTCCGCAGCATGAAATAAACATGCTACGGAGGAGCGGACTGCCAGCAACCAGCACCACAGCTCCAAATACGCTGCAGGCAGGTTAAGCATAGTGAGGATGCAATTTCTTAAAATCCCACCCACTATGCTTATACTGCACTACGCAGCGTTTTGGACACAGCAGCGAGACGCTGCGAATACTGATCGTGTGCACGCACCCTTATTCCAACTTCTGATCCTGCATGTTTTTCCTCTCTCCTATCAAGGCCATAATAGATCAGTGGTTTTCTCTTGAAAAAGGGGATTTCAATCCCTGATAAGTATTGAGTAATAAAATTTATAATATTATCCTTTGACTTCTGATTGTTGGCTATTGGGAGCATGGTTGTAGACCCTTCTTTTCTTAAAAGTTTGCATTTGATCTCTTGGGAACTGCAGCAGTCATCAGTATCCAGCTTTAGAGAGCATTAGGACTCCTTCACAACTCTCCCAAGAAAGAACCTTTCTTCCCTGTCCTAACTTACTATGGTTTTGGGATAAGACCCGATCTGCACATTATTTCCTGTTTATTTTAGGATGGTTTCACATTGCGTTTTTTTTTCCTGTCCGTGGGATCTTACTTTTTGCAGGACCCCACGGACAGGAAAGGACACCATCGGAGGTGACCTCCAGCAGCTATTTCTGTGTCCGGGGCAGTGATTATCACAGGTCTGGACACAGAAAAAACAGCCGACAGGAGGCAGCGGGGCACTTTCACTCCAGCAATGTATATAATACATTGCAGAAGTGAAATTAAGTAAAAGCAAGGGTTGCAAGGGTTAAAAATAAAAAATATATATTTCTCACCTTTCCAGCGATCCGACACCTCTATCAAGCTCCCGATGGCTGAAGGACCTTGCGAGGCGGGGCTACCCGATCAGCGCCATCAGTCACATGACTGGTTACCGCAGTAACCGGTCATGTGAACCGATCAGCTGATCAGGTTGCCAAACAACCCCATGTCCTGTACTGGGCATTAGATGCTGACATTGGGGGATCACAGGACAGGTGAGAATACATATATTTTATTTTTAACCATTGCTTTTACTTAATTTCACTTCCGCAATGTATGTTATACATTGCGGAAGTGAAATTAGATGGCACCCAGGAGTTTTAGTGTACTGAGCATGCTCAGTACACTAAAATCAGGTCCGAGGAGCAATCAGCTGTTTCCTCGGACTCGCGCTCATAAGCCCCCATGTTACCTGGCGCGGATCCTGTCGGATTTGATTGCGTCTGATTTGGTCCATTGTGCCTAAAGTCAGAGCAGTCACCGATTTTGGGCACAGCAGAAAATCGGGCACAATCGGATCTGAAACAAATCGGATGCCGTTAAGGGCAAATCCGATCAGATCCGTCGCCCATAGGGACACATGGGGCCAAATCAGATCCGTGGCTGTTAGTTTTACAACTGACAGCCACGGATCCCAGAAAAACGCAATGTGAAAGCAGCCTTAGCGAATAATATATTAGAACAGCATTACATTGCCATTTAGTGACATCTCTGTTTGCAGAGGTGATAATGTGATTATCCTTCCCTCTATAGTCCCCTAAATAAGCCAATGTGTTATAAGGGAACAATATGGAAAACTGAACGGTCATCTATATTAAAACTGTGCGACATAAGCTGTGCAATCATCATATGTAATTGATGCTTCCATCTTTCCTGTGGTGAAATTCAAAAAGGTACAGACCAAGCAATTTCATCATGCGGGAACTTTGTCACCGAGATGGAGACCTCCCTTCATAGAACTTAAAACCATGTGATTCCCAAGGGGTCACAATGAGCTGACATGATGTAATTGAAGAGAAAGAGACCATTAATTAGTATTTGAACGGAGAAACAGAGAAAATTCGGCACCACTATCTAGCACCTGTGTCTCACCTAGAGACAGACTTGAACACAGGGATGTACATGGCGCTACATTTCACAAAGTTTCCTCAATCAATGTCATAAGGTAGAAAAATATAGAAGTGGCACTCACCATCTTAAAAAACGCTTTATTGGAAACTCAAAATAATTCACAGGGAGGAGCAGGAGACTAATGGGTGGACGACAGCTGTTTCGCGTTCAACACACACTTTAACAGGGACCTGCTGAACACAAAACAGTTGTCATCCACCCGCAAGTCTCCTGCTCCTCCCTGTAATTGTTTTAAGTCTTTTCAATAAAGTATTTTTTTTTTTAATTTAGGACGGCAAGTGCGACGTCTAATTTTTTTTTTTAGCCTTTATTAGTTGTTCCATTCTATCTGAAATGTATGTACTGGGAACAAGTGATGAGACAAATGTTTAAAAAAATCAAGACGCCAAAAGTGCCAACAAGGTCTGCATTTAAATGTACGTGAACACTGCATTTTCCAGATGCATAGTGTCTCGAACATGCATGAAAAAAAAAAAACACATTAACATTAAAAACAAAACACCCCAAAAGACTGAACATGTGCATTACAATGTCAAAATGATTAGCTGTGCACGTCAATCTTTTTGAGCATCTTTTAAAGGGAACCTGTCCGGTCCCATGTGCACACAGAACCATGAACAGTTCTATGCACATGCTGTACAGTATTTTATGAGATGCTAATTAGGGCTTTGACTACTCGAGGGAGTATTAGTCCCCCTGACTAGTCGGCCTTCTTAGCATGGTATCACGCTCTTGTGAGAGTGATAACATGCTTTACAGCAGTCAGCGTCATCAACAGCGTAATACAAAATAGCGCATAAGCCTGGCTTTGTACATCTCAGCATTGAGTTTCTCTTACTCTTGGTGTATGCGTCCTGGCTTCAGAGAGGCTCACTGCGCATGATCGGAAGTGGAGCACCTACCAATCATGCTCAGTGAGCCACTCTGAAGCCAGCAAGCATACACCTGGCGTTAGGGATACACAGCTGCGCTTGCTCATGTGTCTTTGTATATCAATGCTGATGATGCTGGCTGTGTAAAGCATGGTATCACTAACAGGAGCATGATAACATGCTAAGTGGGCTAATTAGGTGGGGAACTGTTCTGTGTCTACAGAGGACCTGACAGGTTCCCTTTAACTGCTTTAGGCTGAATGAAAGATGTCAGAAAAAGTGCTTCAGGAAAACACCACAAGAGTTTTCCTGAAGCTTCTTTTGCAGGAAAAACGTTGTGGATACACTGGCATCTAAGGCCGGCTTCACACCACAGTTTTCAGCTGTCAGGTTCTGCTCTGGTTGAACCAGACAGAACTTGATCCGGTTTTGCCTCCTTATTTCCCTATGGTCCGGATTGGTCCTATTTAGGCCATCCGGTTTTGATTTTTGTCCCTGATCCAATTTTGTCCGGTTTTTCACCGGGCACAAAACCGGACAAAATCAGACAGTCCTGGATCCGGGGCGATCTGGCACCCATAACATGGGAGTCTATGGGCGCCAGATCCGTTAAAAAATTTGGATTGTTTCCCAGATCCGATGTACATCACAGTGCAGTCTCTGAAATGCTGCAGCGTTCATTCCAGCACCATGGACAGCAGCATTTCAGTGACACAGTTGAACATTCATCACCATGGAGAGCAGCACTACACACAGCAGATTCAGTCACATGGACAGACACGCAAAAAAAAGGACACAAAAAAAAAAAAAAAAAAAAAAAAAAGAAGATCAGAGGGCACATTAGGCCAGTGTCTCATCCTGTGCTGTCAGGTTCTGTCCGGTAGATCCTGCAAAATCAGGATCCAACCTGACAGCTGAAAACCGTGGTGTGAAGCCGGCCTAAGCCGTTTCACACATTCCCAAAGGCTTTCTTCTGTGGCTTTCAAAAAAGGTAGTTATTGCAAAAACCCTCTAATTTGGCTCTCTGACCTGAGGTAAACTTTCCCGCAACACAAAGGGACCCAAAACTCACTAGTTTCACGTCTTGTTGTGAGCAGTGCCACACGGGAAAGTTCACCTCAGGTCAGAGAGCAATGTCGTTCAAACTGACCACAGTTAACCCAGACCGTGACGTCACCACTAACACGTGCGAGGAGAAACTTAGCCCGTTTGGGTCCAACCATTAAGAGTCATTGCAGAGGATCGTGGAGGGTTTGTGTGGGAATAACAAAGATGGAATGAGGGCTGTCTTTACGTTCTTTTTACACAAATTGTTTTTCATAGAATGATGTATTATTTACTTAGAGATTTATAGTGGCTGGATCTAACAATGGCCCGACATTATGAACCTCGGGCTTAGTTCCAGCTGACAAAGTTCAGCTGGTATTGACCTCTTTTTTACCCAGTTTGCCACCAGCACCAGGGCAACTAAGTCTGGTACAGCACCATAAAATGGCGCTTCTATAAATGCAGCATTTTTGGGGCGGCTGCGGGCTGCAATTCGCAATGTGGTGGGCTGGAACTCTTGGGACTCCCCACGTTGAGGATTCCAGCCCACAGCTGCCTAGTTGTATCTGGCTGGAAACCAAAAACACAGCGAACCTCAACATAATTTTTTAAAAGAATATTTTAAGAAATAATATAAGAAAAAAAAAAAAGGGGAGGGCTCCCTTGTATTTTGATTACCAGCCAGGTAAAGCTAGACAGCTGGGGGTGGGTGGCAGCCTGTACCTTTCTGCTGCACCTTTGCTGGTGACCACAAATATAGCAGAGCCCCATGTCATCAGGGCAAAATTTGCGCTAAAACAGAAGCAAATACTCACTGTATTAACAGTGCTGTGTATTTGCTGCATATTTAGTGGCTAACATTGAGGTCCGTGAGAGAAAATTATGACAAAATCCTCAGCAAGAATTGACATGCTGCTGATTTTTCCACGGTAAAATGTGCACAATTTCCGCCGCAAAAAAATCTGCAGTGTGGGCTCAATTTCCCATACACTTTGCATGTAACTTTTTTTTTTTTTTTTTTTTAAAAAAAGCTAACACCTGAGACAAAATTCGGGAAAATTGCAACAAAAACGCAGCATTAGCACATAGCCCTAATTTGACGGGTAACCAAGATCTAGACATGGTGATAAATCCACCGAAACGTACATGCAATCTGCCCACGAGAAACACTTAACATACACTACTATGGGCCCACATGGCATATTCGCAACACCAAAATAAAGTGAGACGTTACCTTGTTGTAAGTGTATGGTGTTGGTGAGGTAGGAATAATTCCAGACTTCTCTTTTTGGTGTCTTCTTTGCGCCTCCAGAACCTGATAAATATTACACCGAAGGAAGAATATTTCACTTACAGTATGGTGGTGCGTACTATTATATATTGTACAAGCGCAGTAACCCAACTGATTGTCTCATCTGTACAGCAGAAATAGAACGATGTAAATTGATGTTAAAGTGTAATAATGGATCATGGATCCATATGGAGTACTGGCATTTGAAAGCATACAGTCAAATTTTAAAGAGTTTTTCACCTCCGATTTAAAACAAAAAGGGATGCAAGTGTCAGGAAAAATAAAATATGTATTAAAAATCACAAATTCAACGAAACTCTTCTTCACAGAATGGTTAATATATCACAAATGCATATATTTAATTTCAAACAAGTAGTAAATATGTAAAAATTTTGCTCTAATCAGTTTGCAATTGAATGGCACTTGCAAAGCATGGCCAAAATGACTGAAAACCTTAATGGACTCAAGAATAATGCCTTTATTTCTAGGACTAACATTTTTTTTATCTATGGCCATCCTATTTGATTTATAGGTTGATTCTTTTACAAGTATATTTTAACCTTCACTGTCATTAAAATTGTACTTTGTCAACAGTAGGCAATCATTAGGCGGTTTTATTCACTGTCTAAAAATGGATAATAGACAAGGCGTGGATGGACATCAATGTCTGGACTGGGCGTGGGTCTACTGACTTTAACACAACAGCCTCACATACTCAGCATTAAAATTTTAACACGAAGAAGGAGCAGTCATAGAATCATGGAAATCACAGGATGGATAGACATGTTAATATTCAAATGATGGGGGAGGGGGAGGTGGAGAAAAAAACTTTTTTGTTTTTCAAAAGATCTCAATTTTTTTCAGCATCAAGTATAAAGTGCCATGCACAGAAATACACACACTTGCATGGCCCCGGCTGCAATAGGTTATTGAATGCTCGTGGGCAGGAAAATCCTCAAGATCCACTGCTGGTGGCTCCCTTTGCAATAGGCAACCAATGACATTCAAGTTGTGCATTATTGGAGGATAAGTCTGGATACTTTGTAAGCCAAGGTAGTATATTTAGGCCATGCAGACAACTCATAAGGGATTGTTCACACGTTAGTATAAAATAATCGGTCTCATTTTCATCCAAAAAAAGTTGGACTAGTGTCATGCGTTTGTCATGCAACTTTTTTCTCGCCAACCATCCATATAACTTGCAGCCAATTTTCGGAAATCAATTACAGAACCATTTACAGTGTTCTAAGCTACAGAACGGTAATAGAGTTGTAAAAGTTGAACAGATGGTCCATGTGACTTTTTTTTTTCTCTCGCAGCCATTGACGGAGTCTTGTTTGAGATATGTGGCCAATGGCAGCATGCTGTCATTTTTTACTCATTCCCGAATACTGATGAGGAAGAAAAAAAAAAAAACATTACCCCCGACTGACTGAACATCATTGGCTGAGTGCTCTATGATTCTTTATTGACAGTACTCAACTTTTATAACCAAGTGTGAGTGAACCCTAGCAAGAACCGAATACCAGGAATAGGTCAAGGTACATAAACCAAAATGGAAAATGTGTAGGAGACAGTGTATATCACAGGCTGCCTTCAGATTTGCAGATGCCTCCGCAGCATTTTGCGGAGGCATCTGCAAGCATCTGCATGCAGACCGCAGCCCCTATGTTTATAATGGAGCGCACGGCGGTCTGCAGATGCTTGCAGACCGCCGTGCGCTCCCATTGCCCGCCATGAGTGATCTGTGCGCATATTGCGTCCCTGGTGCGGGCGAGAGTGTGTGATTTGTGCGCAGGCAGATGCCTCCGCAAAACTCTGCGGAGGCATCTGCAAATCTGAAGGCAGCCATACAGTTAGGTCCAGAAATATTTGGACAGTGACAAAGTTTGTGATTTGGGCTCTGCAGGTCATTTTATTTATTTATTTATTTATTTATTTTTATTTAAAATGAAACTGAGATTCAACTGAAGTGCAGATTTCCAGGTTATAGGGAATGAACAAAATTAAGCTGTGAAATATTTAAGAATTGTTACATGTTTCTACCAAGCCTCATTGCAGGGGCACATAAGTAATAAAACAAAATATCAATTTTAATACTTTGCAGAGAATCATCAGCAGGCAATGATTGCCTGAAGTCTGGAAGCCATGTATGTCATCAAACGCTGGGTTTTCTCCATTGTGATGCTTTGCCGGCCTTTTCTGCAGCCAACTTCAGTTATTGCTTGTTTGTGGGCCTTTCTGCCTCATAAGAGGACCGGACACCAGTTTTTGAGCCTATAAACAAATGCCAGCAGCTTTAACTGATGCATAACAGTGCATTTTCAGAAATGAGATGGCTTCTTTAAATGTTTTTTTTTTTTTTTTTTGGCAAAGTCTAAGGGCCCTTTCACATCAGCGTTTTTTTCAAATCGCGGCAGATGAAAAAAACGCTGATGTGAAAGGGCCCTAATTGCCCAATGCGAATGCGGTGAAAAAAACGCATCTGCCGCGATTACCGCATACCGGCTGCACTTGCGGCACGGTTGCGGCGTGGTTGCGGTAAACGCCATACAAGGTATAGGCGGACTTGCGGCAGGTGCGACAAGTGCGGTTTTGGCACTTGCTGCAGGTGCGGCCGTGAAAAAAAATGCTGTCAGCCGCGGGTTTTTTCGCGGCCGCACCTGCTGCAAGTGCCAAAACCGCACTTGCCGCAAGTCCACCTATACCTTGTATAGCGTTTACCGCAACCATGCCGCAAGTGCAGCCGGTATGCGGTAATCGCGGCAGATGCGGTTTTTTCACCGCATCTGCCGCGATTTGAAAAAAACGCTGATGTGAAAGGGCCCTAATCTGGCCTTTCTGATTGACGTTTTCCACCTAGTGGTGAATCTTCTGTATTTGCTCTCATGAAGTCTTCTCTTTATAGTAGACTTATGGTGGGTTTACACGCAAGGATGTCCTGAACGATATCCTTGAAACGTCACAGATATGAGATCGTTCCAAGGATATTGTTTGTGCATCCTTGCGTGTAAATGAACGATATAGGATGAAAATATCGTTGGATCGTTCATCCAAGATTTGAGATCCTGACCTCATATCTATAGTTCGTTGTCCAATTAAAGTCAGAATGATGTGTCACATCGTTCAGCGTGAAGCCTTTTGAACGATATCATTCAAAAGACTTCTATTCCTGCCGTTGTCATTTTATTAAAAAGCTGTAATAAATACATTTTTAGGTAGTGATTTTACATGTAAAGCTGCTCCTGCAGCTCTGTGCTACATGTCGGCACAAAGCTGCAGGAGCGGCTATGAACCCGGTGTTTAAGGGGTTAATGTTATTGAGCTACATGTCCCCAGAGAATGGCCACACTCCCTGGAGCCATGTAGCCTACAACATTGTCAGCGCAGGGGTTAAATCATGTATTTAGCAGAAGCCGCACTATGTCGGCTCTGCTACATTCGTTCATTAAAAACCGGCGCTTATTAAGCCGGTGTTTAATGGTTCAATAATAGTGAGCTACATGGCCCCAGAGATTGGCCACACTTCCCTGGAGCCATAAAGCCCACAACATTGGCAGCTCAGGGGTTAACCTAGGCAATTTGCAGAAGCCGCACTGTTGGGTGTGCTATAATCCACGATTATAAGCTGGCAGCTACTGTCATTTGACAGTGCGCAATGATAATTTACTAAACAGCTTCCTGAATAGGAAGCTTTCCAGGGTACTAACGTTAAATGGTTCAGCACCCGTCGCTCTCTGAGGTGCTGAGCGCTTTACCACTAATAGCTATGGCCAGCGCACCACAGTTTCAATGTGTGCTGGCCATATATATTATTGCTAAAGCGCTCACCACCTCGGAGAGCGATGGATGCTGAACGCATTTAGCGTTAGTACCCTGGCCAGCTCCCTATTCAGGAAGCGGTTTAGTAATTTTTCATGGCACACTGTCAAATTACAGTAGCCGCCGGCTTTTAATGGTGGATTATACCAGAGCCAACATAGAGCGGCTTCTGCAAATTAGCTAGGTTAACCCCTGAGCTGCCAATGTTGTGGCCTACATGGCTCCAGGGGAGTGTGGCCAATACCTGGGGCCATGTAGCTCACTATTATTAAACCATTAAACACCGGCTTAATAAGCGCTGGTTTTTAATGAATGAATCTAGCAGAGCCGACATACTGCGGCTTCTGCTAAATACATTATTTAACCACTGCGCTGGGAATGTTTTGGTCTACATGGCTCCAGGGAAATGTGGCCACTCTCTGGGCCATTTAGCACAATAACATTAACCCCTTACACACCGGGTTTATATACCCGCTCCTGCAGCTCTGTGCCGACATGTAGCACAGAGCTGCAGGAGAGGGTTTACATGTGAAATCACACAGGGATTTCACAGGAAAAGTCTGTTTAATCACTTTGACATACAATAATGTGCCAGTTTTGCTGTCACAGCGCTGGCACATTATTGTAACGGCATTGCTCAGCATCGGATGGAAAAATCTCCCTCAGATTCTGGCGCAATGCCAAAATGGATATCGTTCTCGATATCCTTGTGTGTGACAATGCACAAACGATAATTCAATATCGTTTGTACGATGTCTGTCACATGACTTTTCTAAGGATGTCGTTAACAATATCCTTGTGTGTAAACCCACCATTAGATACTAAAACAGCTACTTCCTGGAGAGTGTTCTACACTTGGGTGGATGATATGAAGGGTTTTGTTTCCCCATGGAAAGGATTCTGCGATCGTCACAGCTGTTGTCTTTCATGGAAGCCCACCAAAAGCTCACCAGTCAGCTCTTTTTGCATCAGTGTTTGTAGGTAAAAATCAGGAGTGGACAAATACAAAAACTATTAACAGACATTTACCTATTCTGTGTTTTGGCATACAATACTGATTGAAAATAATGAAGTGTTGATAAAGCCTTAAAGAGCTGTAATTCCTAAACTATTAATCCAAATAGCACGTGAGTACCCTCAAATTAAGTAAGGCAGTGTTCACCCGTGCATTTTTGCTGAATTTTTAGTCAGCAAAATTAGATCTGTTTTTCAAACAAAAAAAAAAAACAAAAAAAACACATTACGTTTTTAATGCTTTTTTACGCTGCTTTTTTTTTTTCCCTATACACATTGGAGTCAATGGAGAAAACAGAGGAGAAAAAAAACCGGATCACTGACATCCTCATTCTTTTTCTGGATGCATTTTCTGCCCCCAAATAGGACCAGTAAAAAAAAAAATGCAGCGTCTGAAAACTCATTGACTTTGCTGGGCATCACATAAAGTGAACCGTTTTCCATGCATAAACAGATTACAAAAAAACAGATTAAAAAGGGACAGTGTGAACATAGCCTAAAGCTGAGAGTCTGCACTTTAAGCCCATATTTTTTATATAACCATCTTGAAGTTTAAGTTAACAGCTAAAATGTCAAGACTATCCAAATGTTTCTGGACCTAACTGTATAAGGCAGATATTTGTACCAAACATACCCAAGGAGATGTTCTTGGTTCAGCCCAAAACCAATGTAAAAGCCATGTTTTTTTATACTCTCATCTTCTTAATAAAGTTTATATTTTACAGCAGTGTAGTGCATTTTCTTAGACATTGTTTTGCTATAGGCTTTTTTTTATATTAGCAAGAGCAGCCTTCAGACTGGTGTAGTTGTTTTGAAAAATGTCTCATGGGATACTTTCATGTGCACTCATAAGGGCCTCTAAGCATTGCATACAAGGACTCTACACCAATCATCACCCATCATGGTGTCTAAAACAAGAGTCATCACTGAAGGGGACAGACATTTTGCCCTTTACCAAGATAGCCTTTTGAGAGTAGTGGCATGAGGTTAATAGAATACTTTAAACTGGACAACTGGCTTGTAGCGCAATTTATTTGTGCAAACGTCTTATGACGACTTGTGTACACTGATGCTTTTGGCTTGGTATATGAGGTCTAATTCAGCTTGCAGTACTAAATCTACCGCCAAGCACCGATTTTGAATCTGACAAACCCATGGAGGTCATGAAGTGGCCTTCAGGAGGGAACAACACACCGGTCACACTCCCAGCTTTATACTGTGGAGTGGCATGATGGACAATGGCCGGGCTGTTCTAATCTTGGGAGGGTAAATTGATTTTTGGCTGTGGAACCAGATCTACAGCAAATTATCTAGTGTTACATGAGCTGTTTATCATCACGTTTCTCGTTCTACCGGTAGCAATTGTGAGTGCTACTTTGGCCTGAAACATCTTTGGACAAGTCTTCCATTGAGCACATCTAGGACATCATTGATGGGCTATTACAAATCAAGACAACCATTAATAACCTTATTGACAGCAGACACGGTATGCAAGCGAGTAGATTTGTGTGTGCACCACTCATATTTAACACTGAATACATTGAGGTGTTTTGAAAAGTTTGTGTCCATTTTTCAGAACTTGCATATTAAACATGTCTATGGGGATGTCTGCGACCTCTAAGTCCACAACTTTTCCTACTTAGTGTTGTAATTTCAATGATGAGGAGTGTAGGTGTAAATCCATTTAGATTGGGACTTGAAGCTAGTCAGGACTTCATTGTCTGTGCTTGGACTGTGAATTTTGGTCTTGTGGGAATAGGCCGGATACATCAGAGCTCATCTGCTTGTGCTTCAGTCCTCTTCTTTTTAACTAAGGCTCCGTTCACACAGTGCGTTCTTGCACCATTTGTGATGAATTCCTTATGGATCCGCTATTTGCAGTGGAATGCAGGGACGTTAGCGGTCCCAGCCAAGTCAATGCGTTTCACAATTTTACATTCACACACTGCGCTTTTTACAGATCTATCTTGAGCTCAAGAATGGATCCATAAAAAGAATGAGCATGTCAATTTATTTTGCTGTGCATTTACTCACCTCCTTGCAATCCCACGGTGAACGACAGCGATGTTCTCATACCAGGATGCAGGGCCTGTGAGAGGACCTGGCACTGTACCATGTTACTGAGTGACATTACTCGGTCACATGCACAGGTTCCTAGAGGCACCGACACTGTGGCCTCCTGGGATTAGAGGACACCGCTGTCGGGTCACCGTGGCGCACAGGAAGGCAAGTAAAAGCGCGGTAGCATTCACACACAAGCCTATGTTTTGTGAGGATCCTTTCTTGGTGCAGCCAAAACACTGTGTGTGAATGTAGCTATTTTGCAGACATGGTGGAACGGTTTGATCACAGTCTCTACAATCTCTACAAGTTTGCTAGCTCAAATTACACTTGCTGCTCTTACTCCTCTCAGCTTAGTACATACACCTCAACAGTATTCGGACATGTACACACTGAGTATTTGATCAGTTTTTTACCTCAGTATTTGTAGCCAAAACCAGTAGTGGCACAATCAGAGGAAAATTATAATAGAAACAAGTCACCATTCTTTATTTATCAACCATTCCTTGTTTTCAAATACAGAGGTAAGGGGCCTTTTTCACATCAGCATTTTTGCTGATGTGCGGCAGATCCGGCAGATTTACTGCATCTACCGCACTTGCAGCGCCGATCTGGCAAGCCCCATGCATTGTCTGGGGCTTGCGGTTTGGTACAGCAAGTGGGTTATGCCGGATCAGTCACTTGCGGCTGCGAGATAAAAGAAGCTGCAAGCAGCGGGGTTTTTTTTCTTTCGTGGTCGCAAGTGCCGCATCTGGCATAACCACACTTGCCGCACTGGACCGCAAGCCCCATAGACCTTGCCGGATATGGGCGATCCAGCAGATGCAGTGCCACCTGCCAGATCGGCCGCAAACATCAGGAACATTAGCTGATGTGAAAGGGGCCTAAAAAACTCCAAATGATCAACGTGTACACATGGCCTTAGGGTAGCTTTACACGTCGCAAGATTGCATGCAATTTCACTTGCAACTTGCTGGTTGCAGTGAAATCATGGACACATTGTTCCATTTGTAAATGGCAACAAAACAGAACAATGTGTCCATGATTTCACTGCAACCAGCAAGTTGCAAGTGAAATTGCATGCAATGTTGCGACGTGTAAAGTTACCCTTACAGGCAAAACTGCCATAAATGCATGACTTTATTAGCTAGCAAAGTTCCCTCTATAGACAGCTTGCAATTTATTTTCTGTAATGGAAACAATTGAGTTAGCAAAATGTTAGCCAACAGCATAGGGCACTTTTTATTAAAAAAATTAAATAAAAAACAAACAGACAAGGGTGCATATGCTAATGGATTATTAAGTAGGCCCCTGGAGGCAAGCTTTAAAGAGTACCTATCACCAATTTGGAGCCCTTTCCACGTAATATAAGCATGGGCAGCCACAAATTGGGGATTTTATTAAAATAAAAGTAAGTGTAAAAACGGCCATACCCTCGTGTCCCCAAAAGATTCTTACTTTCTACTATAGTTGGGACAGAGTGGGTTTTGAAATGCTGGCATGAAAAGCAGGATCACAAAACCCATGGATGATCTTGCAGGGAAAGGACGAAATCTTGCTCTTTGCGCTAATCCAGTGCTGTCAACATACTTTAATAAGCAGTTACTGAATGTAGAGTGGGGTATCATTTGGTAAAGCCGGCATCACACACGTCAATGTCGTCAGCGATCTGATCGCTGGCGACATTGATGGTTGATCGCTGGTGAGCTGTCACACAGGCAGATCATTGGACCAGCGACATCGTGGAAATGATAAAAATATCGTTTCCACAATGTCTGCAGGCTGGTATCCAGGGCAAACTGCGGGTAACTAGGCAGCGCGAGCTGCCTAGATACCCGATGTATACCTTGGTTACCAGCCTTCTCCGCTTACCGGCTGGTATCCAAGGTACATAGCGGGTAACTAGGGTCCTGCCTAGATACCCCCAGTTTACCATGGATACCGGATACCAGCTCCCAGCGCTTGCTGAGAAGTGCTGGGAGCTGGCTGATCACGCGACTCCCGATTTCACACGCAGCGACAGTCCAGTCCAAAAACCTAGCGACCATCAACCAGCGATTTGATGCGCCCTGTCACACGCGTCAATATCGCTGCAACGTCACGTGCTGCAGCGATATTGCACGCGATATTGACGCGTGTGACGGCCCCTTAACAGTTTAGCAAATCATGCTGCAGTGCTGGGTTGAAGTGTTTTCCAACAAACAAAATTAATTTCAATCAATAGATTTTGGAATAATTTCCAAAATTGGACGCAATTAAAAAAAAAGTGTTCCTGTTCTGAGATAATCTTATAAATGTATCCCTATTATGTACTGTGTAATGGCCGTGCCTGACCGTACAGAGACATGGACTGATCATACCACATCTCCTGGGCCAGGGAGGAAGCAAAATATTACACAGAAACTACAGCGCAGGATCACAAATGATTATTATTTTAAACAAGTAAAGCTGTCTTTATAATTGAAAGGAAAAAAAAAAAAAAAGCAGCAGGGTAATGTTTTACCTTACAAAAAGAATTAGCTAGGATCCCTTGCTGTAATGTCTATATACTCTTTCGTATCCTGTCCGGCCCAGGAGATGTGGTATGATCAGCCCATGTCCCTGTACGGTCAGACACATCCATTACACAGTACATAGCAGGGACACATATACAATATTATCTCAGCACAGGAGATGTGGTATGATCAGACCATGTCCCTGTACGATCAGACACAGCTATTACACAGTACATAGCAATAACACATATAAAAGATTATCTCAGCACAGGAGGAGATGTGGTATGATCAGACCATGTCCTTGTACGGTCAGACACATCCATTACACAGTACATAGCAGGGACATATATGTAAGATTATCTCAGCACAGGAGATGTGGTATGATCAGACCATGTCCCTGTACGATCAGACACCGCCATTAGACAGTAAACAGCAGGGGCACATATATAAGATTATGTTAGCACAGGAAAAAAAAAATTGGATGAAAATACATCCACTTATGGAAATTCTTACCATTTCAAAATCTACTGGTTAGAAATCAATTTGAACAAAATATAAAAGAGTACCATGCGGTCAATTTAAAGGGAACCTGTCAGCTAGTTTATGCCTCCTCAGCTATCACTGTCTGTAGTTGCAGCTTTATAATACCAGTCTAATCATCCCTGTCTGAGCTCATAGTGTAATGTGAAAGAAAAGCATTTATACATTTCCTTATGTAATGAGGCAGTCAGTCCCCAGCTTGGAGGACGGCGACTGTTTGGCAGGTTAATAGTTAACATTTCAGCCTTGTGCTAGAACATGTTGGGAGACCTGATGTGATGTCACAACCATGTGACTACAATAGGCGGAGCTAAATTCTCATAGAACATATGTTTGCTGGCTTAGCTCCGCCCACTATGGTCACATGATCGTTACATCACACAGGTCCTTTAGCCATCCAAGTTAAAAGTGAGTTAACTATTATCCTGCCAGACAGTCCCCCTCCTCCAAGGTGGGGACTGAAATGTAAGTGTATAAATGATTTTTTTCACCTTTCACATTACACTATGAGCTCAGACAGGGATGGTTAGGCTGGTATTATAAAGCTGCAGCTACAGACAGTGATAGCTGGGGAGGCATAAACCACCTGACAGGTTCCCTTTAAGCACTTTACTGTGAAAGACTTAAAAGCAGATGGGGGGAGTTATAAAAAGAGAGGTACTTATCCAAGTGGTGAGCTCAGGCCCAAACAAAACGTACAAACATACAATTCCAGGACAGTATCAAAATAATGGTGCCCGTGCAAGGGTGCACAGAAAATCATATTAGCAGGATGGTGGGCTCTTGGTAACCCTTTGATGTTTTCTATCCAGCAGCATTCTGTATAAAGGTACTTGGTCCACAGCCTGTGAACAAGTCTGTAGACGATAGTCATTTTCTATTATATGCACTTGCACTTTTGACTTGTTACAGGGCACACACTAGCCTTCATTATTTGGGTTTTGATTCTTTATATTGGGGCTACATATGCCAATTATTGTTGTGATTGTACTATGTGTATTTCTCATATGTGATGTGCTAATTTGGTTACTCTTTTAAATTTTGTTCAAATAAGCTTGTAGAGTATGTCCTGCATACTACACCTACTCTAGGACTATTAGTCCATGGGATGGGTTGCATATTAAATATGATGCCAGTTAGGTTGTTGTTAACTACTGGTTAGAAATCAACTTTAAAAATAATTTTGTGTGTGGGAAAACCTTTTTAATGCAAGAAGAGAGAGGTCGCTTTCAAACCATGAGAGCACCCACAGAGGGATGTGGGATCCCTTTCTGCATGTCAGGATCCCACAAGCTGGAAGTTTTTACCAAAATTGGACCCTCTTTGGGGCATTAGGTGTATTTATGAGCAGTTGTGACACTAATATTTACTATAATCACCAGTCAGGGGCTGCCCCAAATTGATGATCTTTCTAAACTGGTCTGTTATCCTCTCTAAGGGAAGAATAAAGTAGTGACAGTGATTCCAGGTACCGGCCACATATTTGATGTAGATTAATCAAGCAGTTTTCATGCGATGAGTTCTTTTATTCTAGAAAAGCTGGGTCCAGGCAACCTCCCCTGCTGATTGACAGCTGCTTCCGCACAGTACAGGGAGCCAGAGCAATCAGCAGCTGAGAAACCAGTGGAACTGAAGCTCACACATATCCACCATTAGTGAGCACGGGCACGACGCTAACTACAACGCTAGGCTCAGAATGAATCGGGTGACACATTCCCATTAATGAAGGTCCAATTTAATATCTTGTTAATGCTAATTTATGATGGAGACATAAATGAGACAACAGAATACATTTGAGCTTCTATTTGGAATCCAGATTACTTGCAAACACATTTCACCTAGAACAGCCATCTAAGCAAACAGTTATTACCTGAGGTGCTACATAATATGGAGTGAACTGTGGCGTCATTAGGTCCCCCTGGTCTATTTTTGCAAAACCAAAATCACACAATTTCACTGGAGCATCCTGAAAACAAACAGTTGTTAAAAGTATTTCACTTGTAAAAGGAGCCTAAGTAACAATCAATGGAAAACTGTAGCCTGTAAAGTTTATATATTAAAGACTAAAACTGTAGATAATAGATTAACGGAGACTTTTTTATTTTTGTCATTATTAAAAGTGAAGAAAGCTCCACAAACTCTTCAAATACCATATATATTATTTTCTGCCTGACATATTTTATTAGCTTAATGCTTGTATTACACGTTTGGCATTTGTTCTTGCAAAGTAATAAGCTGTGCATTTTTAAATGTTGTATTTCCATAGGGCTGTAAACCTATAAAAAAAACAAATTGAGCCATGACGCGCCCTCCCAGGGTTCAGCACAAGGATCCAGCACTGTCTTGCTGCCACTGATCTGGCCCCTGTTCATAGACTGCAGTGATGAGGTCAGGTTTTATTTACCATATCCGTTTTTTTTAAAGTTTTTATTTATTAGAATGTAAATGTAACAATAAGAAAAAAGTGAGACATCAACAGCCTACAAAAGGCTCATTTGTCATTTTACAAGCGTGGTCATTGGAACCCAACTAAGCAAGATATGGGCTAATTGAATAAATATATATGCTGAGAACACTAAGCCGCCCTCCAAGAGTAAAGAGGATTCATAGTTACAAGTAGTATTGCAAATCCAGACCAGACACCTCTAAAGTTTTCAGGGAAATTCAGAAACATCCACCCAAACAGACCCTCTATGTGCACTTTAACACCCAATCTTTCATTAACTTCTTAAGGCCCCGTCACGTACTAAGATATCGTTGCAACGTCACCGGTTTGGTGACGTTGCAGTGACTTCATAACGACATGGTTGTGTGAGATATTTACCAACGACAAGTTTGTTGATCGTTGGTAAATGACCTGGACCATAAATCTATCGTTTGTCTCCCTCTGGCTGGGCAGCATCGGCGCGTGTGACAACGGGAGACCAACGATGAACTATCTCCCAGCACGCACAGCAAGTGCTGGGAGATGGTAACCAGGGTAAACGTCGGGTGACTAAGCGCAACACTGTGGTTAGTTACCCGATGTGTACCTTGGTTACCAGTGTTCTCGCTGACTGCTGATCACTGGTGAGTCTGCCTGTGTGAGACAGCTCACCAGCGATCATCTAACGATGTCCCAGCGATCCACATCGTTGATCGGATCACTGGGACATCGAGGCCTTTAGCTTCAAACTCTGAGAGAAGCAGTTCAACAAGATTCCACCTGCAATAAAACCCATTAACTAATAATCTAGGCCAATACAAGAACATATAGCCTCTGACTCAAGCCGGAGTCACAAGACCCTCTCACTATGTTTGGACATTTTCTGGACATATAAAGTACTTATTAAATGAAAACATATTTCATAACTAGATTAATCCAATGAAACAATGGAAATATAAGTCACCTTCCTCATCATCACCACTTTCCTGGACAGAAAAGAACAATGCAAAAGAAGAGTTTGCAGGAATTCTGGAACATGCCACCCAAGGAGAGAAACTTGTAGGGAGAGGACCCTAGGGAACTCAATATGGGTATGTATGATGTATACCATCTTCAACCAGAATAGTGAGAACTTGGGACAGGACCAGAAGTCAGATATGAAAGGGCCTTGAGCCATTTCACATTTAAGGGTACGCTAAAACTAGGGTATATAAAAAAATTAAAATAAAATCAATCCAATTTTCACTCAGAAAATAAAATTAAGCTAAGAAAAAATATGTAGATATGTACTGCCTCATTGAATAACATGAATAAATGGTCCGAGTACAATCCCATTTTTCATTTATCAGATTGCACTCATCTGATTTACACCCCAATGTGAGTGAGCACTAAGGCAAAGATCTAAGTGTTTAAGGGATGATGTAGAAAACATATTATATACCTGTTAAAAGGTTGTTTAGATCTATAGACCTCAACTACTTTAGCTCAGTGCAATCTAAATATATTGATGGAGGCCAAACTGTGCGGGAATGACGTGCCTGAGTTGAAGAACAAAGGCAGAATTTAGCAGGTCATCATGAGATCTCAGAGAGTGAAAGGATAGTAAGATGGAAGTGTCAACAAATAGTTGGTCCAAATAACGTAGGGCACCTTATGCCCAGAATTTACCCCAAGGGTGACCTAACTGGTGGGGCAGATGACTATTGTGGCACAGGTAAGGGAAATTGCACATACCGTATTTTTTGGATTATAAAACGCACCACCCCCAAATTGGGGGGGTATAGGGCTGCATGTTACAATCCAAATATTGTTTAGTTTTTTCCATACCGAGGGAGAGTTGCAGTGGTGGAGCAAAAATGCAGGACACAGGGTCCACGGGGGATGTAAGCGATGGGGCAAGGCTGCGGGGGTGTCACAGCAATGTGCGCCAGTAGTTGCAATTTTTCATGTTCCTGCAGGCAAGCTGGCAGCTACGCCTCAGCCTCAGCTGACCAGGACTTCCAGAAAATGGCCGAGGACACCAGCGCACATCGCTACGACACCTCCGCAGTCTTCCCTCATTGCCCACATCCTCCATGGTGCAATTTTCCTGCACCTTTGCTTCACCACTGCAACCCCCCTCAGTACGTCATGGTGGGTTCAGGATGGGGGGGGCGCCATGTACAAGGATGGGAAACGGATATACCTGGATGGGGGCCATGTGCAAGGATAGGGGACAGATATACTTGGATGGGGGGCCATGTACCAGGAAGAGGGACAGATACACCAGGATGGGGGGACATATATACCACAATGAGAGGCTATGTACAAGGATGGGGGACAAATATACCACAATGGGGGGTTATGTACACGAATAGGGGACATATATACCAGGATGGGGGGGGGAAATATAAACTGATTATAACATGGACCCATTTAACATTAAAAGTTATTTTTTTCACACACAGCAATGGTGGGAGGAGCCTGTACCTCAGGCCTCATATAGCAATGGTGGGAGGTGCCTCTACCTCAGGCCTTTCACTCATAGGAAAAGGTGGGAGGAGCCTTTACCTCAGGCCTCTCACACACAGCAATGATGGGAGGAGCCTGTACCTCAGGCCTCTCTCATAGCAACGGTGGGAGGAGCCTCTACCTCAGGCCTCACATATAGCAATGGTGGGAGGAGCCTCCACCTCAGACCTCTCACACTTCCTGGAACTATTTCAAACAGGTTTAGTTAGGAAAGAGGGAGGAAGTACTACTGCTCCCAGAATGTCTATCACAGTCTATGCTGAGGGGACATCATTCTCTCCATTTAATTGCCTCCACAAAGGAGTGAAGCATTTTATAGCCAGGAGATGAGGCTGAACAGGTGACTCCTCCATGCTGGTTTATATTGGCCTCCAGTCAGAACCAATGCAATGTGACTTCCACAAACTGTGTGTGCCTGACCCCCTGCATCAGGGAATGATAGCGCCAAAATCATGAGTAGCTCCATAGCCCATCACCACAGGGAGCCAAGCCATGAAGGTCCCTCCATCTTTCTAGTATTACCTGGACTGTGCATAATATCTCCTATAGCAAGTAAAGAGACCTGTACTCCAGCTGCCTGAGAGGCCTGAAATTTGCTCGTTTCTTGAGGTGAAAACGCCTTCTTCCCTACACAAAATATCAAGTGTATCCTATACGGTGAACCACAGACACTTTACCTGTGACAGACTGTATCCTATTATTCCCTATATGTACCAAAATGAACCCATGATGGGGATATACACTAGGATGGGGCCCATAATGGGAGACATTAGCACAGAATTGGAAGACATTTCATTATAACAGTGTCAGTCGCAGATTCCCCCTTATAAAATAGTGCGTCATGACCACATTTTTTGCTTATTTCTTTTTTTTCCCCATTTTCCTTCGAAAACCTGGGTGCATCTTATTACCAGATGCATCTTATAGTTTGAAAAATACTGTAGTTACTTTTGCACATGCTCACTTCACAGGCTCTTGTTTTCATGTTAAAAATGTCTATGTCTATAATATCTTTCTGACCAATAGGGGGAATAGGATATAAAACTTTAGATAAGACAAAGATCAGTTGAGTCCACATGAAACCGTAGAATATGTATCAGGAAGCCTGACTTCATCCATCTGGGCTGCCCAGATCCTAAATGTGGGGACAGCACAAAATCCCAAATGGTGTTTTCTTTTTAAATATTCTCTTGCATGTATTTTTCATTTTTGTACGCAATATTATTTAATTTAGCAAGTGTGTGTGAATCCATTTTGTGTTGTTTATTTGATTACATTATAAAACACACTTTGCTATTTTATAGGTCTGCAACTCTATGAAAAAAGAAGTTTAAATATGGACAACCCCTTTAAAAGGGAGAGTCATCCTAGCTTCACTGAACCTTGGTGTGTCCATGAGTTTGGGGCACTGTTACAACTCTTTTGCAAATTGAGGGCCTTCCCCCACTTCTGAATGACAGTTCTTAGTTCCCAATATGCCAAAGGGGAGTTGTAACGGGTGCACCAAATTCATGGCAACACCAAAGGTGCAACAAAGCCTCTTAAAGGGAACCAACCACCTCAGATCACCCTAATACACAGTTAGTACTGTCCCTGCACCCTAAGGATACCTTTCCAGCACTGTTTTTGTGTAAAATCTTGCATTAGTATAACTGATATAAAGAGTTTATAAACTTACTAGCCTGGAGACATCTGGGCGTATCCCTCCTTCTGTTATACTTCTGGGCTGTGCATTCATTGCATGGCTGTGCTCCCCCTCCCTTTGTGCAGAGGAGATAACGATCACGCCCATCAGGGCAGGGCAGCAGGCACGGAGGGAGGGGGAGCACAGACATGCAATGCACAGCCCTGAAATATAACAGAAGGAGGGATACGCCCAGATGTCTCCAGGCTAGCAAGTTTATAAACTCTTTATATCAGTTATACTAATGCAAGATTTTACACAAAACAGTGCGGAAAGGACTTAGCATGCAGGACATGCTAACTGGTATTAGGGTATTGAGTGTTGATCCTTAAGAACACACCCAGACCCCCGGCTGTATATGTCCTACACAGCAACATTGGGCATCGTTTTGTAAAAAACTTATAGAAGCAATATATGTTATAAAGTTAATAACTTCTGACGATGGGTGTACTACTTGTCACGTGCAGGTTCCATGTGCTGTCATTTCTCCCTCCTTCTTCTAGAGCTGCCCTCATGAAAGGGGGCTAATCGGGCGAGCCAGCCTTTCATGAGCGCAGCTTAGAAGTGAGAGGGAGGGAGAGAGATAAAGCAGACATGCACGTGACAAAGCTAGTAAACCATCGTCAGAAGTTATTACTTTAAACATATCTTAACTTCTACTAAACATTTTTGCAAAATTGCCCCAAATTTGTGCTGGTTAGGAAATATTAACAGTCCGGGGGTATTGGTGGTGTCCTTAAGTGGCATTCAACTAAAGTTACTATCTCAGGCATGTACAGTATCAGTACAGTACAGTGTAGTTTTTAGCATCATGCTTTAATATACATATACCTTTAAAATATTTGGCTAATAAAAAATATAAAGCATGTAACAAATAAATATTTAACTAAACATTACTGGCCTGTATTACATATGGACATTACTGGCCAGTGTCAGTAGTAGAAAGCATCCACATTTGTACAAATACATACCTATCTATTGCTATATTATAATATAAGAGAAGAGTGATGAGTCTTCAGCAGTCTTACTACCAACACAGGCAAGAAAATAGGGTCTCCAAATCTACTGTACTACTGCAAATATACAGGGTGGGCCACTTATATGGATGCACCTAAATAAAATGGGAATGGTTGGTGATATCAACTTCCTGTTTATGGCATATTAGTATATGGGAGGGGGGAAAACTTTTCCAGATGGGTGGTGACCATGGCGGCCATTTTGAAGTCGGCCATTTTGGATCCAACTTTAATTTTTTTCAGTGGGAAGAGGGTCATGTGACGCATCAAACTTATTGAGAATTTGGCACTTCGCGGATCACCGGATATTGATGGAGTACGGATTGGTCAGCATAACTTTAAGTTATCACTATATGCGGATGATCTGCTTTTGTATGTTACCAATCCACTCATAGCTTTCCCGGTGCTCATCAGGGAATTTCGGAAGTTTGGGGATATCTCGAATTTCAAGGTTAATTACTCAAAAACAGAGGTACTCAATATATCCCTGTCTGGTGACCTAGTGTCGCGACTCCAGGCATCCTTCTCTTTTAAGTGGAAAACCTCTGCAATAAAATATCTGGGTGTACTGATTCCCACAGAGTTGAGTGAAATCTATGAGCTAAATTATGTTCCGCTTTTGAGGAGGACGATACTGGACTTGGCGAAATATGACAAACCTCGACTTTCTTGGTTTGGACGCATGAGTGTCATTAAAATGGACGTCCTACCTCGGTTTTTATATCTTTTCCAAACTGCCCCGATAAATATCCCGGATAGTTTTTTCAGACGTCTACAGTCGGCGGTTAACAACTTTATTTGGGGGAGCAGGAGACCACGGATCCGTTTCTCTATTTTAACTAGACCTAAGAGTAAGGGGGGGGCGGGCCTCCCTGATTTAAAAAAATATTATCATGCGGTTCTGCTTTCTAGGCTGGTGGACTGGAGGTTTAATAGTGCCCATAAACAATGGGTAACCCTGGAGGGTCTCCTTTCTCCTGTGTCTCTGTATTGGCTCCCCTGGCTTGAAAAGACCTCACGTCCCTCTGTGACGGAATGGGTCCCACTCACCCAGACGGTTATAAGACATTGGGACAAGATTAACTGCAAACTGAAGTTGACCTCCAGACCGGGTAGACTGAGTCCTTTGTTTGACAACCCTACATTCCCCCCTGCGATGACTAGATCGTCCTTTCTGTGTTGGTCGGCACATGACCGGGTATGCCTGGGACAGGTTGCGGACAGACTGGCGGGCTCGCTGGTGTGGAGGGGCTCCGGGGCCAGACCAGGGGGGTGTCGTTCTCATGGATGGAGTTCGCCCAGATCCGAGATTATCTCTCAGGGATCTCCTTGGGGGTTCCGACACCATTTGAGTTGATGATGCTTTCATCTGAGGGCCCGTCCCATGTGGTCTCCATGTTTTATGTCCTGGTCCTGGCTGGGTTGGTGTCCGACCCTCTTGGATTCATGGAGGCTTGGGAGAGAGACCTGCGCATCACCTTATCTGAGACTGATCGTCAAAAAATTTTTGTACTCACCCACAAAATGACGGTCTCATGTGCTGCTCAGGAACGGAACTATAAAATTTTAACACGCTGGTACCGTTGCCCCACTTTCCTACACAGGCTCGACCCTGGAGTGTCAGATGCTTGTTGGAGATGTGGGATAGAGAGGGGCTCTATGCTCCATATCTGGTGGTCGTGCGGTCACCTCCAACCCTTCTGGGGTCAGGTGTTTGAGGCCTTTCACCTGATGTCTGGGATTTATCATATGCCTTCCCCCCAGATTGCCCTCCTGTCTCTGGTTCCTGCCGCTGTGTCCTCAGCAAAAAGGGGAATTTTTAGGTTCTGTTTAATGGCGGCTAGGGCTGTCATTCCGAGACACTGGAGGTCTACGGAGGTCCCCACAATGCTGGAATGGATAGCTGAGATGAACAAACTAAGTCGCATAGAGTCTTTGATGGCCGATGATCATGGCACCGGATCAGATGGGGGTAGTACATGGTATCTATGGCATTCTTTTATGGAGAGCCCGGAGTTTGCAGATTGGTTGTTGCGATCCTCTCTTCCTTCTTGAGCTAGATTAACCAGGTTTCCTCTTCCCTCCAACCCCCTCCCTTTTTTTTTCTCTCCACCCCCTTCTTCCCTTCTGTTCCCTCCTTTCATGTCTTCTTTCATTACCTTTCCCCTTCTTTTTTCTCTTTTTTATTTCATGGTCTGTAGGGGTGACGGAGATGTTTAGATGGCTACGGAATAGCAAGAACTGGCTTACACTTCGCTTCAAGCTTCATCTTGATGTGATATAATTGGTGAATTATATGTACCAGGGTCTTTTGAGATGGCTGCCGGGGTCTCGGCCTTGGAAATGGAACGTGTTTTCTGTCATACCCCAGACTATGTACGAATGTGTAATTCTTTATATCTGAATTGTTACCTTTTTTTTTTTTCTTATGACCTTTTGAAATTAATAAATACATTTATTGAAAAAAAAAACTTATTGAGAATTTCATAAGAAAAACAATGGTGTGCTTGGCTTTAATGTAACTTTGTTCTTTCATGAGTTATGAGTTATATATATATATATATAAGAGTAAAGGTAAAAAAAATGAAAAATTAATAGAAATTTAAATAAAAAAAGAGGCACTCCCAAACCTCTCATTATCCTGTATAGAATTCCACATACTGTATATTAAACTACCATCTTATTGACGCTGCCCTTCCAACGAGTTCAAAATTATCTCAAACCATTTCAATCAGTTGGTATAAATAGGCACAGTATATACCTATATTGGGGCACAAGATCAGAAATATATAGAGCAATTACGAGCAAGATAAATTATACAATGTAGTAACTCAAATACATTCCATACCAATATCAGCTCAAAGGAATAGATAAGTGACTTTGTAGCCAAAGGTCCCAAATACATTGTACAACCACTGACAAAAATAATGGAATCACCTGGCTCAGAATTTTTTCTCCCTGCTTGGTCTACAAAAGTAACCATTACTGGCTAGCAAATTTTTTTTGTCAAGATTTCTTTTAGTGTTTCTTCAAGGCAGAGAGTTGACATTTGAAATGACTTTAGTTTTGTGCCATGTCTGTGATCTGCTTTTTTTCTACAAAATTAAACAACTGAATGGACATCCTCCGAGCCTGGTGATTCCATAATTTTTGCCAGGGTTTGTACTTTTTTTTTTTTTTTTTGCAAAAGCAGAATGTGAAAGAGCTAATTCATGTTGATAATGAACCTCATCTCCCACTCTTGACGCACTGATAGCAAGAAGAAATGCTAGCACAGGCTTCCAGTATCCATTGTTTCAGATGCTGCACATCTCATATCTTCACATCATAGACAATTGCCTTCAGATGAGTGTTGAGGCAAACGTTTTTGTGAATGGTGAAGTTAACAAAGAACACCAGCGCTATTGGTGTGACACTAACCCACAGTGGATAGATCCCTCCAAGACTGCTGGAACACAAAAATTGCTGGTATGGTGTGGTATATGGGGTATGAAGATAGTGGGGCCATTCTTCATCAATGGAAACCTCAATGTCACTGGATATCTGAAATTGCTACATGATTCAGATATCCAGTGGCATTGAGGTTTCCATTGATGAAGAATGGCTCCACTATCTTTGTACCCCATATATCACACCATATCATTTTTGTGTTCCGACAGTCTTGGAGAGATTTATCTATCCACTGTGGGTTAGTGTCAGACCAATAGCGCTGGTTTTGTTTGTTAACTTCACCATTCACAAAAATGTTTGCCTCATCACTCATCTAAAGGCAGTCAAGAGTGGGAGAAGAGGGTGGCATTGACAATCCAACACAATGGGCAGCACTTTGAACACATTTTATAAGTGGTCATAAACTTGTAAATAACTCATGAAAGAATAAAGTTACGTTAAAACCAAGCACACTAGTGTTTTTCTTATGAAATTCTCAATACATTTGATGTGTCACATGACTCTCTTCCCATTGAAAAAAATAAAGTTGGATCCAAAATGGCCGACTTCAAAATGGCCACCATGGACACCACCCATCTGGAAATGTTTTCCCCCCTCCCATATACTAATGTGCCACAAACAGAAAGTTGATATCACCAACCATTCCCATTTTATATAGGTGCACCCATATAAATGGCCCACCCTGTACATGTTGATTTCCTCAAATATCAGCAAGATGAAGTGTAGAATAACCCCAGTGGCTAGTGTGAATATTACAGGATTCAAATTTTTTAATACAGTGATGAGCAGAAAAAAAAAAAAAAAAAAAAAATTTAAATGACCCCCTTCACCCCCAGGTGGTTTTCCTTTTTTTGTCGTCCCACCGCTTCTCCCAAGAGCCATGACATTTTTTTTTTTTCCGTCAAAATAGACATATGAAGGCTTGTCCTTTGTGGAGCGAGTTGTACTTTTGAATGCCATCATTTATTTTACCATATAGTGTACAGGAGAATGGAAAAAATATTAATGGAGTGGTGAAATTGCAAAAGAAGTGCAATTACACATTTTTTATTTTTTTTTATTGACCATGTTGACTATATGGTAAAACTGATGTGTCGGTATGATGCCTCAAGTAGGTACGAGTTTGTTCCAAACACGTATACCTTTACAGTTAGCTAAGTGAAAAAAAATTCTGAAGTTTCTAAAGAAGAGTATTGAACTTTTTGCGCTATTTTCAGCGGCCCATAGCGTTTTCGCTTATCAGGATCAGGGGCTGTGTGATGGCTTATTTTTTGGGTCTTAAGCATATATTTTTGATTATTCCATTTTTTGGTAGATGTGATGTTTGACCACCTGTTACCGGAATTTATTGTAGCTAAAAAAAAAAAAAAAAAAAAAAAAACACAAACCTTGATTTTGGCATTTGGATTTTTTTTTTTTTTTTTTCAATTACTCAGTTTACAGATCTGATTAATTGATTTTATATTTTGATAGATCGCACAATACAAAATGTGTATTTTTTTAATAGTTTTATTTTCAATTGGGCAAAAGGTGGGTGATTTGAACATATTTTTTTTCATATTTTTTAAAACTATTCCTTTATTTCACATGGCCCCTTAAGGCGCCTCAGCACTGTACACTGTGACCGTTTCTGATATTAGGGCCACGTCACACTCACAGATAATTGTGCAGATATTATTCACAGATCTCTGGTTGCAGTGAAATCATGGACACATTGTTCCATTTGTACACAGCCACATAATGTAACAATGAGTCCATGATTTCACTGCAACCAGAGATCTGTGAACAATATCTGCCCAGATATCTGTGTGTGTGACGTGGCCCTTACAGAGAGATGCTTCAGCAAAGCACAAATGATCACTTTCTGCCGACAATGCAGCTCATTCATAGCCATCAGGAAGCGAGTCATGACAATCTAGGGTCATCAGATGACCCTGCGATTTCATAGCAACGCAATGATGCCGGCGGGGAACAGCAAGATCTCCGCTGTGGTGTCAGTGACTGACAGCGTAATCCAAGAGTGAACAGTGCCGATTGGATCACTGACATGCATGCGGGATTGTATTGCAGATCAGCTGACGTGTGGAGGATGATGTGAGCTCAGCGTGTGAGCTCGTACCAAAGGGAGGGAGGCGGCCAAGGACGTACTATTATGCCCTTGGTCGTGATGGGGTTAAAAGTGAGTGTCAGCAGCTTTTTGATTTTTAATCTGAGAGGCAGAGAGCTTGATTACAGGGATGTGTCACTTATTTTCCTGTGTGCTTTTATTTCAATACAATCAGTGTTTTATCAGCAGGAGATTATAACTTCCGGACTAGTTTGCATGCAAGCCAGTGCAGCTAATCCTGCCCCCGCCACCGATTGACAGCTTGCTGACAATGTACAGTGTAAGTGGGAAGCTGTCAATGGAATGAGCGGGTTGTACATAGCTCAACATTCTGACCACTGCTACATATACACCAGAGAAAATAGGGATTCAACCCAAACTACACCTAGCAGCCAAGTGATGGCAATGGAATCAGGTTTCTGCTCCCACACCATCATCATCTGCTCTCAGATTACACAGCAAAAACCTGCTGACAGCTTCTCTTTAAAACAGTTATTTGAAAATGCAGTGCAATCTGCAGGCATCATGTTATAGAGCAGGGGGAGCGGAGTAGATTAATAATTAGTTTTGTAAGAAAAGATTCCATATTACCTGTAATTTCATCATTTAAACCTCATTCATCATTTAAAAATCTGGTATTTTCGGCTCAACAGCTTTTTTTGTAATAGTCTACATACAGAGATTGCTAGAGCCACATAATGTTTGTGTACAAGGCAATAAACTATATTATAACAAACCAACAACAAGAGTGCAAAATTTTCGGCCTAAAATGTAAATGAAAAACATCATATAAGGGTACAATAGCACAGGTGCAGGAATGGACTAAGAAAAGTCATCACATTATACAATAATGTAATATGAGATTATATATAGATATATATATATATATATATCTATATATAATCTCATATTACATTATTGTGATGTGATGGCCAATAAATGAACCAATACCCCATAAAAAGAGAATTTTGTTTACGTACCGTAAATTCTTTTTTCTTTAATCATCAATGGGAGACCCAGACAATGGGGTTTAGGGCACTGCCCTCCGGAGGTCACACTAGGTACTACAAGTTTGTAGACACCGCCTCCTCCGCTTATAAACCCCTACCGCAGGGAACATCCTCAGTTTGGTCCATAAGCTGCGAGGAGAACATAAACCACACCCGAAACATCGGGAAGAATGCCGTGCACAGACGGTCAACAACCCGGCAAACACTGTCTCAACAGAGAGCAGAACAAATGCAAAACATGCAAAGGAACAACTGGGTGGGTGCTGGGTCTCCCATTGATGATTAAAGAAAAAAGAATTTACGGTACGTAAACAAAATTCTCTTTTTTCTGGTCATCATAATGGGAGACCCAGACAATGGGGATGTCCTAAAGCAATACCCCAGGGCGGGAAGAGTTCCTCAACAAGACGGATAATACATGGTTCCCTTCAAAGGTGGGCAACCGCCGCCTGGAGAACCCGCCTGCCCAGACTTGCATCCGCAGAGGCATGGGCATGCACCATATAGTGCTTAGAGAAAATGTGCAGGCTGGACCAAGTGGCCGCCTGACACACCTGTAGAGCAGACGCTCGATGTCGCAAGGCCCAAGAGGCACCTACAGCCCTGGTAGAGTGAGCCCTCAATCCCACCGGGAGAGGCAAACCAGAGGACCTGTAAGCCTCTTGAATGGAAGCCTTAATCCATCTGGCCAAGGTTGACTTTGAAGCCGCGGGACCCCTTACAGCGACCTGTCGTAAGAACAAATAAGGAATCCGAACTCCTGAAGGAGGCGGTCCTGGACACATAAATGCGTACAGCTCTCACGAGATCCAGAGTATGGAGGTCGCGCTCCACCTGATGAACTGGAGCGGGGCAAAATGATGGGAGAACAATCTCCTGGTTCAGGTGAAAAGTTGAAACCACCTTCGGCAAGAATTCTGGCCGTGGGCGCAACACCACCTTGTCTTGGTGAACCACCAGAAAGGGTGACTTGCACGATAGTGCAGCCAATTCTGAGACCCTCCTTAGAGACGTAATCGCCACCAGAAAGGCCACTTTCTGGGACAGACGAGATAGAGAAACATCTCTCAACGGCTCAAACGGCGGTTTCTGTAATGCCGCCAGGACCATGTTAAGGTCCCAAGGGTCCAGAGGTCTCTTGTAGGGCGGAACCATCCGCGACACCCCCTGCAGAAATTGACGCACCTTCGGGAGGAGCGCCAATCGCCTGTCAAACAGCACCGAAAGTGCTGATACTTGACATTTCAAAGAGCCAAGGGATAATCCCAACTCCAAACCCGACTGTAAGAAAGCCAACAACGTCGGGATGGACAAGGGCCAAGGAGACCGTCCACCAGAGGCACACCAGGTAAAAAAGATCTTCCACGTCCGGTGGTACATCTTCCTGGAAACAGGCTTCCTAGCCCGATTCATAGTGGTCACCACTGTAGGGGAGAAACCCCTAGATGTCAGGAGCCAGGCCTCAAGATCCATGCAGTCAATCTGAGGGCCCTGGAATTGCGGTGGAAGAATGGGCCTTGTGCGAGTAAATCTGCGCGTTCTGGAAGAGCCCACCTGTGTCCGCCTGACAGTTGCCACAGGTCCGGATACCAGGACCTCCTGGGCCAATCTGGAGCCACTAGAATGGCTATCCTGCACTCCGACCTGATCTTCCACAGGACCCTGGGAATCAGAGCCAGAGGAGGGAACACATACGGCAGTTGGAAGCTGGACCAACTCAGTATCAGAGCATCCGCCCCCAGGGACTGAGGATCCCACGATCTCGCCACGTACTGGGGCACCTGATGATTTAGCCTTGAGGCCATCAGATCTACGTCCGGAGTGCCCCATCTGCTGCAGATGTCCCGGAAGACGTCTGGATGCAGGGACCACTCTCCGGCGTCCATCCCCTGCCGGCTCAGGTAGTCGGCCTCCCAGTTCTCGACCCCTGGGATGTGAACTGCGGAGATCAAGCAGTCGTGTTCCTCCACCCACGATAGGATGCGGTGGACTTCGGCGAGGGCCTGAGCGCTTTTGGTCCCTCCCTGATGATTTATGTAGGCGACGGCCGTCGCATTGTCGGACTGTACCCGAATGGGTCGTCCTGCCAGGAATTTCTGAAACGCCAGGAGCGCCAGATAGACAGCCTTGATCTCCAGGACGTTGATCTGCAACGTCGACTCCGCCTGAGTCCAGAGGCCTTGAGCCCTGTGGTGTAAGAACACCGCGCCCCAGCCCTTCAGACTGCGTCGGTGGTCACCACTAACCAAGAAGGTTTGAGGAAGGATCTTCCCCGTGACAAGTGACTTGGCTGGAGCCACCACTGCAGGGAGTCCCTGGTCGGTTGCGACAGTGTCACCAACCGATTCAGAGAGATCGCTCTCTTGTCCCACCGGCGAAGAATCTCCAGCTGGAGAGGACGGAGACGAAACTGTGCAAATGGCACCGCCTCTATTGCCGCTACCATGCGTCCCACCAGTCTCATCAATTCCCGAAGGGATGAGTGAGGTGACAGGAGAACGTGTCGTACTCCTGAGTGGATCGCCAGCTGCTTGGCCTGAGGAAGAGACACCAGAGCTGAGTCCGTGTGAAAATCCATGCCCAGATATGTCAATGACTGGGTCGGAACCAGGGTCGACTTCTGAGTATTGAGAAGCCACCCGAACTGTTCCAGAGACCTCATGGTCGCTTCCAGGCTCACCCGACAAAGGTCTTCCGATGGCGCCCTGACCAATAGGTCGTCCAGATAGGGTATGACGGCGTGACCCTGCACATGCAGGAGAGCCATCATAGATGCCATCACCTTTGTGAATACCCTTGGCGCAGAGGCCAACCCGAAGGGTAGGGCCACAAATTGGAGATGTTCGTCCCCCACTGCGAATCGTAACCAGCGTTGATGAGCCGGCGCAATGGGCACGTGAAGGTAAGCGTCCCTGATATCGATGGACGCTAGGAAGTCCCCCTGTGACACAGCTGCGATCACGGAGCGCAGGGATTCCATGCGGAACTTCCGAACCAACACGTGACGGTTGAACAATTTTAGGTCCAGGACCGGCCGAAAGGAGCCGTCCTTCTTTGGGACAATAAACAGGTTGGAGTAAAAACCCCTGAACCTCTCTGCCGTGGGTACTGGGACCACTACTCCGTCTCTGCGGAGTCCCTCCAACACCCGGAGAAAAGCCGGAGTCTTTTCTGGGGAAGGAACAGACCGATGGAATCGGGATAATGGCTTTGACGTCAGCTCTATCCTGTAACCTCGCGAGACTACGTCTCGAACCCACTGATCTTGAACGTGAAGCAGCCACCTGTCCTTGAATTGAGACAGGCGGCCCCCCACCTGTGGGGAGGCAGGATGAGAGAGCGAGTCATGTCGAGGCGGGCTTGGGGGTTGCAGCAGCTGCCCCCGCCGGCTTCTTCTGACGACTCTTTGAGCGCCACTGAGAAGCGGGCTTGCCCCCTCGGTCCGTGCGAGCGGACGGTGCTGATGACTGTGAGCTGGACCGAAAGGACCACTGCTTCGGGTTCCTCTTAACGGTATACCGTGGCTTAGGCTTATTCTGCGGTATCTTAGACTCAGCAGAATCCTTGATCAGCTTGTCCAGCTCTGTGCCAAAGAGTCTGTCACCAGAGAATGGAAGATTCTGCAAAATCTTCTTAGATGTGGCATCTGAGTCCCAAAGACGCAGCCACAACAACCTGCGGATCGCTATCGCATTGGCCGAAGCCACAGCTGAGCGAGTGGCAGTTTCCAGAGACGCCGTCCTGGCGTAGTCCGCATAGGCCCTTGCTCTCTCAGTGAGTGCCAGGACCTCCGGACTGGACTTTGCCAGGTCAGTGATACCATCCAAGCAGGTAGTAATCGCTTGCAAGGTCCAGACCGTGGCAAAATTAGGGGCAAATGAAGACCCCACAGCCTCATAGGAAGACTTGGCGAGTTGCTCGACCTGTCTATCAGTAGCATCCTTCAGCGAGGAGCTATCAGAGGCAGAGAAAAGGGAGCGTGCAGCAATTCTAGTCATGGAAGCGTCCACCTTTGGAGACTGCGACCATTCCTGAAGCACCTCCTGGGGGAAGGGGAAGCGATTGTCCTTAGGTTTGCGGACATAGCGCCGCCCAGGATGTAACCTGGGTGCTCTAACCACCCTTCCAAAATTAGTGTGGTCCATGAAGGAGCCACTTGGTCTAGCCTCAGGCCGCAGCCATTGATAGACCTCCTTCGGGTGCACGACCACCTCTTCAGGGGAGTCACGAGACGCAAGGTCTCATTGATGGAGGACACCAGATCCTCCACCCCGTCTGGAGGTTCAGACACAGACACAGACCCGAAGTTTGAACCCCCATCATCTTCCTCACCATCAGAGGAACGCTCCTCCTCAGAGAGAGCCTGGAGCTCGGGTGAATCCTCACGACGAGCCCGCTTAGGGGGTCTCACAGCAGAAGAGGGAGACACCCGGGGGTAACTGGAAGGAGTAGCTGGGCTTTCCAGTCTCCTATGCAGTGCCTCCAGTGACTGCGACATGGAGGACATCTGGGACAGCAAGGATTCATTGATCCTGTTCTGTGCTTCCCATGGCCCTGGGATCACCTGAACCTCAGGGTACAGCACCGGAGCTGCTGCTGCCTCAGCTGAGCCAGTCCGGGCTTCTGGGCGTCCGCAGTTATTGCAGGACCCCTCCACCAAAGTTCCCTTGCAAGTAGCACAGGTAGTGGTGTTATCCGCCGCCTTAGCAGCATGCTTCCTTACTGAGGACATAGCCACAGTAGGGGTAGTAGAGGCCAAAGCCAAACAAACAAACCGGGAATCCCGGTGGCTTACCGACCGCCGTAACGCGGTGGGAGGAAGCGGTGTGCGTGCGTGACCTCCGCGAGTTCCGGTCTCCCTCTGAAGTGCAGACACGTGCTGCCGTAGAACCCAGCCGGGAAGTGAGGGAGAAGATGGCCGCCGCCAGCACAGAAGTGGGCGGCGCCGGGAACACGCGGGAGCACACGCACACGCCCCCCGGTGACGTCATCGTAAGGGCTGCTTCTCCTCCTCCAAGCAGTCTCTGTAATGGAGGTGCTGGAGCCCGCAGCGCGGGAAAAACAGTGCGGATCATCACACACCTATACACAGACTGTCAGCACACACAAACATGCACAGTCTACGGCCTCAGCCCCTGTCACACACAGGGCGGTCAGCCAAGGTGACCCCAGCACAGGGTACACCGCCAGATCCGCGGACCCGAGGGTAACGCGCGGTCTGAGTGTCAGGACACAAAGTGACAGACACTACCCCCAGGCACACAGGAGACACAGAGTGCCTCAGTGCCGGTCCGGTCTGTAAGCACCATTTAGGGAGGCCTCGGACGGGGGTTCAGCCCAGTCCGGAGTGTAAGCACCATTTAGGGAGGCCTCGGACTGGGCTGGCTCCAGTCCGGTCTGTAAGCACCATTTAGGGAGGCCTCGGACGGAGCGGAGCTGTGCAAGGCTCCCATCTCCCACTCTCCAGAGCCCCCCAGAGAGGGATGGAAAGGAGCGCAACAGCGTACCGGGAGAACACAGAGTGTCCAGGCTCTAGGCCCTCCGGTACCTCCACCAGCGTGTGCCACAAAGGGTGAGCGGGGAGGCTGTCGCAGGTCCCGACTAGGACCATATTACCTTGTCTTCAGACGCCATCACGTAAGTAGTGAGAATGCAGTGAAGTGCAAGCAAAGCGTGATCCTCCGAGCACACTAAGTTTAAAACTGAGGATGTTCCCTGCGGTAGGGGTTTATAAGCGGAGGAGGCGGTGTCTACAAACTTGTAGTACCTAGTGTGACCTCCGGAGGCAGTGCCCTAAACCCCATTGTCTGGGTCTCCCATTATGATGACCAGAAAAAAAGTTTTCTTTGTTTATCATAAAAAACGTTTTGCACTTTATCATTTTCATGTGGTTTAACTGGGCCCCATGGGCCGCCATTCATCCAGTGGTGCGGAGACATCGTACTGGGCAGCCCATCTGGTCAGGTGGCAGGACCGGAGGGTAGCTATCAGACACACCGCATCATATTTGTCAGTGTAAATGGCGTCTATGCAGGCCCATTATGTGCATGGCAAGTCACCTCCTGCATGTCTTTGTAGGTAGAGGCAATTTTATCTGCTTGCACCTGACTACTCTCCATCCATTCCCACACCTGTATTGTACCCTTGCGTAATTTATTTCTTGTGTATATCTAGCATATTTAATATTGTAGTGTATTCGTAAATAAGTTACATTTTAGGCCTAAAACTGTGTACTCCTGTTGTTGGATTATATAGAGGTAGCTGTCAAATCAGTGATCGGAATCACTCACTGGACTGAAAATACCAAAAAGAGAGGTTTAAATAATTAATCTGCTCACAAAATTATACATCAATCCACTCCGCTCCGGCTGCTCTATAACATCGTGCCTGCGGATTACACTGCAATGTCATAGTGACTTTAGTTATAAAGTTTGCTGCACGTTTTAGTCGCAAACTTAATTCCTTCATTACCTTTCAGATTCCCTAATAAGGAGTTCATAACCTGCTCCTAGTTACAGATTCTTCCCTTCTGAGTGTGTCGCTCAAATAACAGTAATTTATGCTGGATATGAGTATTCATGTTTTAGCGCAGCTAAATTCCTTAAAGGGAACCTGTCCGGTCCATTTTGCCCTCCAACCCAGCAGCAATGACAGCTGTATAACTAAATTCTCTGCCTAACCAGCGTGGCCAGTTCTTCATTTATAAATACTTTTATAAAAAGTATGTTAGACTTTGCTTTCCTTATGATAATTAGGGCTTTGAGTAGTTGATAAGGCGTTTGTTTCCCCATATTATGCAGCCAATGAGGGCATGAGAATATGATTTCCCCCAGCCAGCATCACCGCTGGGTCCTGCAAATATTGGGCATGCGTCTGGCTTTGTTCACTCACTTTGTGTAAGAATCCCAGCTTCAGAGACGCCCACTGCGCATGATCGGAATTGCAGAGGGTGTTCCTCTGATCATGCGAGTGCGCCTATATGAAGTGTACATGCGGCTTTAGAGGTGCAGTGACAATGCTGAAAACAGTTGCGCACACATGCAAAATTTCCAGGAGCTGGCAATGACTAAAGATGGGTGACTAGTCTGGGAAAGCTCAATAAGATTAAAACCTAGGTGTCTGGGGGGAGAGTTTAAAAATTTGCTTTTTTTTAAAAAAAAAAAACCAAACAAACAATTTTCTTTACAAATATAAAACAAGGTTCTTGGTGCTTATATTGGTCAATAGACGCCTGCCCACCAACCGCAGCAAGGTGACCTTTATCTGGTGGCACCCTAACCTACAAAAAACGACTAATTTAACCCTCTAGAGCTCCATACAAGGGACGTAATAGAATACATACACACCAATGGCCCTCCGCGGCCGATGGGAAGGAGGAGATGCAAGGTCTAACTAGGAAACCAGTGATCTCCCTTTTTTTTTTTTTTTCTAACAAAGAGACAGCACCTCACCAAAATGTTAAGACACAGGTGCACGCTATACTACTGAATAATCTTCAAAGAGGAAAAAACAAAACAAATCTGGCTTCCTAGTTAGACCTTGCATCTCCTCCTTCTCATCAGCCACAGGGGTGCCATTAGTGTGTATGTATCCTAGTATGTCCCATATATGGAGACCTGCAGGAGACCATGAGAGGTTTTTTATAGGTTAGGCACCCACTAGATAAATGTCACCTTGCCGTAGTTGGTGGGAAAGTGTCTATTGGCTAATACAGTGCATACAAGTAGTCTTCAACCCCCTGCAGATTTAGCTGGTTGACACATGCGGAATTAACTTGGCATTGTGACATTTGGACTGTAGATCAGCCTGGAAGTGGGAAATGCACTGCAGCCAAAAAGATTATTTAAATTTTTTTTTTTTTTTTTTTTAAAGCGTTAAAAGTTAATTCAGAGGGTCATTTATTATTCAACCCCTCAAACCACCAGCATTCTGTTTGGTCCCCTAAAGTATTAAGAAGTAGTTCAGGCACAAAGAACAATGAGCTTCACATGTGTGGATTAATTATCTCTTTTGCCAGCCTTTTCTGACTATTTAAGACCCTCCCCAAACTTGTGAACAGCACTCATACATGGTCAACATGGGAAAGACAAAAGGAGCATTCCAAGGCCATCAGAGACAAGATCGTGGAGGGTCACAAGGCTGGCAAGGGGTACAAAACCCTTTCCAAGGAGTTGGGCCTACCTGTCTCCACTGTTGGGAGCATCATCCGAAAGTGGAAGGCTTATGGAACTACTGTTAGCCTTCCACGGCCTGGAGAGCCTTTGAAAGTTTCCTCCCGTGCCGAGGCCAGGCTTGTCCGAAGAGTCAAGGCTAACCCAAGGACAACAAGGAAGGAGCTTCGGGAAGATCTCATGGCAGTGGGGACATTGGTTTCAGTCAATACCATAAGTAACGTACTCCACCGCAATAGTCTCCGTTCCAGACGAGCCCGTAAGGTACCTTTACTTTCAAAGCGTCATGTCAAGGCTCGTCTACAGTTTGCTCATGATCACTTGGAGTACTCAAACAGACTGGTTCAAGGTTCTATGGTCTGATAAGACCAAGATCGAGATCTTTGGTGCCAACCACACACGTGACGTTTGGAGACTGGATGGCACTGCATATGACCCCAAGAATACCATCCCTACAGTCAAGCATGGTGGTGGCAGCATCATGCTGTGGGGCTGTTTCTCAGCCAAGGGGCCTGGCCATCTGGTCCGCACCAATGGGAAGATGGATAGCACGGCCTACCTGGAGATTTTGGCCAAGAACCTCCGCTCCTCCATCAAGGATCTTAAGATGGGTCATAATTTCATCTTCCAACAAGACAACGACCCAAAGCACACAGCCAAGAAAACCAAGGCCTGGTTCAAGAGGGAAAAAATCAAGGTGATGGAGTGGCCTAGTCAGTCTCCTGACCTTAACCCAATTGAAAACTTGTGGAAGGAGCTCAAGATTAAAGTCCAGATGAGACACCCAAAGAACCTAGATAACTTGGAGAAGATCTGCATGGAGGAGTGGGCCAAGATAACTCCAGAGACCTGTGCCGGCCTGATCAGGTCTTATAAAAGACGATTATTAGCTGTAATTGCAAACAAGGTTATTCCACAAAATATTAAACCTAGGGGTTGAATAAAAATTGACCCACACTTTTATGTTTAAAATTTATTAAAATTCAACTGAGCAACATAACTTTTTGGTTTGTAAGATTTATGCTTCTGTTAATAAATCCTACTCTCATTTGCAGTTTGAAGGCTCTAACTTATTTGCATCTTATCAAACCACCTAAATCTGCAGGGGGTTGAAGACTACTTGTAGGCACTGAATAAGCACCAAGAACCTGTTTTTATTTTATTTGAAAAAAAAAAATGTTTTCAGAGTTTAAAAAAACAAACAAAAAAAATTGTTTTTACACTTTTTTTTTCCCAGACACCCAGGTTTTAATCTTATTCAGTTTCTGTACATGCATATGGTTGGCACAACAGTGTGCTGCACTAATTAGCATAGAGAAAGTGGACATTATAATCCTTTTTTATTTCTTTTTCTAAATTGAGTTAAGTTAATAAAATTATACAGGGCTGGTTAGGTAGGGAATTTAGTTTTACAGATGTTAATGCTGCAGTTTGCAGGGCATATGGGTCCTACAGGTTCCCTTTAATTTGACATTTTAAAGCTCATGAAGGATCATGTGCTTTCCTCCCCATCTACAGCCTAAACCAGAGGTCCCCAACTCCAGGCCTCTAGGGCCGCCAACAGTGCAAGTTTTCAGGATTTCCTTAGTATTGCACAGGTGCTATGGGTCATCTGCACAGGTAATGATTCCAAGCCCTGTGCAATACTAAGGAAAACCTGCACTGTTGGCTGCCCTTGAGGCCTGGATTTGGGGACCTCTGGCCTAAACAAACGGCCATCCCTAATATTGTGAATAATTTCTCCCCTCCTCCTTTCTAATCTGCCATGCATAGTGAGCAGTGTGCCAAGAGAGGAACCATCAGATCCTCAAGCAGAGCACTAATGGATTTACACATACTCTAAAGTAGCAAACTGGTGGGAAATTTTTAAAGACTATATAAAATCATAGAATGGCAGAGTTGGAGGGACCCCTGGGTCATCTGTTCCAACTTCCTGCTCAAAGCAGGATTAACTAAATCATTCCAGAGAGATGTCTGTCCAGCCTCTGAAGATTTCCATTGAAGGGGAACTCACCACCTCTCATGACAGCCTGTGCCACTCATAGATCACCCTCACTGTCATAAAGTTTGTTTCTAATATCTAATCTGTGTCTCCTCCCATTCAGTTTCATTCCATTGCTTCTGGTTTTTCCATGTGCTTATGAGAAGAAAGCTGATCTCTCTACAGTATGACAGCCCTTGAGGTATTTGTCGACAGCAATTACGGTAAGTCTCCTCTCAGTCTAATCTTTTACAAGTTAAACATTGCCAAAGTTGCTTAATTTTATAGTTAGGAAGCAGAGGAGTTATTTTTAAAAAAAAAAAAAAAAAAAAAAAAAAAAAATCATGACGGTGCAAAGGGTGTACATAAATCTCTTAAGGACTTTCACATTTTTTATGGCAAAAAGTTTACTTCTTACTTGCCAACCAAGACTATGTTAAAAGTGTAATAGTTTAAGAGTAGGGATGGGCGAATCCTGAAATACTCGGAATCGCTGGACTCTTAACGAGTCCGGGTCCGAGACTCGGTACTCGTTGCGAGTCCGAATAGTAACTTGTACTTTTGCAGTGTATCTATACAGATAGATTAACTTTTAGGGTACTTTTGTAGTCTAAGGGGTTAAAAACAATAAACATTCATACTCACCTTCTGTGGGGCCTGTACCTTATGTACCGGACTGTACCGAATACCTCCGGACCTCACAAGACCTCAGATCACGGGGAGAAGATGGGCTGAAGGACCTGTGAGATTTCAGCCAATCAGCATGCGGCTAGCTGTCACATGGGTTTGTCACGTGGCCGAACTGCCAGCCAATGAGCGATCTAGCGATCTGATTGGCTGGCAGTGCGGCCACGTGATAAACCCATGTGACCGCTCTGCCGCATGCTGATGGACCTGTGAGATTTCAGCCAATCAGCGTGCGGCAGAGCGTCACATGGGTTTGTCACGTGGCCGCACTGCCAGCCAATGAGCGATCTAGCGATCTGATTGGCTGGCAGTGCGGCCACGTGACAAACCCATGTGACCGCTCTGCCGCATGCTGATTGCTGAAATCTCACAGGTCCTTCAGCCCATCTTCTCCCGGTGATCTGAGGTCTTGTGACGTCCGGAGGTCTTCGGTACCGGTCCCGGTACATAGGGTACAGGCCCCACAGAAGGGGAGTATGACTGTTTATTGTTTTTAACCCCTTAGATTAACTTTTAGGGTACTTTTGTAGTGTATCTGTATAGATACACTGCAAAAGTACAGGGACTCGCTACCCCCGAGTAATTCCTAAGGAAACTCGGCGAGTAGCGAGTCCCCCGAGTCTGCTACTATTCGGGCGAGTCCCGAATAGTAGCGAGTAGATTCGCCCATCCCTATTTAAGAGGAAACTATTGTGTCGAAAACACTATCAACCTGCAGATGTGGGATCAATCTGCAGGTTAATAGTGGTTTTTATTGTTTTTTTTTAAAACACTGAAAGCCCAGTTTAGTCACTGTCAGTATAACGTTAGCAGTGGCTTTAACCACCCTTCGCCATTGACAGCAGGCTGTGTACGAATGCAAAATGGTTCCATTTATAACACTTAAGTACTGATGAAAGATACAGTATTAGCTTTTCATACTCTGAGTACAATTATTCCTAACAATATAAGACATGAGACAAGTACTAAGACTCCTTTCACATCAGCGGCTTATGCTGATGTACAGCAGATCCGGCAGGTGGCGCCGCATCTGCCACCTAACGGCCAACTTGCGCCCCGGATCCTGCAAGCCCCATGCATGGTCTGCAAGCAGTGTTTTTCTTTCGCGGCCACAAGTGCCGGATCTTCCGCATCTGGCAGAACTGCACTTGCCGAACCGGACCGCATAGCCCTATAGACAATACATGGGGCTTGCCTGATCTGGGCCGCAAGTTGGCCGTTAGGCGGTAGATCCGGCAAATGCGTCGCCACCTGCCGCATCTGCCACATATCAGCGTAAACGACTGATGTGAAAGGGCTCTTATTGGACTCTCATCGGTCTTCAATTCTATATGAAAAAGCAATTCACCATATTTTGGCCATGTACCTTCTCCCCTTCCCTAGCATACCTATATTACATGATCAAGGACATTCACAACACTTCATATCTGAAGGCCACCATTTGCTCTCTAGACAAACTACAACCATTTTATTTCCATGGCTCCATGGGCTACCAGCTGATTTAGCCATTTACATCACCTCTACTCTATAGTTACAGGTGCATTTTGATAAATGGGCGGCACGCTGGACCAGTGGTTAGCACTGCAGTCTTGCAGCGCTGGGGATCCCACCAAGAACAACATATACCAGGAATTTGTATGTTCTTCCCATGTTTTCCTGGGTTTCCTCCAGTTCTCTGGTTTCCTTCCACACACCAAACACATACTGAGGGAATTTAGATTGTTAGCCCCAATGGGGACAGTGCTGCTAACAACTGTAAAGCGCTGTAGAATATGATGGCGCTTTATAAGCAATGTATAATAATAATAAATGCCAATGTAATGGAAATCTGCACTCTTGATAATGTTGACCTCTGTAATACTTGATCAAACATTCCTATTAATAATGACTCTTACCGGAACCATTCATAATTTTTCTCCTCCCATTTCATTTTACTAATCTAAAACGCAGTACAATCTCAGTGGAAACAACCGGACAAAGGATGAGAAATTTCTTACCAAAGAGTTATCCTTAAAGAGTAGATTCTCTGGTTTCAGATCTCTGTGTGCAATATTTAGCGAGTGACAATGCTGTAGAGCCAAAGCAATCTGTAAAAGAAAATGCAAGTCAACACATTTGTTTGCACCACGTAGATGAAAACTGCTTTATTGCGAGATGAGCTGCAGTAACACAACAGCGCAGATCCCACTGGCAACAAAGTAGTCAGACTCGAGGCTCTCTGCTCTTACCGCGCCCTACAGATACTCAACCTTTCAGCTCCATAATGATTGGCAAAACCAGGTAAGAGAAAGACGTGTGTAGGACTCAAGAAACTACCGCCATACAGTAAGGCTTCATAGAGAAGCGGAAATTGAATCATATGAAAGCGTATGTGCTATAATCTTGTACATCTGCACTGAGAAAAGTGGGAATTGCTGAACGTTTCATTCAGTGGAATTACAAATCTCAGATATTAACCTCTAAAAATGTATAAATAAGCAAATCAGCAACCAGAAATCAAGAGGACCGGTTATTGTGTTGATCATATGATTGGACCATGATAGACTTGCAGTCCACTGCAGTCCTTTGAAGCAGAGTACAAGCTTATGATAACCCCAGAAAAAAAGAAAAATAAAGAAAAAGGAATTTTGAAGTGTGGCTGAAATAAAACAGTTACGCCAGTGGCAGCGTGCATCACATAATCTGATTATAACAAAGCAGGCAATAAGGTCAAGTGAGAACCTATGTCGCTTTAATATGCCTTTAGCCCTCAAGTTGTTCATTGCACGACTGCTGGTGGAAGCTTCTGGAACTTGCCTGCTTTGTTACTTGGCTGGCTTGCTTCTCAGTGAAGTGCCGGTGCTGGCTGATTCTGTGAAACAGCTCGCCCCCCTCCATCATCTCCATAACAATTAGGAGCCGTGCCCTGTTCAAAAGTGTTAATTTAAAGAGCTGGTCAAATATCAGTGAGTATGCAATTAATGCTGATGCTGGTCAACGGAAGGCGCAACCTTGCCTTTCTCCCCTTCCTTCGTTGTCCGATAAGATTTTGTTTTGGTGTGGGTGAAGGTCGCGCCCCAGATTGACAGCACTGGCACTTCTCTTCCAGCAGTGATAATCTCAACCTTCCTGCCATCACCTCTGTCATTCTGTGTAGTCCCATGTGTTGTGGGATCAGAGGAACTCTAACACTACTATTTACATAGTAGGAGCATCCTTTTTCTCTTTTTACAGGCCGGCTTTAACCCAGCACCATTAATATTTCTTTAGTATGCACTTGAATCTACCATCTGATTGCAGTATCGAGGAGAACATTTTATATATTGGAAATAAGGAAAATGTCTAAGTTGTCACTTGGCTGTCTTAGTCATTATTTATCTCACTCGTGATTAACATGCAATTAAATTGTATGACGTTAGTCAACCCGGAACTATGCAGAGAACGTTGCCACGCTTTCTCTATTTAATGTTGATTAGCGCATTTTCTAAATATTCATGCCTTTGTATCTAGCTGTCATTGCTGGATAATTTGAGATTATTTACGAGAACTAAATACACTGCACATGTCAAGACCCTTTGAGTAATGATTGAATACATTATGGAATACAACTGCAACCTTAACCCTGACACTTGTAAGTTCGTCAGAAGTGTGCCACATAGCCAGCTGCTTTCAGACACTCTAAAACAAGGGGCACTAAATATAGCTAGCATCTAGTGACTAGAACAGTGCTAAACTGGGCATTTCAGGGAGAATAATACTCACAATAATTCATCATTTTCTAGTACAGAGTGCCTAATGTACAAGGTCAGAGAGCCGGCACCATAAACTGACTGATGAAGAACTATTGAAAAGTTCAGTGCAGTGAAAGCTACATTTTACTGCTGCTTTTGGTCATTTTAATAAGCCCTTGAGAAAAGAATAGCAGTTGTAAGAGTACCTAGAAAAAGCAGCACATAAGGTATTAAGAATCAACACAAAACACAATAAACCCTTCAGAACTAGGTCATCCTATAATTGGAGGTCTTACATTTGTTACAGGGCAAACTATTGGAGTCACATTTCTGCAAAAGAGTAAAGTACATGTAATCAAGAGCAGAATACACAGATGTTACTGAGGCCATCAGGATCTACTCAACCACACAGAACTGCCTGCTCTTACCTGGGGCTCGATTCGTGGGGGAACTGCACACTGTTTGCATAAACGTCTATTATTTGTACAATGTTTGGATGCGATGCGCACAACATGTGGAGCCGTACCTTAAAAAGAAGAGGGGCGACATTAGTAGATGTTGTAACGGATAACTGGAGTTCAAAAGACAAAGAATGAATAGAAAAGATGCACTGGACACCAACCTCAAGCAGTTAATGAGGTTCATGCAGAAAAAAAAAATGGCACCAACCCGCTAAAAGATCGGATTTACAGCACATCACATGGGATTTGAGACCGACAGACACACTGGTAATTATCACAAGATTATAGTATTAATGCATTTTCTTCCTTTCTCATTACAGTTTAAACATTAAAACAAAGATGATAAAACTAGCTTACTGTTACGAGAATGGTTGCTGACACTGGCAAAGCATATACATGCAATCGTGCATTCACACCTGTGGCGTGCAGTGTATGTCGGGCATGTGTGTCATGATAGCTCGTCATTTCTAAGTACAGTAGATATAAAGTCTTCAAACCCTTGTTAAATACCAGCTATTTGTCATGTAAATAAAAAAATACAGCAAAAAAAAAAAATCATTTCAGATATTTTTCAACCTGTTAATGTCATCTAATCTTTATAATTAACTTGAAAAAACAAAACAAAAACAATTTGTATTGAGAAAGGAAAAATTGTGCTTACATAAGGATGAAAACAATGTTATATTGTTTATGTGGTTGTGTGCTCAGAATTAGCCAATCACATGTAACTTGTGTTACGTAGTAGTCAGTAGACAGCAGCCATCATTTACAGTCATTCTGATTAACCCCATATTAAAGATATTCTAGTTGGATTCTCTTGTCTTTTTCTTAGCTGCATTTCAGATTAAAAACCATGAACTGTACACAGCTTATAACACAGCAAAGGGATCTCATTGTTGAAAGTTATCAGTCAGAAATATTTTCCATGGTATTAGATATATTATGGAACACCATGGTCATCAAAAAGTGGCTTAAATTTGGTACAATGGTGGCATTACCTAGAGCTGAACGTCCATCGAAAAATGATGAAACAAACAAAAAATTGGTCTGGGTGGAAGCCAAGAGGAACAGGAATATTTGACAAGTACTGGTTGTGTGTCTGACCTGTGCTGTTGGCTGGTAAGACAGAGGCCTTTTCTTACAAAGAAAAACATCCAAACCCAGCAAAACCTACATTAATTTTGCCAAAACATATGTTAAAACAGATTATGGTTTTAGGAGACTAAGGTTCAACATTTTGCCCATAATTCCAAAAGGTGTGTTTGGCACAAAGCAAACACTGCACATCACCAAAATAACACCATACCCACAGTGACGCATGGTGGAGATAGCCATTAAAAATAGCAATCAAATTTACAAAAAAACCGTCATGGTGGGATTACACACACCAACTTATCTGTCCAACTTCTGAACAACTTACTGGTTGCAGTGAAATCATGGACACATTGTTCCATTTGTAGACAGCCACAAAATGGAGCAATGTGTCCATGATTTCACTGCAACCAGTAAGTTGTTCAGAAGTTGGACAGATAAGTTGGTGTGTGTAAAGTGGCCTTCAGACCTCTGCTAAAAAGTTGAAGAGGAATTTCCTCTTTCATCACAACAATGACCCTAAGGGCCACTTTACACACACCAACTTATCTGTCCAACTTCTGAACAACTTGCTGGTTGCAGTGAAATCATGGACACATTGCTCCATTTTGTGGCCTGTCACAAAATGGAGCAATGTGTCCATGATTTCACTGCAACTAGTGAGTTGTTCAGAGGTTGGACAGATAAGTTGGTCTGTGTAAAGTGGCCATCAGCAAACCCCCCAAAAAAAGAAGAAGAAAAAAAAAAAAAAAAAAAAAAAAAAAAACCTATATTTTGAAAATTCTTAATGCCATCATAAATTCAAAGGTTACTTCAACAAAATATTAATTTAAAGATGTGAATATTTAGGCACCCACTTTCTCCACATGAAAGATTTCCGTTTGTTTTTCAATTGAATTGTATCGATTAATGGTGTTATTCATTTTTTCTTGTTAATTTTTTTTTTCATGCAAAAACCTGGCATTTTAACACAGGGTTTGTAAACTTTTTATATCCACTGTACGTCATATTAACCCATAGGTTCACAGTCACCTGCCTAAAGCCAAAACAGTGTCCATTGTATAACATGGAAGCTCATATGTGTGAGGCATCCCGCAGAGGACAGGTATAAACCCCAATTTCAAGTTAACTTGTACAACAGTCCCCTAGTGATTGTACCACAGATAAGTGGCACCTCTGGCACAGAGATCTACTCCATGGATTAAATGTTTTGAACAGATTTAGGATTTGCAGGAAAAACCCAATCAAAGACTAGTGTCTATGAGCAGCTTTACACTTTAATGCCCCTCCCGTCCCCTTATTGTACATCAGGTTGTTCTGATAGTTGACTGATGGATTCTAAACCCAGATATTTTAATGATTTGTAGAGTGTAAATGTTATAGGTCAACAGAGAAAGGTAATAGCCATTTGTAGTGTATATTCAATGTGTTTTTAATGCTTTGATGTAACACAATTGTGACACTAGATAACTGGTGATCAGCTATTTGTTTGCTGATCAATGATCATTTACCCAGGCAGTGCAGAGAGCGAGCAGCTATAGATGGTTCAGTGAACATAGGCTGCCATTGTTCTCGGCAGCACAGGTCCGATATACACAGGATGACGTGCTGCCTAGAACAATCACCTTTTAACTAAGCCAAAAGAATTTCACCCAATGAACGATTGGATCAGCAGCCTGTTTATAATGTAAGCTTATCAAGATTATCAGGAAACGAGGGAACTCTTGCTACCAATAATCAGACAGTATAAATACAGCCTTACAATAAACAATATTGTTCTAATATTAAATCTATTATATTGTAAATCTAGTGTCTACAGACAACTGGCAAGGTTCATTGACATAACACTGTACAAACATCACATCTGCAGACAAACAGCAAAGACAAATGAACACTGGAGCACAAGAAAAGCAATAAAACCTTGTGAATGGGAAATGTGCGAACAGAAAACACATTTTCTGCCATATATTGAAAAAAAAATTTAGAAAAAAACCCTGATATTACATCAGATATGAATGTGTACAGTCAAACCTATTCTGCAATTCTATGCTGCAAATTTCTTTTATTGATTTTTTTAAGGACAAAACTCTAAAAAAAAAATGTATATTATAAATAAAAAAAGAGAATTTTGTTTACGTACCGTAAATTCTTTTTTCTTGAATCATCAATGGGAGACCCAGACAATGGGGTTTTAGGGCACTGCCCTCCGGAGGCCACACTAGGTACTACAAGCCTGTAGTAACCGCCTGTCACGCTGGAGGCGGGAGAGACACTCAGCGTAGGACAACGACGGGGGGGGGGGGGGGGGGGGGGGGGGGGGGGGGAATAAGGAGTCCCTAAAGCTATGGGCACAAGAAGGAGAGGGTGACCCCTAGTCTTACTGGGGCTGACCCTGTCTGCCCTGACGTCCCTATACAGTTTCCTCAACTGTCGCCGACCACGAACCTCGTCCCTCTCTGATCCTAGCACTACCTTATCTAAGGATCAGATGGAGAGGTTCACTAGACCCCTCCACTACCAACTAAAGACAAACACAAGGAAAAACAGACAATGGGGAAAGAAAACACTTATCTTGCAGCAGAGCACAGCAACCTCCACAACCTCAGCTTCTGCTGGAGCAAGGATAATGAGTGCACAAGGAAATATCACCTGCACCGAGGGAGGGCAATGAAACTCCTTATAAAGGTGGGAAGAACCTGCTGGGTCCTAGTGACCCAGAATACTGGTGTAGAAACCAGACCGAGCACAAGACCTTCCCAGCCGTCTCCCCATGATAGGGAGATCTTATCATACCTTCTCTCTATCTACACAGAAGGTAAATGCCCCTGAAAGACGGACCGTCCTCAAACATTATGGCTGATTGGCCAAACGCTGGGACCGTCTGCGCGTGGCCTCCACCCTGTCATCCGTGCCACCCGTGACACCGCCCCCTCCGCTTATAAACCCCTACCGCAGGAGATATCCTCAGTTTGGTCCATAAGCTGCGAGGAGACAACCACACCCGAACCATCGGGAAAACCGTGTACTGACGGTCTAACAACCCGTAAAACAACACTGTCCCAACTGGGTACAGTCCATGGAAAAAAACATCCAACGGAACAACTGGGTGGGTGCTGGGTCTCCCATTGATGATTCAAGAAAAAAGAATTTACGGTACGTAAACAAAATTCTCTTTTTTCTGATCATCATAATGGGAGACCCAGACAATGGGGATGTCCTAAAGCAAACCCCAGGGCGGGAAAAGTTCCTCACAAAATGTTTAAAGACGCGGTCCCCCTTAAAGGTGGGCCACCGCCGCCTGGAGGACCCGCCTGCCCAAACTTGCATCCGCAGAGGCATGGGCACGCACCATATAGTGCTTAGAGAAAGTGTGCAGGCTGGACCACGTGGCCGCCTGACACACCTGCAGAGCAGAGGCACGATGTCGCAAAGCCCAGGAAGCACCAACGGCTCTGGTCGAGTGTGCCTTCAAGCCCACCGGGAGAGGCAGACCCGTAAAACGGTAGGCCTCTTGAATGGGCGCCTTGATCCACCTGGCCAAGGTCGATTTTGACGCCGCGGCCCCCTTACAGCGACCCGCCGTAAGGATGAACAAAGAGTCCGAACTCCGGAAGGAGGCCGTCCTGGACACATAAATGCGTACAGCCCTCACGAGATCCAGAGTGTGAAGGTCGCGCTCAACCTGATGAACAGGAGCGGGACAAAATGATGGGAGGACAATCTCTTGGTTCAAGTGAAAAGTGGAAACCACCTTCGGCAAGAATTCTGCTCTCGGGCGCAACACCACCTTGTCCTGGTGGACAACCAGGAAGGGTGACTTGCACGACAGTGCAGCCAATTCTGAAACACGTCTCAGAGATGTAATCGCCACCAGAAAGACAACCTTTTGGGACAGACGAGAGAGGGAGACATCCCTCAGTGGCTCAAACGGCGGTTTCTGCAGGGCCGTCAGAACCATGTTAAGGTCCCAGGGGTCCAGTGGTCGCCTGTATGGCGGGACCACCCGGGACACACCCTGCAGAAATTGACGGACCTTCGGAAGGAGCGCCAAGCGCCTGTCAAACAGCACTGAAAGCGCTGATACCTGTCCCTTCAGGGAGCTGAGGGATAACCCCAACTCCAAACCCGACTGTAGGAAACCCAACAGAGTCGGAATTGACAAGGGCCACGGTGAACGTCCGCCAGAAGCACACCAGGCGAAAAAGATTTTCCACGTTCTGTGGTATATCCTCCGCGATATGGGCTTTCTAGCCCGATTCATAGTGTCAACCACAGTAGGAGAGAACCCCCTGGATGTCAGAAGCCAGGCCTCAAGAGCCATGCAGTCAATCTGAGGGCCCTGGAATTGAGGTGGAAGAAAGGGCCTTGCGCGAGAAGATCTGCGCGGTCTGGAAGAGCCCACCGGTTCCCGCCGGACAGTTGCCACAGATCCGGATACCAGGACCTCCTGGGCCAGTCCGGCGCCACCAGAATGGCTTCGCGGCACTCCGTCCTGATTTTCCACAGAACCTTGGGAATCAGTGCCAGAGGAGGGAACACATATGGAAGTTGGAAATCGGACCAAACACAGGTTCAGGGCATCCGCCCCCAGAGACTGAGGGTCCCACGATCTTGCCATGTAGTGAGGCACCTGATGATTCAGCCGTGAGGCCATCAGGTCCACGTCCGGGATACCCCATCTGCTGCAGATGTCCCGGAAGACGTCCGGATGCAGAGACCACTCTCCTGCGTCCATCCCCTGCCGGCTCAGGTAATCGGCCTCCCAGTTCTCGACCCCTGGGATGTGAACTGCGGAGATCAAGCAGTCGTTGTCCTCCACCCAGGATAGAATGCGGTGGACTTCGGCTAGGGCCTGAGCACTCCTGGTCCCTCCCTGATGGTTTATATAGGCGACGGCCGTCGCATTGTCGGACTGAACCCGAATAGGCTGTCCTGACAGGAAGGTCTGAAAAGCCAGGAGTGCCAGATAGACCGCCCTGATCTCCAGCACGTTGATCTGCAACGCCGACTCTGACTGCGTCCAGAGGCCTTGAGCCCTGTGGTGTAAGAACACCGCACCCCAGCCCTTGAGACTGGCGTCGGTGGTCACCACTAGCCATGACGGTTTGAGGAAAGACCGGCCCCGTGACAAGTGACACGGCTGAAGCCACCACTGTAGTGAATCCCTGGTCGGTTGTGAAAGGACCACCAGCCGATTCAGAGAGGCCGTCCTCTTGTCCCACCTGCGGAGAATTTCCAGCTGGAGAGGACGGAGGCGAAACTGCGCGAAAGGCACCGCCTCTATCGCTGCCACCATGCGCCCCACCAGCTTCATCAAAACCCGTAGAGATGAGTGTGGTGACAGGAGGAGATCTTGCACTCCTGATTGGATGGCCAGCTGTTTTGCTCGCGGCAGAGACACCAGAGCTGAGTCCGTGTGGAAGTCCATGCCCAGATATGTCAGTGACTGGGTCGGAACCAGGGTTGACTTCTGAATATTGAGAAGCCACCCAAACTGCTCCAAAGACTGCATGGTCACCTCCAGGCTCTTCCGACAAAGGTGTTCCGACGGAGCCCTGACCAGCAGGTCGTCTAGATAGGGAATGACGGCATGTCCCTGCACATGTAGGAGAGCCATCATTGACGCCATCACTTTTGTGAACACCCGTGGTGCCGAGGCTAACCCGAAAGGCAGCGCCACGAATTGGAAGTGTTCGTCCCCCACTGCGAATCGCAACCAGCGCTGGTGAGCCTGTGCAATGGGCACGTGAAGGTAAGCGTCTCGGATATCTATGGACGCTAGGAAGTCTCCCTGCGACACAGCCGCGATCACGGAGCGCAGGGATTCCATACGGAACTTCCGAACCAACACGTGACGGTTGAACAACTTGAGGTCCAGAACCGGGCGAAAAGAGCCGTCCTTCTTCGGGACAATGAAGAGGTTGGAGTAAAAACCCCGGAACCTCTCCCCGGAAGGCACTGGGACCACTACTCCGTCTCTGCGGAGTCCCTCCAACACCCGATAAAAAGCCTGCGCCTTTTCTGGGGATGGGACAGACCGATGGAATCGGTGCGCCGGCCGCGACGTCAGTTCTATCCTGTAACCGCGCGAGACTACGTCTCGGACCCACTGATCTTGAACGTGGAGTAACCATCTGTCCTGAAATCGTGACAGGCGGCCCCCCACTTGTGGGGCGGCAGGACAAGAGAGCGAGTCATGCGGAAGCGGGTTTGGGGGTGGCAGCTGCTGCCCCCGTCGGCTTCTTCTGGCGACCCTTGGGGCGCCACTGAGTAGAGGGCTTGCCCCCTCTGTCCACGCGAGCGGACGATGCTGATGATTGCGAGCTGGAACGAAAGGACCACTGTTTAGGGTTCCTTTTAACCGTATACCGTGGCTTAGGCTTATTCTGTGGGATCTTAGACTCCGCAGAATCCTTTATCAGTTTATCCAGCTCGGTTCCAAACAGCCTGTCACCAGAGAAAGGAAGACTTTGCAAAATCTTCTTTGACGTGGCATCTGAGTCCCATAGACGCAGCCACAACAACCTGCGTATCGCTATCGCATTGGCCGAAGCCACAGCAGAGCGACTGGCAGTCTCCAAGGT